>CM061557.1:43838547-44316047 GCA_030864225.1 Capsicum baccatum var. pendulum | reverse complement strand
ATATATATACCATTCAATATATACACTACTTTAAATAAAAGTATAAAACATATGCTACTTAATATAATAAATTAATAATACTTGATAGTAAATTAATAATGTATTAAAACTAAGTTTTTAATTTCAGTTTGTGAAATTCTGAATTAAAAAAAAAAAAAAAAAATCTTAACCGGGCCGAATAACCGACGGGCCCAAATCGAGTTGGGTCCTGTCCGAATTAACCGGGTCCAAATCAAAAACCCAACCCAACCGGACCGGGACCCGAACCCCTAAAGCCCTTGGACTTACCGGACCGGATCAAACCGGGCCGGTTTTAACCTGCCCGTTTGACACCCTTATTAGGCGTAGTGTCTAGCGGTCTTTTATTAATAATAAAATAAATTCTCAACATGAATAAGTACATGCAAGGGCTAGGTAACATTATCAATCATGATGAAGTAATGGTTTTTTTCGTTGGTCTTCCAGCCTTAGAAGTCTTGTCCGCCCCAGGCATCTGCAACGGATTTGGTACTCTAATCAAAAAGACCTAAAAGATTGATCCATTCAGTGACTTTTGCGATTACCCTCACTAAACCAACTTAAATTTGTACTACAATTCAGATCAAATACTCTTACCGATATAGGATTTACTTTCCGTGTCATTTGTACTTAGACTTTACTTTTTCCTCCTTTATCGTTCTGGCCCAATATTTGTTCTCGAAGGTCTTCAATTTTATGTAGAAACAAACTCTCCAAATTTATGACTCTTTATATAATGGTGATGTTCGAGTTATAGATTATACGAATTTTGTTGCTAATATACTCGTGACTAATATAATCTTTTGACAATCATAGAATTAGCAACGAATAGTATTGTTTAGCTATGAAATTTGTCTAATTCCTATTATTTAGTAGTAATATTAAAATTTGAGATTTTTGACTAATTCGAATTTGTGCCCCGTTAAATCCATTTAACAGGGAATCGCTCCTGAACATGATTGTTTTCATATTCAAGGCTCGAATCAAAGATATTTGGTTAAAAATGAAGAAATTATTTTTATCCATTCTACCATAATCCTTGTTAGTCGTTTCTTCCCATTGGTTAAATAGTATGGAAAATAAAGATATGAAAAAAAAATTCACTAGATTGAATATTTGAGCAAAAACTATATCTTTTGTTTTATAATTAGTAACTGCTTCCAATTTTTCAAAGAAAAAAAAAATCCTAAATGTGTTGAGCTTTTTATTTTTGAAATAGTTATGAAATCTCCATTAATAAGATCCTTTCTGCTCTGACTTTGGATCAATCTGTTACAACAACATACCCACAGTATTCCTACAAACGCGATTTGAACCTTATCACTATCACGTGAGCTTTTGTATGAATTTTTTTTTATTTACATTCTTTTTTTTGTTTTGGTAATGTTGTACAGATACATGCTTGGTGTAATGGCAGCTGCAATTATATACAATACATTGCATATTCCATTTGCAATATATTACTTGATAGCAAAAAAACATCTCATTAAACAAAAAAGTTGTCACCACTTTGAATTTTATGGAGACAAGGTTAGCAAAGTTTTTCTTTTTTTTCCCTTTCTTTGTGTATTGAGAAACATAATTAGTTGTATTTTTTGAGTTTAAGTTTTATATATATGATTCTAACTAGGAATTAAATAATTTTGCATTCTATCTCGATATTAGTTCTTTCTTATGACATCAACCAAATGACACTGTACAAAGAAAAGAATAAAAATTGAGATAAGTATCCAGTACCCCTTGAGCTATGGCCAAAGTTTCTACGATATACTCCGATTTTACGGAACTTCAATTGCCTCCTTGAACTCAGGTTTAGCGTATTTTTGTTATCCTTTGTACTGATGTAGCACCTTGCGTGAAGTTAAACACCTAAAGCGCGTGAAGGATTGCCATGTATCGCGTCAACTAAAAAAGTTCACAAAAATATGCTAAAATTTAGTTTGGGGTAATAGGACTCCCGTGAAGTTAGAGTGTGTCGCAACAAATTTGGTCATAGTTCAGGGGTACTAGATGCTTATCTCATAATGATTCAAAAAAGACTTCCTACCAGGCTTAAATTAAAATTTATCCCGGTGTTCTAAGCTTCCGTAATACGCGGGATTCAAAGAAGGATCGGATTACAAGAATCAATTGTAAGCGGTCTTATCTTGCATTTATGTAAGAGATTGTTTCCCTAGCTCAATTCCGAGAGTGATCTCCTGAATACATGACAATAAGTTTACCAGTTACGTCAAAACTCCCCTTCGAAATTTTTAACAAGATTATTTATTTAATATTATGGTTTTTATACAAGCAGATAACATTTGGGATAACAGCAACAGCAGCTGGGCAGCATTAGGTGCAACTGTGGATTTACAAAAAGTTATTTATACAGAAAATAATTCTAAGATCAATGACTTCTTGGGACTTATGTATATTCCAGATGCATTTCTTGTTGCTGCATTTGTGAGTTCTGGGATTTCTTCTGTCCTATCATCTTTGAATCTTCAAAAGAGTGAATGATCAAAGATTAATTATGAGTAAAGTATCTAGTATTTCTGGAACTATGATCAAATTTGCTAAGATACACTTTAACTTCATGGGGTCCTATTACTTCTGAATTAAATTTTAGAATATTTTTGTATCCTTTTTAGCTGATGTGACACCTTTTGTCAACCTTTTTAGCTAACGTAACATCTTTGATGTGGGTCCCATTTTCTGTAATAAAGGTGTCATGTCAACACACAAGGGTGACAAAACTACGTTAAATTTGAGTTCATGGGGGTAACAAGACCTCTGTGAAGTTGGAGTGTATCGTAACAACTTTTATCATAGTTCGGGATATGTTTAAGAAATTCATAAGATTGTATAGTTTTTTTGAGTGTATGAGAGTGTATTATTTGTCTCAACATTCTAGCTTATTGTTACTTGTTCTTCAATTTTTGTTACTATTTATTATTTCGTGTAATTTGATTGTAATAGTATTTTGTTGTAATATTGTTTTGCTATTGTGTGTTGTGTTTAGTACTGTTTGTTGTTTTTTATTTCCAATACTTCTTGTATAGATTGTTTTTATCTTGAAGTCGAGGGTATATCAAAAACAATCGCTCTTACCTGTAAGCATGGGCGGAGCCACCTATATCAAAGGGTGGTCGATGCATACTTTTATTGAAAAATTATGATGTGCATATAACTAAATTTTAGCTATATTAGTGTGTATTTAACTTTACACATCCTTAACGCAATTGGAATTTTTTTTTTATATACTCTTCTCCTGTTCCGCCACTGCTCCTGTCCAAAAAAGTTGACAAATCTAGCTGATAGGGATGCCTTAATGGCTTTACTACTTCATAACAGAATGAAAATAAATTGGTGCGGACGCAAATTGGGCAGCCGTGATACGCTGAGGACTGAGGAGTCCTTGTGATATGAACCAACCAAATCCTCTCTCACGTAATGCATTCTAATCTAGAAACATGTTAGTTTAAATACAGCAGGCAAAACAATAACTAAAAGATGATTCACCACAGACTTCTCTGCCAATTCTAGCAGCTTAGATACTTGTGGATAAACAAGAAAAGTGGTTATTTCTTAGTTGATGGTTGCACTTCTCCAATGCACATTAGTAGAATATTATTTAGAGTAGAAGTGTGTATTTACTTTGTGTAACTCTTATAACCACAAACACTTTATTTCACTCATTTTTTAAAGGTAGAATGTGACATTTAGTTCTTGTAGTATCTACCATTAGTCTACCTCATTACTCTTGTAAGTCTTGTAACATTTGTAACTTATAGACCATTCATGTACCCACTTTACTACATCATATTCTTCCTATTCAATATAAGAATTGATTCCTCACCTACAAATAGTGGTGTTTCTTCTTTTGTTGTGGTATAACAAAAAATAAATGTGTGGTAGTACATTGTGAGTGGCAAGAAAAAGATATACGTGAAAGAGAGAGTTGAGACAAAGAAAATATTCTAAGTCTTTAACTATATTCACTATAAAAAGAGCATTTCATATATTGAAGGAAAGTGTTCTTATGGTGGAACTTTAATTTGGACTCTACAACTACTTCGGATTTACTTGAGTTGCACATCGTTGAAGGACTGTTGTATCCTGGAGGGGACAAGTCAAGAGATATACTGCTGGATCGGTGTAAATTATGCCGCAGTGGGATTGAATCTCCTTAAAGAGAGCGACATATTCGCGCCTCAGCCAAGAAGAAGATTATTTTATTTTCTTCACTTTTGTTTATTTTATTTTCAACTGTAATAATTATTGTAATTTGTGGCATATTACATCAACAATTTTAATGAGATCCATGTTTTGTTATAGTTTAAAAAATGTGGATATCAAGACGGAAATCTCAACATCTCAACATCACAAGTCTCTTCAAGAGAAAAAAGGGAAGAGATAAAGAGTAAAGTATTTTTGTACTTGCCCAATTCAAGCAAAGGAAAGGTAAAAAATTTCTACTTGTTGCGGAAGAAAGGTAAAAAGTTACCCATTATTTTTCATGAATAAAATGATATTTTTCATGAGAATTTATTTTCTTAAAGTCTCGAAATAGTGGAGGCTAATGAAATGATAAAAAATTACCGTGAAAAATATAATTTTTGCATTTTTGAGAATACTTTGAAAAAAGAAGTGTTACAAATGCATAATTAGTCTAGGAATAAATCACATGTTACTATTTGCATACGACTTGATGTCTTTAAATATGGGCTCTAACATATCATCAAAGAAAGGATAAAAAAAATATTGAGTAACCATTTGACATTAAATATTTGGGTGAGATAAATTTCATTTCAGGAATAAAAAATACCTAAATCACGTGATGAACTTTTCCTTGACATGTCACATTTTGGTGAAAATTTGTGAAATCCAATTTTGTTGATTGTATGAGTCATGCAACTCCTATTGATTCAAATATGTGAAAGTGGTGTGAAAAAAAGTAGTTTACTAGCCTAATAAAATATGAAATATGTGGCTAGTTGCACTTGGCTTGAAATTGTGTAAAAGTACTTAAGTAGGTTATACAAGCAAATTAGGTATATTTACTTGAAAAAAAGTCGTGGCTTGTTTTATTAAAATAAATCTTGTTGTACTTAAAATTTTTTCGATGCAAATGAAAAAATAACTTGGTGTTATTTACTGAAATGAAGAAATAAATTGTGATTTGCTAACTCAATTATAGAGGTTGAACTAACTATTTTAGCTTCAGCTAGTGAAAAAGTGAATTGATCAGTCACTTTATGTTGAGAATTTGATTTTTTTAATTTCAAGTTATTGTGATAGCACCAAAATTTATTGATAGAGTATAAATTATTATTATAATGATAAATTCAGACCACAAGGAGAAAATTACATTATTGTGAGATCATATCGATCAACGATATACCAATATTAATTGTGTTAACTTTGTGATAATCTCACAGATTCATAGACTAAGGCCTTAGCAATAAAATGACCTAAAGCACATCGAGGGGGATGAAATTCAAGCTCAAAATTTCTAAGTCATATATAAGGAAACCCAACCTGTGGACTAGAGATCCTATAATCAGGTTCAATGGGAAGAACGAATCATATAATTACTTGTTGTGTAATGCACTATTATTTTATCCCTCCCTTTGATGTGGGTGCATATTCTGTAATGATTATAGAGGTTGAGTCTGAGAACTCTTAATGAAATTTTGTATCTCGTATGAGTGGGGTGTCAGAATTATTGAATCACCCTTGACAGATTTCACCTATGTGAGTGTGGAAGTAGGCCTCTTCCTATGAGAATTGGGCTTATTCTCAAAAAAGCTCATGAAAATTCGGGATAGCACAAGGCCATAATGTGCTGGCTATTAAAGCTTATGTCAACACCTTGATTGTTGTGTGTAAGCAGTGATACTTTATTTTCCTTAAGTAGTCATAGTTCAAGTTTGAAATCACTACTGACTCTGGAGTAAAGTTTACTGTTTACTAAGTGGAGGTTCAATGCAGAGAACGCCTTCATTATGCACAATAGTCTCCCTTCAATTAAATTGGTAAAAATTTTTCTTATTTGAATATTAACATAAGCGGAGGAATGTTAGTGTATTTTAATATTTTAATTATATTAAAGTGGATTATATTAAATGACAAGTGTTTATTGATGGTTGCACTTCTCCAATTCACATTAGTGGAATATTATTAAGAGTAAAAGTGTGTATTTACTTTGTGCAACTCTTATAACCACTAACAATTTATTTCACTCATTATTTTATCGTGGAATGTGACATTTAGTTCTTGTAACATCTACCATTAGTCTACCTCATTACTCTTGTAACTCTTGTAACATTTGTAACCTATAAACCATTCATGTACCCACTTTACTACATCATATTCTTCCTATTCAATAGAAGAATGAATTCCTCGCCTATAAATAGTGGTGTTGCTTTCTTTGTTGTGGTATAACAAAAAAGAAATGTGTGGTGGTACATTGTGAGTGACAAGAAAAAGATGATATATGAAAGTGAGAGTTGAGACATAGAAAATATTGTAATCTTCAACTATATTCACTACACAAAAAAGAGTAATTATATGAAAGAGAGCGTTTAGACAAAGAAATATTCTAAGTCATTAACTATATTCACTATAAAAAATAGTGTTTCATATGTTGAAGGAATGTGTTCTTATGGTGGAGCTTGGGACTCTTCAATTAATCCGATATTACTTGAGTTGTATATTGTTGATGAACAGTTGTATCCTGGAGGGGACAAGTCAAGAGATAGACTACTGGATCGGTGTAAATTATGCCGTAGTGAGCTTGAATCTCCTTAAAGAGAGCGAGATATTTGTGTCTCAGCCAAAAAGAAAATTATTTTATTTTTCACTTTTGTTCACTTTATTTTCAACTGTAATCATTATTATATTATTTTCTTTACTTTTGCTCATTTTATTTTCAACTGAAATCATTATTGTAATTTGTGGCATATTACACCTAGTATCTCGGCAGCACTATCAATGTGCCTCTTTCACATGGATAGATAGCTAAAGAAATGAGCATGTCTTTTGGGCACAAGGATGAAAGGTTATTCTTGCTCAAACTCCACATATCTGAATTTCTTAACTTCTTGAAGGGAACTTGAATTTGGATCCTTGGAAGTTGAATTTTTGAACAAAAATCCTTATTTGGTGTTCTTGAGGATTTAGGAGAATACGGATTGTGTGTTTGGTGTATTTTGGGGTTATGGGATGATGAAATTACGTTTATATCAGCTATAGGACGATTTAGGACGTAAATGATCAGTTTACCATCGAAAAACAGAAGAGAAATACGGGTTTTAGCATTTCTGAACATAGGTCCGTGCCACGTCAAAATCACGGAGCACAAGATTCGTTCCACGGTGAAATCGCGGACCCTCACTGGTTCTTCATGGAAATGCTCATAACTTTTCGCTCGGATATCGAATTTAGGCAAAATGGGATGCTTTGAAAGAGGACTCAATTATCTATAATTTGGTGGGTCTTAAACTCCAAAATTTCATATATTCAAGAAGTTATACACATTCAAAGTTGACCCTTGTAGGATGAAATATCAAAATTTGGTCGAATCAAAAGCTCTTAACTCAATTTTGCTCCAAGTGTTTCCAATGAATATTTTTTACCTCAAAAGCATTCTTCACACTAGGCTAATGATCATGACATTTATATTTATATATAAATAATTGAATTAGAGCTTATATACATAGGAACAACAGTTCGAATTTAAGCTAAAAAATGTGGGGTGTTACATTTATGGTGTATGAATTGTGTAGAAATTGGTGTATCAACAGTTTTATGGTGTCTTGATTATATAAAAATTAGTGTACCAACAATTTTATGGTGTCTCAAATAGTTAGAAATTGGTGTATTAATAATTTTATAGTGTGTGAACTATATAGAGATTGATATATTGACAATATTATGGTGTCTGAAATAGTTAGAAATTGATGCATTAATAATTTTATGGTGTTTGAACTATCTAAAAATTGATGTATCAATCAATAATTTTATGGTGTCTGATCTATATAGAAATGTGTATTAATAGTTTTATGGTGTAAGAAATTTGTATGGGATGTGGTTTGAATCCAAGTGTAGAATATTTAGATATTCGATTAAGACTTGTGCGTCTTACATCCAAATATTCTGGAAGAGATATGGAGGAATGGTTTCCATAGGATCTTGAGTTACTTTTTGATCTTCTGTCCTTGCCAAAAAAATAGACTTCCGTTCACTGTTCTTGGCGGCCAATGCCATTATACACTTTGAAGATTCGAAACATACCACAATCCACAAACAGCTAAAGCCGCAACAAACAAATAGATGGTTCAAGAACTCAACAGAATTTACATTTAGGATTAGGGTTCATGCCCAAATGTTCATATTTTTGAATTTGTGATATTATCATATGATTTTAAGTTTATTTTACACATGAAGTTGCCTTTATTCATGTTTTGACTTGCATGATTGTTATTATGACATGATTTTCATATCTTGACTTGAGGTTTGATGAATTGATAAAAGATTCTAATTTAAGTCATGAGCATGGTATTTTGATATAAAGTTTTATGACATGATGCATGAATTTCAAGACTTAGGCATAAGTTCTTGGGCTACAAGAAGTTTAAGCTTATAAGTTCAATTTACAAGTATTATAACTTGGTTAAAGTTTAGTTTTGATCTTATGATCTCAGTTAAGATTCGAAATCCACAACTTTACCTCTTGAGTATGATTTAAGTAAAATAAGCATAGTTGATTTTCAATTTACAAACCTATGTGCTATTCTAAGGTGAATTTCATAAGTATGAGCATATAATATATATTTTGGGAGTCGTATTTAACACCGAGAAGGAAGTGTGAGTTTAGCACATTCTATTTTTCAGAAACGATGTGCCACCGTAGGTTTAGGGGCCTCGCCAGAGAGTATTTCCCCTTGCCCAATATGGGCTTAGTTTAGTAATCACTCCAGTTCAAATTCTACTCCAATGTTAAGGATAGAACAACCCTCCTCAACGTGGGTCAGACATTGGATTCTATGATAGCTTATATGGTTTATGTCGGTTATGAGAATCTCCCAAAAAAATAAAGATTTTAGAAACTAAGTATAATAACTCACTAAGCTTATTCATTATTCTTCATTATTCATGTTTTATGATCTTTCTGCTTTCAGTTTTATTCATGACCAAGATGAGTCCTTTTACAGCTAGCATACATGATTTGAAAGTATATTCAATTTATGTTTTACTAATGCATTCACCCCCATATACTTAGTACATTTCAAAGTAATGACCACATATATGTGTTTGTGGCTACATTCCTTCATGATGTATGTACCAGAGGTATTCCACACACCAGGGTCGGACAATTCGTAGTATTCAACCAACAAGTGATGAGTTCTCTAATTTTGAGGACTCAAGTTAGTTGCAGTTCCTATATTTTATTTTCATTATTCTTATGTATTGATTAGGGATAGTTGGGGGTCATGTCCCGACTTCCTATAATCAGTATAATAGAGGCTTCATAGATGGTCAGTCAGAGTCAGTATTTATAATTTAAGTTTCTTTCTCTCTCAGATAGGGGTGGGCATGGTATGATATGGTACAATATTTAAAACTTCGGTAATTTCGGTATTCGATTTTTAAAAATACTATACCATTATCATACCATATTATTGATATGATTCGGTATTTTGATGTTCGATTTTGGTGTTTTCCGATATTATAATTGATAATCATAGTTTGTTTAACTTCAATAATATATACTCATATAATGGAGTAATATTACTTTGAATTATCAAAAAAACGTCTCAATTGTATCGTAATTACATATAATACATGTAAAAATATTAAAAAATAAGTACAAACAACTCTTTTTGTTAGTCAATTACAAAAAAAGACATTATAATCAAGATAGAGTAGCCAAAGTTTCAATGTCTTAATATTTTTATACTAATACTAAGTTTTATATATATTCGGTATGGTATTCGATATCTCAATATGTCATTTATAAATATTAAATACCATATCATATACCAAAAAAACTTAAAATGTATACCACATACCATACCAAATACCATAATACCAAATCACGGTATCAAAAGTTTTGATTTGGTATGGTAATTCTGTAATACCATACCATGTCTGCCCCTACTCTCGGTATATATATATATATATCAGTTGCTCAAGTATCATGCCAATACATGGGTTAGCTTGGGATCACTAGTGTGGCTAAGCATCGTGTTACAAGTAGGGGTAGTCTCGGATCGTGCCAATAAAATTATTGATACACCAATTTTTACACAATTCATGCACCATAAAATCATTGATAACTTTCCCCCGTCGGTGTCATCGAAAGTTTTTTTAAACTCATCGAAACTATCAATAGTGATGGAACACAACAGAAGTTTTTCATACATCACCATAAACAGCAGCGGCAGAGTGCAATGCTTCGGGAGATTAGGAAGGGGAGAAAGAATAGAGGGTGTCGCTGATATTCAGGTGATGCACAAAGACCAACCGATGAATATATAACCATCACAACCGCTCAATACACATAGATTTTCCATGGTTGGATATATTTAAAACCAAAATAAAAAATGAAGATAACAACGAAGAAAACAAAAAACAAATCAAACGAACAAGACACTTAGGGACAAATAGAAGTAGGGAAAAAAGCAAAATAAGGGTTTGATATGTGAGTTTGGTTATTAGTTTATTAAATGGAAAATCACATAAATATCAGCGTTTTGATTGGATTTTTTACAAAAGAAAAAAAAATAATGGTAGATTTTGTAAATAAAAACTACATTTTATAAATAAAAAATAATTCGATATGTTCTGTAATATTGACTATTAAATGATATATTTATGTAATTACCCTATAAGGGCTATATATATGTGTTAATATGGATTTGGTCTAATATGGGCCGCGTAAAAATAATTTCAATCCACTTTTAACTCCTAAAGTCAAAAATTTAGAACTTCTATATACATATTTCTTGTCTCCCACCCCACCTTTCTCCCCTACCCCCATCCCCCACCCAAAAAGAAACAAAATATTTTTTTAAAAATAAATAAATTTCCTCCCCCTCCCCCAATTTATACGAAAATAATTACGAATATGGACTTATGGGAGTACATGTTGGGTCCGATACTTGGTGTGTACAATTGAAGTGCAAAAGGGGACCTAAATATACTAAAAATCAGCCAACATATTACACTTAATGGGCACCTAAGTCTTTAAGGGGCCTTTTGGTCTTTTTTGTCTTTTATTTGTAATAGAATGTAAATAGAACCATGTAGGGTTTCTTTGATTAGTTTTTTATGATATTTGTGAGTCTTAAAAGACCAAAGAACACAATTCCTCTCTCCTTGAGGCACCAAAACCGAAACTAGGATACAATAATAGGGTGGATTCTTTTTTGTTGTTGCTTTCTTGGAAACGTTGATGCTAGAGAGGAGCAATCCGATCTTGTGTCACGTAAGAGATAGGTTTACAGTTGTGTGTAGTTTTAAGAGTCCAATAGTGTCCATTATTGGGTTCTTAAGATTATACCATCATGTGGTCTATCTATCTATCCCTTTACTTTGTTGTAATCTTGTTTTGTTCCTTTTGTTTTAGTATAAGCCGTGTGGGTATTCTTCCTGTTGTTGTTCAACTTGTTTCCATCTGTAATATTCTTGTTAGTTTGTTTTTTACTAAAAAATAGGTGTCAATACACCTCAATATAGTGTTGTTATTGTGTCATTCTTGTGTTGTGGTTGGTTGAGACTAGGTCTCAAAAGGGGCTCTTGATTTTAGCCATTTTGTGGACTGTTTTGGGCTGATTTGGTATCTTACATTGTTGTATTGTATCATTTGGTATCATAACAAGGTTTGATTTTGTTCCAACAAAATCAATCTTGGAATTGTTATCTTGAAAATAAAAAAAAAGTGAAAAGAAGAAAACAAAGTTATTGTTCACGTTTTTAGGATTTTTCAAAAAACTTAATTTTTGTGTGTTTCTAGTGTTATATCCTTGTTCCGTAACACTATTAGAGTCTAGAAATTGAAAATTCCAACAAAAAAGAAGTGTCAAAATTCAAAATCCCTTAAAAAAATACTAGACTCGTTTTAAACCCTAGGTCAAATTTTGAGTTTTTGATTTTGTATTTTTCTTGTGTTTTTAGTGTTAGATTTGTGTTCTCTAACACTATAGGAGTATAGGGTTCGAATTTGAGCTAAATTTGAGGTTATTTGAGCCATGCCATTTTTGAGCTTGAGTTTGAAGAAACTTGAAGGTGGGATCTCATGTGCGAGGTTGTTTTGAACTAATGTGTGTTTTGTTTTATTTTGTAGGATTTGTATTTTATTGTTGTCTGTGATGTTATGAACTGATTGGGTGTCTTGTTGGACAATAACTTGAAGGGTTATTTTTGGTACAACCATAATGAAACCCGAGGCTTCAAATGCTCAAACAATGGACAATAATGCCATTAATCTCATTTTGGCTCGCCTTGAAACTACATCCCGAGATGTGGCTAGGTTGAATGTGGGTCTTGAGAAATTAGATACGGATGTAACATCAATGAGTGGGAGATTATAACGTCTGAAAATCCAAAGGAGTCGACCTTCCATCCCTCAAAATAATTCCCCAACTAATACTCTGGAAACCTTGCACCAAATGCTATAACCACCAATTGCCACAAATCCAACCAATATTTATTCTTGAAGCTGAGAACAAGATAGACCAAACCATCCTCTACTCCACCAAGTCCAAGAACAAGGGATTGGAACCCAAATACCACCACCAAACCCGAACCCTCTCATCCAAGCTCCACTTGACCAAAAACCTCACTATCCAAATCCAATCCCGTCACTGCAAGCTCCACTTAACCTAAATAGACCCATCCATGTTGAGGGCTATGGTAGGGGAGGACAACATGATTGTTATGGGCCGTATGATGATGTTTACTTAAGGGAAGAAAGAACAAGGGGTAGACATGGGGAGTTAGGTAGAGAGGTAAGAGATGGCCATCCAAATCGAGATGTAGGTATCAATTCCATCAAAGTGAGCTTTCCCATTTTCAAAGATGAGAGTGATCCCGAAGCCTACCTTACACGGGAGTCATCTTGTGACAAGATCTTCCAACTTAATAAGGTGAGGTCATGAATTTGTGGGCAAATTTCTCTCAAGATGGAGAGGATGATATGAGTACGATTATTACCTTCGACACTTTTTGAGTATTTTGAAGATCACCTAAAAGGGTGCACAAGCTCAAGTGTGAAGAAGGCACAAACCCGCCCCTAAAGTGCACTTAATGGGCGATTTGGAGCCCATTAATGAAAGGACCCTTTAGTCTTTTGTCTCTTATTTTGTAATGTAATATAAATGAAATATTATAGGATTTCTAATTCTTTAGTTGCTTAATAATATTGAGAGAACACTCCTCTTATAGAGAGAGAGTCCCAAAACCATTACTAGGGCCATATACAAGTGTGGAATCACTTGTGTGTTGCATTGCTTGATACATTGGTGCTTGGGTGGTAGACGTCTCTCTTGTGTCAATTGTAAGAGATAGATGATTTTAGTGTGCAGTGTTAAGGATCCAAGAGTGTCATATATTTTTGGGTTCTTAAGAATAGACCTCCATTTGTCTATCTTTCTATCTTTATTTTGTTGTAACCGTCGGTAGTGTTCTTATTGTGTAACCTTGTGATCGTTCTACTAGTGAAATCTTATTGTGTTGTTCCTCTTCTTCTTGTTGTTACACTAGTTTGGGTTGACTGTTTTGGTGTCAAATACACCATTATATCTTGTATTTTTGTTGTTGGTAGTGAATTCGAGAGTGGTCACCAAAGGGGTCCTCGGTTCTTCAAACTTGTGGACTATTTTGGTGTATGTTTCATGTCTTGTTGGTCTCTCTTGTATCACCAATACCCCCATCCCCAGCGCCCCCTCCCAAACTAAAAGAGGACTATAAAATAAAAAAATTTGCACCCCCTACCATACCTCCCCCCCCCTAAAAAAAGTATTTTTAAAAAAATAAAAAAATCAAAAAGAAAAAAACTAAAAGATTAAAAAATGATTTGCATCCCGTAACCCCCTCCACCATAACCTCTCTCCCCCACCCCCTTCCAAAAAAAAATATATTTTTTCGAAAAATGAATTTTTTTCAAAAAAAAAAACTATCAAATTAAAAAAAAATTAAAAAGGATCAAAAATATCCCTGAACTATATCTGAAATGGATAAAAAATATCCCTCGTTAGTTCTTTGGCTCAAAAATACCTCTTCGTTAAATATTTGGCTAAAAAATACTCCTCCCCTTAAAAGAATTCCACCAAGCATGTCAGCTAGGTAAAAAAAAGCCACGTGCCATGCCACATCACCATCCACGTGTAATTTATTTTTAATAATAAGTCATTCCTTTCTCCTTCAAGCTCTGCTTTGCAACCTTTCTTAGCAAGTGAACAATGTTTTGACAAAATTTTTTTTTTTGACTTATTTTAAAGAGTCGCCACTTAATTTTGAAAAGGAATTAAGAAACCTTTAGAGAGCTACATAAAACGATTCAAAAAATCATTCAAGTGTTGAAGATTCTGAGTAAGCGGTTCCTATTAACTTTTTAGGAAGGTTTTAGGCACCTAAAATGTCCGCTAACTTGCGGTTATCCGATCTGCTTGAAAACATTCTTTTGATTAACTTTGGAAAATCGGTTTGTTGAAAAAGTAATTGATTAAGGAAAAGTTTTTCGTGAAATCAATTTTTTAGCAACTTAGTTAGGGATTTAACTAGGTTCGCAAAGAGACAAGCAAACAAGTAAATGAAAAGAAAAATGGGAAAAAGCGAGAAAGTAATGATTTAGGCTTTTTAAGCCCAAACCGTCGACCCTGTCCTAATCTAGTTGGGCTTTCAACCCATTTGCACCTGTCCTAATTCTATGTTTTAAAGCCTTTAGCTCGAGTCTCGCTCCACCTGTATTAAGTTTACAACTTTGGCTTCGAGGCCCCTAATGAATGAATGAATAAACACCTAAATGAATAAATAAAAATAATAAAGAAAACAAGCAACACTATGCTAAGTGAACTAAAGAAGATGAGGCTTTCAAGCCTCCAAATCCTAGTGACTTTGTCAATGTACTTGGGCCCTCTATCTGCTTCTGTATTTTAACTGGAATGGCCACAGAATCAATGTGGGAGTTGAACCTCGAGGATATGGGCCTCACTGGACCACCTGATAATGAGATAGGAAGGAGTCCATTGTGGACCCTAATGCAGATTGACATGTGAAGGAAGGAAAGGCAAGAAATTAGACTGCGAATCATATAATTTGATAAATTTAACATCATTCGATAAAGCATAATGATATGAGTAATGGCAAAGGGACAAGATAAAATAAAAAAAATATAACGATGGCAGGCGTGGAAAAAGAGAAAAATACCACATAATTTAACACATTCTCTTTGAAATGTTGCCTCCACCTTACTGTTACTTAATACAATCCAATTTACTACTTGAAAGAGGTTACAATTATGTGTTAGCAATTTTTTATTTCGAGAGCATGATCAAAACATAAAGTGAAACAGAAAGAGAAGCCAAAATCTGCTACCTCGTGTTTATGAATAATTGTCAACAAGGACTATATGTAACAAACATTCATTATACGATCCTAATACAAATTCGAAATCGCACGAACATAAAAAAGCAATAGAAGCATAATTGAACCAGGGTGGAATCCAAACCTCACATCCAAGCCCATAAAATTCAAACTCAATGCCTCAATAGTTGTTCTAATCCCTTTTTTCAATTTCAAAAAAAAAACAAAGTGAATCAGTAAAGAACTCCCAAGAATGAGAGTACTGACCTTGATCAATTTGAGAAAGAGAACAAAAATAAGATGCAAATTGGCCAACATAAGTAAAGATGGGTCCCTTCATAAAAACTAATTTTTGACTACGATTCTAACCTCTTTCAAATCTCTTTTGAAACTAAAAAGGTGAATTGGTGAAAGCTGCGAAGAATAAGAATACTAATACCCAAGCCGATTCGCAAAAGGTTTAAATCACGCGAATGTGGGTCAAAAATTGGTTTTTGATCTTGATTCTAACCCCTTTTGAGTTTCTTTTAAAACCAAAGGGTGAATCAATGAAGACCTTCGAAAATACGAATACTAACACTTGAACCGTTTTATGAAAAGGAACGAAAACATTTAGATCGATCAACATCAAAGGTGAATAAAACCAAAACATATTTTCATCATTTTTAATATTAACAAATTCTAAGTGCAATGAAAAACATCCCGCCTTCACTGTTGCAGAATCGTAAAGCTGAAATCTCCAACAATACAGAAAATGATACAACAACGCAACAACTTTATTCGAGCATAATTAATCCTATGGCCTATAAGTCTACTACAGCAAGCAATTCCCAGCACTAAATACTACTACATCAGAAGGAGATGAAGCAGAGAACAATGAAATCCAAAGGACGAAAACGTGTTTACCTCTTTCGGGGCAGCAAAAGGGACGATGAACCAATGATAGGATTTCGACCACCGGAGAGTTCAATGCCTTCTCGACAGTATCAACTAGTTGACTGCTTTTCTCTAAGAACCCTTGTTAACGAATAATTTTCTTTTCTTAAAACCCCCTAAATTTCAATCTCTGACCCCGAAAGTTGAACCTAATAGCCCAAAAGGGAGAGTCCCCTTCTTCTCGACCCCCGAATTTCTACCCCCTTTGCCTCTAAGATTTTGAACCCAGAAAGGAAAGGAGAGGTCTCTCTTTTCTCTAAGGATTTTCTCAAAAAAAATTATTCGACCCCTTTCAATGGCTCTATGTTGAGCTATATTTAGAAAGATCTCTTGGGATAAATTAAGGATTTCTAAAAAATAGAGGATTCGAAATTCAAAATTCAAAAATTCCCCCTTTCCCTGGCTTTTCAACCTCAAGTCCCACCCAATTCTTGATTTCTTCAGAGAGATTGCAACAGGTGGACCAATCAAATTTGGGAAAAACAAATTGTACTCCTCACCCAATGGAAATCCCCCAAATATGTACTAAATCGTACGAATCAATCCATGATTTTTGGGAATGGGACGTTGGGGGAGCCAGCTCATCCTTTTCTAGAAGGTTCAAGGTTTTGCTGAGAAACTGAGAGTGGGAATATGGGAAACAAGTCATTTCTGGTTGAGAACGGGTCGATTTTGGGTTAGAGATAGTTTTGTCGTTGATTGTGATTTGGTCGCTAATGTTATACGTTGGAGATTGTGTTGTCGTCGTTTGATGTTGGATGAGATCAGGTAAGGTTGAAAGAGGAGATAAGGGTGGATTGGAGGTTGGGCTGGGTCAGATCTATTGGGCCTAGTGGGTGCGGGTTTGGACCGTTGGGTTGTTGGATTAATTAATGAAGGGAATGGGCTGATGTTGGTTTTGATTAGGTTATGTTGGGGTTATTTAATAACCCAATTAAATCTAATTGGATTAAAATAATCCCACTTAAGAAAAGGTAATCGAAGATTAATATTATAATTTAGGCAACTTATTCAAACTCTACCAAATTGAATATCTCATCGGTCAATTACATCACAATTGGGGCCAATTTGATTTCAATTAGAGTCAAGTTTAATAAATTGACTAAATCGAATCGAAATTCTATACAAATTAACACCTTGTTTAATTCTGAGCTTCTTGATTCGATAAAGTTGAATAAATATTTCTCCAAATAGATTATTTTTCATAATAAATCATATTTAAATCAAGATTTCAACCATTTGAATTTATTTTCAAAATAATCCTTGATTAAAATCCGATATTCCGTAAAATAGTTATTTAAGTAATAAAATTACATAATTTTGTACAATTGAATACGATAATATATAATCGTCACTTAAAATGACAAACTTGCCCAAATGAATATTTTTTTTGAAAAGTTTCTATTCAGACGAAATTAATGTTTTGATTTTATTAAAAACCGAAAAAGCTCAAAATTAAACTTGGCTGTGGAGAGCAAAAATTAGGTGTCAACAACTGCCCCCTCCCTTTGGGTAGGATGGATGCAAGTAATCCTGGCCAAAGGGAGGTTGACGTTCCTAATTTTTGTCTGAGCACAAATTCGTATCTAAAAGAGGTTGGTCTTTCGCACTAGTTTCATGGAGCTATGGCCAAACCTCGATATCAGGTTTCCTACATATCTTAGGTTACATGAGAATTCAGGTCACTTGTAGTTCATAAAGCTTGATTTTAAGCACGATTTTCAAGAGAATTCACCAGCTATCTCGGTTTTGGAGTTTTTGATGAAATCGAGAAGTTGGGGAATGAAAAGATTTGGGGGGAGGTTGAAATGCATTCGAGTTTTCTACATAGATCCCAGCCTACATATCCTCAATATTTCAGGGAATCAGATTGCTTGTAGTTCGACTCGATCAGTAGAAAAGATAGTCTTTTATTTCAGACGATATTTGGATCGGGATGACTGACAAGTTAATCAAGTTTTGAAAAAGAGGCTTGTAACTTCTTAACCATGAATGTGGGAACCTTCACACCCATATACAAGAACTTACCCGGACATAGTTTCCAAACTCTGAGTATGTTGTCACCCGACTTTGAAAGAAAGAGAAGGTTACTCTCGACATGAGTTAAGAAATATCCCGGAGTTGAAGCTGAGACTTAGAATATCTCAAAATAGCCACATGCCTTCTAACAAGGGTGTGGTTGTATGGTGGTGTCGATCATCCTTTAGATCGCGTCCAAAGAGTTTGATGTTCCTCTCTAGACTATGTCCCGTTTTGCTGCTAAGAAAGAGTTCCACCTTGTGTTGCGTCCTTTTTAGAGTCGTTCGCACCTGTGGGTTTGATTTGAGATTTTCATCCTCTCGAATGCTCTCGGCAATATCTCAAACAAAATTGTTAGTGCAAAACATAATTCACAAAAGAGGTATATAGCCATTTACCATATCTCTACGTGAGTTGTGGCCTGAAAAACGGAGTCATATTTTTATGTACCTTTTTGGAATGAAATAACTAGCAACAACCAACACAACAACCCTTTTGGTTGTTGTATAATTATGACATTTGTTGGTTGAATATGTCTTCAAAGTGGGGTGGCCCTTTTGGACACCGACGATACTTTATGCAGAACGGTCCCTATAACCATGTAATCTTGTGCTGGTGTGGCAACCCTTTTGGTTACCTATATAACTTGTTGTATGTGGAATGATAACCTCTCCGGTTATAGCCGATGATCGATTTATAAATTTTCCTTAAATTGTCAATCTTTGGATAATCTTGCGTATTATTTGATGTTGGATACGAGGCGACTTACAGATATCCTTTGAATTTCTAGATTTTAGGTAATCCTACACATTATCTGACTTTGGATAAGAGATGACTTACAAATATCCCTCCAATCGCTAGCTTTCAGGTGTTCCTGCACATCATTCGACCTTGGATACAATATGACTTATAGATAATCTCTCAAATTATTAGTCTTTGGGTAATATTGCACATAATCGATCTTGGATATGATGTGGCTTATAGAGAATCCTTGGACATATCAATTTGATAATCTTGCATATTCTCCAGTAAGGATTTAGGTGCGACTTATAGATAACCTTTGAACTATCGATTTTTGGGCGATCTTGCACACTATCCGGTTAGGATTTTGTTGTGGCTTACGGATGATCTACAGGCTATCAACTCATAGGTGATCTTGCACACTATCCTATTTCAAATAATATGACTTATAGATGACCATAAAATTGTCAATTTCTAGGAAATCTTATATATCATTCATCCTTAGATAGCGACTTAAAGGCGTCTCTTCAAATCGTGTGCTCTCGATGCATTCAGATGCTAATTCATAAAATAATGAGATATCCTCGATGCCAATGTTTGTGTCTAGCGTGTCAACAGATATTAAATGATGATGATATCCTCGACGCTAGCATTTATGTCTCGCGTGTCAACAGATACGAAATATGATGAGATCCTCAACGCCAGCGTTTATGTCTAGTGCATCAATAGATATTGAATGATGATGATATCCTCGACGTCAGCATTTCTTCCTAGTGCATCAACAGATATTAAATGCTGATGATATCTTGAACGCCAGCATTTCTGTTTAGCGCGTCAATAGATATTAAATGTCCTTCTTGGGCAATGGTATGAGATGTCCCTCTCGATAATGATATGTAATGGCCCTTTCAGCAATGATATGCAATGACCCTCTTGACAATGATATGCAATGGCCCTCTCGGCAATGATATGCAATGACCCTCTTGGCAATGACATGCAACGAATCTCTTGGCAATGATATGCAATAGCCCTCTTGGCAATGATATGAAATGTCCCTCTTGGCAATTTAAAAATAGTTTCACCTGAGTTCATTTGTCAGCGTCTTACTTTCTACATGTACCTTTCTTAAGCATTATATGCTCTGGCATGGCTCCCAACTTGCTTGGAAATTTTTTGAAAGAAACACTCATTTTTCTGTATCAATCCCTGCATCCACAGAAAAATGATTAGTTTTAATGAAACTACTCTGTGTTAACCTTCTTCGATTCTCTGTTTGCTCCACGCCATCTTTCGGGTACTCTATCGTATTGGGACTTCCACCCTTGACTCCCCGTCCTAATTGATGTCTAGGCAATCACTAAGTAAAAGATTTATATAGATTTTTAAAAGTAGTCTTAATTTTTAGAAAATAGTTTCGAAAACTTATATAAATTTTTTTAGAAAATCTCTGCCAGTCATGTCATGTAATAGCTTAACGATCAAATTTCTCTTGATTCTGATAATGTCCGATGTTTGATGGAGGAATCCTTAGGGATTCAGTATTGTCGAGGCCCTCTACCAAAAGTTTTATCAAAGACAAAGATTCAATCTTTCCAGACTTTATCACAGGTGGTGATTCTCAGATCTAAACTTCGACCTCTAGTGCTGGGGAATTTGAAATATATTTCAATATTTGGTGGAAATTTGCGGCCTTCCTCAAAATTTCTGCCCCAGTTTAAAGTAGTATGAGATGATATCTTCTCGAGTGGATCTGAAGTCTTTGCTGATCTTCATTCTCTTTGTTGGATGTTGATCTTCTCTTTTGAATTTTTAAGATTCCTTCTCAAAATTTCTGCCCCAGTTTCCATTTCCTAGGTTATATGACCGAACCGTTGGGGCGCCTACGTATCCAATTAAAGCAAGAATCAGGTCAAACATAGTTCAAGACTACTCTAGGGATATATATAAATTTTAGTGGTTTGACCGAAGCAGACATAGACTACTCTAGGGATATATATAAATTTTAGTGGTTTGACCGAAGCGGACATAGGCCGCCTACATATCCCTTTCTTGGGAATTCAAGCCATCACGTAGTTCATACATAAAGAGAAAGGATAAATTTTCCTAAGGGGTTGAACGAAGCCGATATAGGCCGTCTACGTATCCCTCTTTGGGAATTCAGGTTAAACGTAGTCCGCACATAAAGGGAAAGTATAAATTTTCCTAAGGGGTTGACCGAAGTCGATATAGGCCGCCTACTTATCCCTCTTTGGGAATTCAGGTCAAACGTAGTTCGTATATAAAGGGAAAAGGGTTCTAGACAATTACTCATTATAAAACAATATTACTACAGAGGCGATTACGAGTAAACTAAGAAATGCAAAAATTAGCACATCTTTCAAACATAATATCTTTTTACTGCATCAAAATTAATTGGTTTGGTCCACTCTTGACCATCCATCTCAGACAAAATCAAAGCCTCTCCAGATAGTACCTTGCGAACTATGTATGGCCCTTGCCAATTTGGAGCGAACTTGCCCTTGTACTCCTCTTGGTGAGGAAATATACATTTGAGAACCAATTGGCCAACTTCGAATGTTCGAGTTCTTACTTTCTTGTTAAAGGAACGAACCATCTTGTGCTGATACAACTGACCATGATATACAGTAACCATTCTTTTTCATCAATCAGCGTGAGTTGTTCGTAGCGAGCACGAACCCATTCTTCGTTGCTTAATCCGGCTTCCTGAATAATCCTTAGGGAAGGTATTTCAACCTCAGCAGGTATCACAGCTTCATTACCATAAACCAATAGATAAGGAGTCGCCCCGGTGGAGGTTTGAACTGTCGTGCGATACCCAAGCAAAGAGTAAGGCAATATCTCATGCCATGATCTATCATTTTCGATCATCTTTCTCAAGATCTTCTTGATGTTTTTATTGGTAGTTTCCACGGCTCCATTCATTTGTGGACGATATACAGTCGAGTTGCGATGCACTATTTTAAATTGGTCACAAATATCATTCATCAAGTGACTGTTCAAGTTTGCCCCATTATTAATAATGATCGATTCTGGCACTCCAAATCGGCAAATCAAGCTATTCCTGACGAAATATGAAACCACTTTCTTGGTGACGACTCTATATGAAGCAGCTTCGACCCACTTAGTAAAGTAGTCAATAGCAACCAAAATAAATCTATGCCCATTCGATGCCGGTGGCTCTATTGGTCCGATAACATTTATGCCCCAAGCTACGAAAGTCCAAGGTGAATTCATCGCATGAAGCTTATGTGGAGGCATTCGAATCAAATTTCCATGTCTTTAACATTTTGGGCACTTCTGCACATACCTGCTATAATCATTTTCCATAGTCATCCAGAAGTAACTGATTCTCAGGATCTTTATAGCAAGGAAAAACCCGTTCACGTGGGGCCCTCAAACTCCAGCGTGTACTTCTTTTATCATTTTATTGGCTTCCACAGTGTCGATGCGTCTTAAGAATCCTAAATCTGGAGTCCTACTAAAAAGGATCTCCCCACTTGGAAAATAGTTCTTCGCCAAATTCCGAATTGTCTTCTTTTAGTTGTTACTGGCCTCTTCAGGATATATTATAGATTCTAAATACCTTTTAATATCATAGTACCAAGGCTTTCTACGAGGCTCCTCTTCAGCGTGTGCACAATGCGCGGGTTGCTCCTTCAAACTTATCTCCAAAGGATCAATGTAACACTGATCTGGATGCTGAATCATGGAAGATATAATGGCCAAAGCATCAGCAAACTTATTTTGTATCCTTGGAATATGTTTGAAATCAACTTCATTGAATTTTTCACATAATTCATGCACCAGCTCCACATAAGGAGTAATTTTGCAATTTTTTACCGCTCATTCTCCTCGTACCTGGTGAATCAACAAATCTGAATCCCCGATGACTAGCAATTCACGAACACCCATATCAAGTGCCATTTTAAGACCTAGGATGCAAGCCTCATATTCAGCCATGTTATTGGTGCACGGGAAATGTAACTTAGCGTTTACCGAATAGTGTTGGTTGGTTTCTAACACCAACACTGCTTCGATTCCTGAACCTTTGAAGTTGACCGCTCCATCAAAGAATAACCTCCATCCAGGGTAAATTTCTATAATGTCTTCTCCCACGAAGAGAATTTCCTCATCTGGGAAGTAAGTTCAAAGTGGCTCATATTCATCATCAACTGGATTCTTCGCCAAATGATCTGCCAAAGCTTGCCCCTTGATTGCCTTTTGAGTTACATACACGATTTCAAACTCGCTTAGCAACATTTGCCACTTGGCTAGTTTTCCTGTGGGCATGGCCTTCTAGAATATATACTTCAATGGATCCATTCTCGAGATGAGGTATGTTGTGTATGATGACAGATAATGCCTCAACTTTTGTGCGGCCCAAGTCAAAGCGCAACATGTCCTTTCTACAAGAGTGTAACGGGCTTCATTTTACATAAATTTTTTACTCAAGTACTAAATGGCTTTCTCTTTCCTATCGGTCTCATCATGTTGCTCGAGGACACATCCAAAAGAATTTTTTGAGACTGACAGGTAAAACAATAATGGAATTCCTTCTCTTGGTGGAACCAAAACCGGTGGTGCAGACAGATATTCCTTGATGCGGTCAAAAGCTCTCTGACATTCTTCTGTCTACTCATTTAATGCATTTTTCTTCAACATCTTGAGAATTGGCTCGCATATGACTGTCGACTGAGCGATGAACCTGCTAATGTAATTCAAATGATCCATGAAACTCATAACTTCCTTCTTGGTCCTTAGCGGTGGCAAGTCTTGAATTGTCTTGATTTTGGATGGGTCTAGCTCGATGCCTCTTCTGCTGACTATGAACCCCAATAACTTCCCTGATGGCACACCAAAAGCACACTTATCAGGATTTAACTTCAAACTGTACTTTCTTAATCTGTTGAAGAATTTCTCCAGATGGGTCAGATGATCCGAACTCTCGCGGGATTTGATAATTACATCATCCACGTACACCTCGATCTCTTTATGGATCATATCATAGAAAATCGCCATCATAGCCCTCATATATATTGCACCCGCATTCTTGAGACCAAATAGCATTACCCTGTAATGATAAACACCTCAAGGCGTAATAAATGTCGTCTTTTCTGCATCTTCCTCATCCATCAATATCTGATGATACCCGATAAAACAATCAACGAAGGACTGCATTTCATGCTTTGCACAATTATCAATGAGGATGTGGATGTTGAGAAACATAAAATTATCTTTAGGACTGGCTCTATTCAGGTCTCTGTAGTCAACACAAATTCAAATCTTACCACCCTTCTTCGGCATAGGGACGATGTTTGCCAGTCATGTCGGATATTTTGTGACCTCCACAACCTTAGACTGGATTTGTTTTGTCACTTCTTCCTTGATCTTTAGACTTAAGTCAGGCTTGAATTTCTGTATTATTTGCTTGGCTGGATCAAACTATGGATTTATCAGCAACTTATGCAACACAATACCGGTGCTCAATCCCTGCATATCATCATAGGACCAAGCAAACACGTCAATATATTCCCGCAACAGGTGAATGAGCTCTCTCTTTTGTGTTTCCACCAGGTGGACACTGACATTTGTTTCTTTGATTTCATCATGATCTCCGAGGTTGACTGTTTCAGTTTCCTCTAGGTAGGGCTTTTCCCGGTTCTCAACTCTTCTATATCTTCAAATAATCGTTTCCATCACCTCCCTTCTTATCATCATCATTCCCCTCATTTTGTCCGTATAAGCTTTGACATGACATGACATTGGCAGGTTTTGAGTTACAGTTACTATAATAATAAAACAAACCAAGTTAGATGATAACAAGATAATAATAAAATGTACGAATAGTGGTGTGTTTCGAAAACTAACTTTTTATTATATATATATATATATATTATTATTTTCAAAATAAGGGAGGGCCTTTTCATTAAAATTTAAGAGATAATTACAAACTATTGCTCATGACTCGTGCAAACACAAACCCTGCCTTTTAAAAGCAGTAAAATATAAAATGGAAATTTGATATGTAAAGGGTGGATCACGGGGCCTCATTCGGATCATCACCAATTTTAAAACTATTAGTAATTGCCCTTTCATCTATAACGACGGGTGACGGGTTATGAGTGGAGTGGAGGTCCAGTTTTGCAAGGCCTCCCCTGGTGCAATCTTCTTCACCCCACTGGACTTTGGGAAATCTTCTGGTACAGCATTCCATCCCTTAAACAAATTTTGTATCCCATCCCCAAGACCATCATCTTTTGATATCTCACACACGGGAAATAACTGGTACAGGAGCGGTAAGGACCTAAACAGACTCGTCTCTGACTTATTCTCAATCTCATCCTCCTTTGTAAGCCGATATCCTAACCCATACTTAGAGTCCTTCTCTGAGATCATAATAGGCTCAATAATTCCTTGCAGACTCTTACCCAAACCCCGACCAGGCTCTAATCCATTTTTTAACATCACTGTCACAATTATTTTGTAGATAGAAAGCATTGGTGCTTGGAGCATCAGATCCTCCTCTATAGCATTTACAATTTCCATCATATAGAAACTACTACCCTTTGGAACATCTTCAATTACCAGTACATAACCATTGGGATGATCTGCTCGGTTTTCTTCCCCTTGGATGACTACTTCATGATCCTCCCAGATGAACTTCAATAGTTGATGAAGGGGTGATGAAACGGCCTTTGCACCATGTATCCATGGTCTTCCAAAAAGCAGGTTGTAGCTAGGATGAATATCCATAACATGAAACTTAGTTTTGAACTCAGCAGGTCCCACTTGGATGTACAAATCAATTTCTCCTATGGTATCCCTTTGCCCTCCATCAAATGCTCTCATATTTATGTGGCTTTGATGAATTTTTCCCAAATCATAGCCCATTTGAAACAATGTGGAGAGAGGACAAATGTTCACACCAGATCTATCATCTATCAATACCTGACTAATCACACAGTCTCGGCAAATGACAGTGACGTACAAGGCTTTTTTGTGCATCTGTCCCTCAAACGGAAACTCTTCATCACTAAATTATATGTGATGATTCCCCATAATATTTCCTATCATCTCAGCCAGGTTCTCAACACTCATTCGTGCAGGACCATATGCTTCATCCAAGACCTTAGATAGAGCTTGTCGGTGGTATTGTGAACTCATTAATAATGCCAAAATAGAAATTTGGGCTGGAGTTTTCTCTAAATGTTTGACAATTGAATAGTCTTTTGGTTGCATATGCCTCCAAAATTCCTCAGCCTCCCCTTCAGTGATTGGCCTTTTCTGTGAATCTTTTTTGTTGATCAATTCTTTAAGGATGTAGCATTGTCCCGATTGCGTCATCTCTTGGGCAGCAGTGGTATATACAATAAATTCCTTCCTTGGAAGGGGAGTATACACTTGGATCGGGGCCATCATCACTATAAATGGGGCTTTCTCATTGACACTTAAGGTAGCCACAGCTCTCTCTATCTTTTTTACCTCTTTCGCCCTTTGACACTTTTCTGAATTTACCTTAGTAATAGTCTTGCCAAACGCCCATTATCCTTCTATTTCAATCATGTTAACTTTAGGTCCCCCATTATTAGGCAATGGGTTACTATTGACATTTGTCATCGGTGACTGAAATGTGATGATCTTTTGATAAATCAGATCTTAGATCTTATGTTTCAAGGTAACACAGTCCTCGGTACTGTGCCCTACTACTCCTGAATGATAGGCATAATTTTGATCAGGATGATAAAATCGAGAGTTGGGATTGACAGGATTTGACTGTATCAGTTGTAAATGATCGACATTCTTTAATCTTTTAAACAATTGAGTGCAACTTTCAGCTAGTGGTGTGAAGTTTCGAGGAGGTTTCTTTTCTTAGTTTGGACGTGGGGGGTTATAATGGCTTTGGTTTGCAGGAGGAGGTACTTGATGATAATTTGGTGGTGCTTGGATATTTGTTTGATTATTTGGAAGAGTGGATTGGACATGATACTGATAATTTGGAGGTGGAACTTGGTATTGGGGAAAGATATTTGGCTGTGGAGCTTGGTATTTGGATTGGATGTTTGGGAGTAGAGTTTGGTACTGAGGTTGGACATTTGAATGTAAACCTTGGTATTGGGAGTGGAGTTTGGTATTGAGGTTGGACATTTGAAAGTGGAGCTTGGTATT
Organism: Capsicum baccatum var. pendulum; assembly: GCA_030864225.1. Lineage (NCBI taxonomy): Eukaryota > Viridiplantae > Streptophyta > Magnoliopsida > Solanales > Solanaceae > Capsicum > Capsicum baccatum. The sequence goes on along the minus strand of CM061557.1, from coordinate 44,288,573 downwards.
GGGGTGGGGCGTAGAACATATGTTGAAGACTTGGTGACAGCGGTGAAGAGAAAACATTCCTAGAGTTAAATCTCTTTTTTTGTTTTTGCAACAGAATCAGCAGAAATCGTTCCTACATCCTCCTTTTTCTTCTTCGAGAACATGGTAGTCCCGGATGATGTCAGGGTTTTGGTAATTTTTCCTGTCTGAATACCTTCTTCCAATGATTCTCCTATTTTTACCAAATCCGCAAAATTCTCCCTAATAGCGGACACGATCCTAGTATAATATTCTCTTTCTTGAGCGCGAGAGAACATAGATACCATTTCTTCCTCAGATATGAGGGGTTGCACTTTGGCAGCTTCCTTCCTTCAACGAAAAGCATAGTCTCGAAAACTCTCATCACTCTTCTGTTTGATTCGATCTAGTGAATAACGATCCGGGACTATTTCAATGTTGAATGCAAAACTGTCGAGGAAAACTTTCGCCAATGCTTTCCAACCAGTCCAACTTTTCGGCTGCTAAGACATAAACCGCTCTAAGGCTTCACCTCTTAAACTTCGGCTGAATAGGCGTATCAATAACGCCTCATTTTTCCCGACCCCACCAGTTGGTCACAGTACCTCGTCAGATGGGCCATTGGATTTCCGGCACCATCAAACACTTCAAACTTGGAGACCTTGTACCCTTCTGATAGATCTACTCCAGGGTGAACACATAAGTCATCGTACCTTAAGCCGTCGTGGTCCCTTGCTCCATGAGATTCTTTCATCCTCATGATCTCTTCATTTATAGCTAGCAACTTTATTTCATGCTTGGTCCTCTACTCTTTCTCTTTCTCTTCATAATGGTCCATCTCAAGATTAGAAAGGAGATTATAGATGATGGGGGATATGATGGAATGAGGGGGATTTAGAAGGGAGGCTTGATTTTATGGATGAAAGGAAGTTGGTTGGTAGGTGGGGAGGACGTTTTGAAATGTAGAAAGGTTTTGTGGAATTTGCAAGTAGTTTGGTGGCATTTGAGAAGGATTTTGAGAATTTAGAAATGAATTTGGTAGATTCAGTGATAGATTAAATGGAAGATTCAGGGATGGATTTTGTGGATTTGGGAGTGAATCTTATGGATTTGGACACGAATTTTGTTGATTTGCAAATGGGTTCTGAGGATTTGGGAATGGATTCAGAGATGGGTTTTGTGGGGTTAGACATGGATTTTGAGGATTGTAAGCATCTGGGTTATTTTCACGATTGATATTTTTGAAAAGTGGAGGGGCAGAGGCAGACGATATATTATTTGGCTGATCCCCGAGAATAGGCGTACTGAGGGAAGGGATTTGGAGTGGAGTCCCGTGTCCTTCTGGAGCAGAAGAATTAACAGTGATGGCCAAGTGAGTCAAATCTCGAGTACGATTTATTTCCTCATGAAGCATTTCAAGATTTCTTGCGAGTTCTGCAATTATCTCACTCTGTTCCGCTATTACATTGTCCCTGATGGTCAATGCCTTTTCTTCATCATTTCCAGTCATTATTGAATGATGGGATTTTGTGCACTTTTGACCGGGTGAAGTAGGGATGTTCTGCTAGCTTATATCAATGCGGAGTAGTTTCTATTATCTGTAAAGTAAAACAACTTAAAGGCAAATGTGTTAGTTTTCGTACGTGATAAGTAATGCAAATATTTGACAAGAAATAACCACGTAGAGTTGTTTGAGTCATAGCCAAATTCATCCATAGGAGCATAGCGGATAAACTTGCCTTTGATCCAAAAGCGGGAACATCAAAACACACGATTCTTGAAGATATATTAATAGATATCTTCAATTTTTCCTCCTTATTTTTCTCTCTAAATCACTCTAATCTCCTACACAACAGCCTTGATTTTTCTTTGAAGAATTGTTTTTGGTGAAATTGTTATCACAAAACATCTGTTTAGGATATTTATTGAAAATTTGTGATAATCTTTAGTATTTTTGGTATATAGATTTGATTTTCTTATATATTATGTAAGTGAGCCGATAAATTTTTTCTAACTTCATATATTTTGTTGTGTCTATTAGGTTTTCAAGTAATCAATTACTTATTTTTCTCAAATAGACGAAGAAACCCCTTATAGGAGATTAACAAGAGGTATTGAACATGTAGCTACTATTAATTGAGGCACTCCATCATTTGATTTGAGTGTTTCTCAATTAGATAGTGAAAATACAGGGTTTTAGAGGAGTTGGAAGTGGACAGGTCGAGAGCAGAGTCACGAGCTAAAAAAAGCAATGACCATATTAATATTCACAATAGCAAGCAATGATTTAACGGACACTTTCAGAATATTGATGGTTCGTTTGTCAAAGAAAGAAAAGGAAAGGATATTGGGTCTACTAGCAAGGATGAAAGGGCAAAATGTTCTAAGTTATCTCAATCGAAAGAGAGAACAATGACGTTGAGAATGATTACAAGGTAGTTTTGTATTTTAATCAAACCAAATTTTTGTTCAATATACATTTTATAATTGACAAAATGTTGGTTATATTATACATTTAAGGAAATTTCAAATTACTTGTTTATACGTATATACATATTCAAATATGTATATAATTTTTAGAACAATGCATATGCATATATACAGTTTTAGAGCGCATATATGTATATACACTTTAGAATGTGATTATATTTGAAATTTTTTTTGGAGTGTGAGTGATTTGGTTAAGAATGTGCCCTAAGTTGATTTTGTATGCTTGAATTATTAAAGTAGGGGCATAACTGAAAAGTGACGACGCTTAATGTTAAGACTTTGGCAAACTAAAATCTCTATCACCAAAACATAGTTATGTTGGTTGGATTTTTACTTGAAGAGTCTGTTTAGAGGCCATGTGATTCAACTATAGTATCTGATAGTAGTGAATATGCTTGATTGAATGAAGAGTTTATCCTGATTTAAAGTGCTTATCCTATATATATGTTTATGCATAATTTTATATGTTTGAGCTAAAAATGTGTTTGTTAACTGATGGATGTGATTAGTATTTTCAGTTTAGAGTGCATATACATTTATACAGTTTAGAATCATATAGTTTAAGAATGTATATACATATATACAGTTTAGAATGATGTATACATCTTTTATGTGTTATAACATGTATTTATGAATACTTAGTTCAGGGATAAGGCATTATATACACAATATGATAAATTTGTATATATATTTTTTTGCCCATCTGTGCTTCTTGATTCAACAAGATAGCATCAATGATCTTCCTAAGAAGTCCCCACACGTGGTGTGTTACATGAAGATAAAGATTTTTGATACCTTAAAACAAAAGTTATCAGGTGTACAACTTAGAAGATGTATGCTTTCATTCTTTGCTCAGTATGCCCCCATGCTAGATTTATTGGTTCAATCGCAAATGTTTAGGTGTGCTATATCCCTTGAGTTGCAAACTAGTTCAACTGATGCTATAATGATGTGGTTTAATAGATACACATTAAGGTTTACCCTAAGGGAGTTTGCAATTATTTTTTGTCTAAATTGTGTTGCTTCTAAGGTCGACTTTGTATTCGACACAAATGTATCAAATAGATTACTTCAAAAGTATTTTGGTGGTGAAGAAGAACCTTACAAAGCAATATTATTTCAGCCTTTAGAGGGACCAAGTGAGTTCAAAATGATGATGATTTTTTAAAGATTGTCGTTCTTTATTTCATTGATCGATTTATTATGTCTGACGAGATGCACACCATTCGAGTACCTAGACTTTATTTTGATGTAGTTGAGAAAGGACGATACATGGATTACTACTGGAGTAAAGAAGCATTTGAAGAACTTGTCAAAACCATTTCAAGGAAGTTGACCTCCAATGGCCAGTACTACCGATTTCATGGCATGCCATACGCTATGCAAGTATGGATGTATGAATATTGTTCAAACATTGATAAGCGACTTGCTAAAAGAATTGTGATCGAATTCCTAGGTTGCTTAATTGGCAAACTATAAAAGACCGTCCACAATACAAATCTCTTATGTGGAACATGTTTATGTTCAAGAAGGTAAAAGACAATGCCCTAGTAGTTTTGAATACAATTTTTTTGTTTTTAATGTTTTGTGCTTACTGATATATACAAATATTTTTACTTTTGGTACAGTTAAAGTATTATGTCAACTAATTGCATTGATAAATTCATATATACAAATGAGTATATTTGACATGTTTAATATTCATATGAGCACATTTTCTAATACCAAACAAGTTGTTTAATATTTTGTTTTTATTGATATAAACAAATACAATATTAATTAACTAACCAAATATATTTTTCAGATTATTTTTTGAAACATCAAGGCATCTGCAAATGAAATTGTGACATTTCAACTTCCTCTGAAAACTGATAATGTTACTGTCGAGGAATTTTCAATTAGTAATATTGTCAATTCCGACGATGACTTTCAAGAGTTGCCTCAAATTTCAACTGTGTATAAAATAAAGAAAAAGCTAACTGTCTTAAAATCACCCATAAGAAAGAAGCAAAAGAAAATTTCATTGGGTACGTCAATATCCATCAAGAGTCCTCCGAAGATTATTTTATATGTGGCAGACTCTAGGACACCAACTTATTTTGTAAATAAATAGAAACAAAGTCAACGGTAAATAGGAAGAAAGTAAGGGATCAGATTCTATCATCAAATACTACTCCACCTATGTTTGAAGCAAACGTCAAGAGAACAATGTCGACTTATGATATGAACATTCTCAACCAGAAAGTTGATGCACTAAAAAATTATGTAAGTATATTTTAATCATCAACAAACTATTGGACCATTGTTGAACCTTTTATTATAAATTGTAGGAGAAGTCAGAATTTTAGAGTTTGCATGATTTGATAAATGATAACCATCAGATGGTCTTAGAAGCTATCAGAAGTAAAAATGATCATGAGAAGGTATGAAGTATACATATATTTAGTTAGAATAGATTATACATAATGTAGTACATAATATAAACAATGATATGTCACTATATATTAGGATTACATCAAAAAATCATCTTTTTATAGTGAACGAGAATCTCCAATCACTAAAGTGCATTGTACTCCAGGCAGTAGCAAGAATTCAAACGTAAATGTTTATATACCGCTATGACATTTATATGCGTAGTAATTATCTTTTAAATGTATATATATATATATATATATATATATATATATAGTAATATATATACATTAAAATCAAATTATACTACTGTTTTAAATATGACATATATTGTTGACCCTGAAAATAAGATAGCAGAAGTTAACACATATTTCTTTGTTACCTGAGTTACATGGATGTCAAGGTTACTGCAACATCTATGCCTGTTCCCGTTATGTGTGCACATGCTGGGAGCGTGAATCTTCAATTTGAGAAGCCCATTGACGAGGTTGCTTCTTCTAAAGTCCAACCCAGTCATTTGTTATTTATCTTGTTGTCTTGACAGATGATTCATTTTCTTTTATACAAACCATTGCTTTCTTAAATCAATTTCTTTAGCCACTGAATCAAAGTTTCATTATTTTAATTATGCTTTTATACATATTCATGTACAACTATTAGTATAACCACATATAATGTTGTTTAAGTTATGTATATATAAATCTGGTATAACTATATGTATTCAACATATATATGCATAATATGTTGAATACATATATGTTTGAATATATATATTTACCTCCTAAAAAGGCATTAGTACTAGGTGATATGTTGCATCGACAGCTATTGGCTCCTTTCATACTTCACTAGAGTTATCCATTTTTGAGATTCCTGTTTGTCCTTTTTTATGGACTGTTTGTATATTCCTGTAACCTTATCATATCTCGCTTCCCCACTATTCTATGTTAAAAATCTATTAAAACCATATGTATTCAACATATATATGCATAATATGTTTAATACATATTTAGTGCCTATAAGGCATTAGTGCTGGTCACATCATTACAGTTATCCATTTCTAAGATTTCGGCTTGCCCGTTCCTTTAAATATGTATATATTTTCATACTATATGGTGCATACGTTTTAGCATGAAGCTGAATATATGAAGGTTGTGGCTGGAGGGAAAAAAAAATCAATGGCTAAATTTGCATTTAAACGGGCAAGGATAATTAACTATTTTCTCATGTTATTGATATTGTGGTGAGATGAATAAGACTTCTTAAATCCTCTATTAGAGAATTTGGGGTCTTGGGTATTTAGAAAAAGCAATCCTAGTAGCATGCAGTAGGCATTCAAATTTCACCAGATTTGTATGCACCACATAGTATGCATATATATGTTGACCAATTTGAAAATTTATTACTATATATATGTATATGTATATATATATGTATATGTATATATATATATGTATATGTATATGTATGTATGTATGTATGTATATTATTATTATGTGGTGGATTGTTTATTGACTTCTTATTTATTAGGTTTAGAATACACAAATGGATATCAAAGTTCAACCGGCCTCAAAAAAACATGAAGGAGACTGATGAGGAAGTTGAAATAAAAGATCATTCTGTTGAGCCGACTAAAGTCCAAGTACTGTTATATAAAAAAAAATTCAATTATTGTTCATTTTTTTTATAGTTTTTAAAATAATTATATTTATTTTTATTTTTTAGGTGGATGGATGTACGGTTGAATGTGTAGAAGGTCCCTTTCTAAGATGGATTTACAGATAGTTAATGTCCCGATAGATATCAACAATCACTATACCATGAGAATCAAGACATGGTTGCAACCCCTGTTCACATTGCCGACCCTCTTGAATCCGAGCAACCCAAGTCCAATCAAGATCTAACGAAATCTCAGTATTTGATTCCTGATGAATTGCTCCTAAGTTTGAACACTGAAAGACAGATTATCGATCAACACAAATCTAAAGTTGCCAGAGAAACACCAGAATTACCACCAAAGATACGAAAACCAAGTCGATAGAAAACTTCTCTTTATATAACTGATTTTGGATCTACATCTGGTACTATTATATGTTTTTAATAAATCTCTTTTTGTTTGTTAAACTTCTTATATTATTTCTTCATTTATTTATGTTTGTTTAGGTTTTTCATCAAGGATGTCTAAGATTTTTGGCACAAAACATTCATTTGTATTCGATACCATATACGGACCACCGAACGAGAAATTGTATTCTCGTTTCTTGGCTTGGGTTCATGAAGGAACACTAAAGAAACATACTTTCAAGTTTGTTATCTTGTACCAAATTCATTTTGATAATCTGTATATGTATGTATTTAATGCACATTTAGGTACAAAGTATTAATTTTTCTTTATAGGAGTTGTCTTGAAGATCGTTATCTGAACGAAAAAGAAGTCATTAAGCTACAAATATTCATTGGAGCTGAATCTGTGGAAGATAAGAACTGGTTTTACATGTTATTCTTTCCTAACCAAATACTACTTGCGTAAGAAAGGAAAGTACGAGCCAAACAGTCAATACAAATTCAGCACAGTAAATTATTTGTTCACTACAACAATATTGGAAATTTTTGACAAGTATGCCGACAGTATAAAAAAGTATAATAGCGCAAGTCAAGAGTTGAAAAAAGTTGAATACATCAATGGATTCAGACTCTATGCTTCGGTACTTTGGCATAATGTGGATTACATTTTTATCTCAGTGAACGTGGATAAAATAAATTGGGTGTTGGTTTGGTTGTTCTATCATTGGATGATAGATGTCTATACGTGTATATACAGATCTACTCATCATTATGCATTTGTTGCGTATGAGATGACAAAGCTTTAAGAATTGATACCTATGTATCTAGAAAATTTTAATTTCTACAAAAAGAAAAGTATTGATTTCTCCTCGCATCCTAAGTACATTTATCGCGAAGAAAAATCATTTCTAGATGTGGTATACATGGATGATTTACCACAACAGTCCCCGAGAAGCTTGTAAGTTCACGTGTAATTTTTGACTATTTAAAATTATTCAATTTTATCTATTGCGAAGATTTTTAATGAAGTGCAAAAAGTTCAAATCACTTCTGAAAGATCCTTCACACAAATATAATAACTAGTTTAGGTGTATGCGCCTTGCGCGTGTACCTTACTTTAATGAGTTCAAACATTACACTAAATAGGATATTTATTTAAATAATAAAATTGAATATAATAATTAAATTTAATATCTTTTGAGTATGTAAAGATTGGAGAATTTATTTATTAAACCTAACTTTTACCAAAAATATTTTTAATCGCCCGACACTCATCTACCACCTGTAAACAATAACAAAATAATACGATAATAGAGATATCAAAATAATACAATTAAACCTAACATTTACATAAAAAAAATTCCTCAAAGTCGACCAACATTTATCTATCACCTGTAAACTACAACAAAATAATACAATAAAAGTGATATCAAAACAATACAATTAAACTTAAATTTTACACACAAAAATTTCTCAAAGCCAATCGAGATTTATCTACAAACTGTAAATTACCACAAAATAACAAACTAATAGAGATATTATGATAATATAATTAAACCTAACCTTTACCTCAAAAAATAAATTCTAAGTCGACCCAAATTCATCTAGAATCTATAAATTAAAATAAAACAATAAGATAATAAAAATATTAAAACAATACAATTAAACCTAACCTTTACACAAGAAATTCTTCAAAGCCAACTGAATTAAACATTCACCAATCTAGACATGCAATCGAATCAAGTTAGATGAACATCAATCATATTCTCCCAATAGATAAATCGGTTTGTTCTAAAGTTTAACGTACATTTCAATATTTATATAAGTATTTCCTTAATAGAGTCCTATTTTAAGAGTATTTTTTTAATTAAACAGTAGAAAGAAAAATATTAATTAATTTTCCTACCATATATTTTAGGAGTCCCATATATTTTAGAAAGTCTAATAAAAATAAAAATATTAATTAATTTCCCTACTATATATTTTAGGAGTCCCATTTATTTTAGGATGTCTAGTTAATATAGTAAAAAATAATTAAATAATAAATTAAAAAATATAGTGAAAAGATAATTTTGTCTAAAGAAAAGTCTTTTAATGAAGGACAAAACGTTCAAATCACTTTTGTAATGGTCTTCACACTTTTAATATATTATATATTATAGATATAGATATAGATGTAAATAGGGGTGTACATAGGTGGGGTTGGTTCGGTTTTTATTATAAAAAAAAAACAATTATGTCGGTTTATTAAAATTATAAACCAAATCAAACCAACATAAAATTGGTTTTTTCGGTTTAGATTTTAGTCGGTTTTTTCGTTTTTTTTATAATCTTTAGTTTTTACGATTATATTATGATCGAAGACTAGATCAAATATGTTTTCACTCATGTGCTAATGAAAACCCATAATTATGAAAAAATGAGGAGCGAAAAACTCTTTTGAAACTAAAAAGTGAGATGAAGAGTGAAAAGTTTAGGTTTTAAGTTTATATTAGCTTTTCGATCATTTAATTAGCAATTAATGGACAAATGTTACAACTTAAAGGGCCAAATCTAAATATATATCTACATCTACTTTCAAATTGTTGAAAATTACTAAAACTAGTTGAAAAAGTGGATTATAATTAATATTTTATGTAGAGATAATACCCAATTACCCCCCTAAACTCTACCCAAAAAGGCTATGACACACCTCAACTTAAAGGGGGTCCTATTACTCCCCTAAACAAATTAAAAGTGTAATTTTGACATCCTTAGTGTCTACGTGGCACAACACACTGAAGTGTCCACGTAGGCACACGTGTGTGCCACGTAGGCACTAAGGGTTTCAAAATTACACTTTTAATTAGCTCAGGGAGGTAATAGGGCCCCCTTTAAGTTGAGCTGTGTCATAGCCTTTTTGGTTATATTTCAGGGGGTAATTGGGTATTTTCTCTTGTATGTATAAAAAAGTTCGAATATTATATATATACTATGTCAGTTTGATTCGGGTTCGATTTGACTTTTTTTTTTTGTTAACACCAAACCAAACCAAGAATGGTCGGTTTTTTTTTCTAACGCCAAACCAATCAAACCAAACCATAAGTCAGTTTTTTTTCTCGATTTGGTTTGATTCATCAGTTCGATTTAACTTGACGATTTGGTCTGTGCACCCCTAGATGTAAACATAACAAATATTTTATTGTAAATACATATATATTTTACTATCAGAAGTTTCAAGTGGTTAATGGATCGTCATCTTTGCGTTTGACATGCAGTACCTCTTTTTCTTGTTGCTAGAGACTAAGAGAGACACATCGATTTAACTATATTTGTAGTATGATTGTTTTTATTTATTTTTTCAATATTTAAATTTTTTCTTATTTTTAAAGTTAAATATTTAGAAATCTTTGATCACTTAAAAATTTTAAAAATTTGGTACTTCTTACATTTTTCTTATTCTAACGCTTTCATATATATATATTTCTAGATTTTTTAAATCTTCTTAAAATAAACTTTAGTTGATTTAGAATTCTTAAACTAATGAAAAAAGTATTAATTGTTATTAATTTTGATGACTTCTAGTAAGGATAGATTTTACTATAAATATTTAATTAATTTTTAACTCTTAAATATTAAAAAATAATGCAAAGACGATTTTGTCTAAATAAGAGACTTTTCCTAAAGGGAAAAAATTTTAAAAAATATTTCTAAGGCCCTTCACACTTTTAATATAGTATATTATATATATATATATATATATATATATATATATATATATATATATGTGTGTGTGTGTGTGTGTGTGTGTGTGTGTGTGTGTGTGTGTATAAAGAGAGAGAGAGAGAGAGATTGATGATTGATTTTTTATGAAATTAATGAAAACTTGGATTAGTAAATATTTAGACTTTTAAATTGGACAATAAAAAATATGAATAAGCGGAATAGTAATTTTTGATACATTTATATTTTAACAATAAAGAATAGAAATAAATGGAGGAGTTATAGTTAACATATTTTTTTTGTACAACAAATATATATATATATATATATATATATATATATATATATATATATATATATATATATATATATATATATAACATGATTAAGAGAGTTTTAAGGAGTGATTTTTAATTTTTTTTACATAACACATAAATGAAAAAAGTTTAACAACATTGATGATGAAAGTTATTTAATATGACTCTCTTTAATGTTGTGTATAATGTTAAGGTGAATTTTTAATCTTTTAAAATAATAAACTGGCCAAAAAAATCACAAAAAAGATAAATGCCAATGGAGGCTTCTAAGACATGCCACATAGGATGGACTAAAATCCTCCTTTATATATATATGTGTGTGTGTGTGTGTGTGTGTATGTATATGTATATATATGTATGTATGTATGTATGTATATATTGATTTGTATGAGCTTTTAAAATGAGTTAAAGTACATATTTATCCATTTAAAACAGGGGGAAAAAATCTAAATAACCTTCCTTAGATGGTTAACATAATTTTAATCTTTGCAAGTTGTAGCAAAAAAAGATATAAAAAAAAAGATTGTTTTTCTAATAATATAAAAAAGTATAGTTTTTATACATGAAAAAATGATTTCATACCCATAAAAAGAGATGACAATTGTTGTTTGGATATCAATCATCCCCTTAATTATCTCTGAAATGGTTTTACTCCTACTTCATTAACATGTAAACAATTTCATACTTTCAAAATCATTACTCGACCAACAATTTCTTCTCCTTCATCAGAAATTCTCCTTCTTCTAATTTTTTTGTTCTTTAAAAAAATATATTATAAGTATAATTTTGTCTTGATTCGATCTCATGGATGGTGATAGGTTACATTCTCTTCTTGTAATACATGGAGGAATGGAATGTTAACGTATTTTATTTGTTAAAGTCAATTAATCTTTTGATTTTATTTGTTTTATTCGAAAAATAAATAATTTAGTAATCAAATACATACGAATACATATAACAAAATCAATATTCATATCTTTTTCATACATTAATAGTTTAATATAATGTTAATCTGATTGATTTGAGTAAAAATAATTTTCATCTTTTGCTTATTTTTTTTATTTGTTTTATGTGCACTTTTTGTCAATTTAAATATGTTGAATTTTGAAACTTCATATTTTTAAATTATGAAATTTCATAGAATTACTACAAATAAATCATGTAATATGTTTACACGAAGACCTGGAAATTTTGCTGGAGATGAGATTATGTGTGATGCAGATACAAAGTATAAAAGATTTTTTAATGAAATAGAGAAACAATTAAAGATTGACATTAACTCAATTCAAATTAAGATTAAGTTTTTTTGATAAATGATAGATGCCCACCAAAACTCGTACACGATGATACAGAAATAATAGTGTATCTAGATTAAAAAAGAAGTATTTTTGATTTATTTATTAAATATCCATTGTGTGTAACAACAAAAGATATGTTAATGGATGTTAAAGAAAATACTAAACAATTCGTTATTTGTGTTGGTATCTGTTAGAATATGAGAAGGAATTGGAATAGTATACAAAATCCTACTTGGAAAAGGATTGTAGCGTTGTGTCTATAAATAGTGTCTCAATGTAATAATTTAGACACAACAATTCAATTATATTTTTCTCTCATGGTATCAGAGAAGGTTTGGTGAGAAAACTCAATAAAACAGTCACCGTGCTTCAATTTCCAGCGACTGTCAAGTCTAATTTAAGCCCTCATCTATTTTGTAAGTGTTGTGTGCAAAAACCAACACTACCACGAGGTGCGAAACACTCAGGCAATCAAACCCCGGTGATCACATCTCAGTTCAGACCATCCACGCGCCACTGGAATTCTTAGATCTGTGACGCATCATGCGCGTCACGCGCCGGCGCGTGTAACAGATTTTGGCCAGATTTCTTTTTTCAGTAAGGTGGTCCCAGTTTTTGGTCAGATTTCTTTTTTCAGTAAGGCGACTGACCAATTTTTCGGTTGTCCCTTTATCTATTTCTTGATTCCGTCCAGTATTCGACAATCAAATTAATTTTTTTTTGGGTGACTGACCCAATTTTTTGGTAACTGATATTTTTTGCTCTATTTAATCCTATGATTAAATCTGAACCCTTGATTAGGAGATCAGGCAATCAAACATCACAGTCCATGAAAAATAAATAAGGGGGAGGTCGATTTGAAAGATCTCAACCTAGGTATAGTTATTGCAAAAGACTTGGACATACTCGTGATGCATACTATTCTTGACCTAAGTGTAGTTATTATAATAGGCTTGGACATACTCGTGGGATAAGCTATTCTTTGTATGGCCGACCACTTAAAATTGCTCATACTGCTCAGTCTAACACCACAGGTGATCGATGAGTGTATTTATCTGACAAGAAATATAATGAGTATCTTCAGTATCGAGCAAGTAAGCATATATCTCTACCAATAGCCTCAGCTACCCAATCTTCTACCTTTGGATCATGGGTTGTGGACTCAGGTGTTTCTGATCATATTTAATGTGACAAATTACTTTTGTCTGATATTGTTTATTCACAATTTCTTCCTGCTATTACTTTAGCTAATGGAATCCTTACAGAGCCAAAAGGAATTGGACAAGCCAAACCCTATCTTCGGTCACTCTAGACTGTTTTTTATGTCCTTGGTTGTCCTTTTAATCTTGCATTTGTTAGTCGTTTGACACGTGTCCTTCATTGTAGTATAACTTTTTTTATGATTCTTTTCAAATACAGGATCGCAAAATGGGATAGATGATTGGCATAGGACCTGAATCACAAGGCCTTTACCATCTTACCTCTTTAAATTCCTTCACAACATGCTTCACTACAGACCCTCCCAGCCTTATTCACAAACGTTTAGGACATCCGAGTCTATCCAAGCTACAAAAGATGGTGTTTAGTTTGTATATTATATCCATATTAGATTGTGAGTCGTGTCAACTTGGGAAACACATCCGTGCTATATTTTCACGCAGTAATGAGAGTCGTTCAAGGTCTATTTTCTCATTAGTTTATTTTGATATTTGGGGTCCTAGTAGAGTCAGTTCATCCTTAGGATTTTGTTATTTTGTTAGTTTCATTGATGATTTTTCATGATGCACTTGGGTTTTCCTAATGAAAGATCATTCTGAATTATTTCCTATATTTAAAAGTTTTTGTATTGAAATACAAAATCAGTTTGGTGTTTCTATTCGTACTTTTCATAGTGATAATGCCTTAGAATACTTATCCTCCCAGTTTCAGGAGTTTATAACTCACCAAGGAATTATTCACCAGATATTATGTCCATACACCTCAGAAGAATGGTATAGCAGAAAGGAAAAATAGACATCTCATTGAGATAACTCGTACTCTTCTCATTGAATCCCATGTTTTGCTGCATTTTTGTAACACCTCAAAAATGGATCCCGACATATCACACGGTGCTCAAGACTATGAGTAGCCTTAAGCTAACCCTGTAAGCCTTCTACTAAATCTAAACTCATAATAAAGAAATATAGATATATAGTTAAAGCTAAAATGCGAAATTCTGTCTAAGCTAAGCTGAAATTATCTGAATATAATATCTGAAAATACTTGACTTAAATGTCTAAACTAGGGGTGTACAGACCAAACCGTCAAGTCAACCCAAACCAACGAACCAAACCAAACTGGAAAAAAAAATCGACTTATGGTTTGGTTTGATTGGTTTGTCGTTAGAAAAAAAACACCGACCATTCTTGGTTTGTTTTGGTGTTAACCAAAAAAAAGTCAAACCGAACCCGAATCAAACCGACATAATATATATATATATATGTCTAACCGCACGTGTCTCGCACGTGTAACCTTTGATTATTTAAAATTAGACGATTTTGTCTATTGCTAAAGCTTATATAGATATTTATATATAACTTTATTATAAAAAAGTTAAATAGTAATTTACTCAAATACAGTGGATTATAAATTTTTACAAAGATATCTATTTATAATAACATTGCTTGCTTACAAAACTTATGCCAAAAAAAGACTAAAATTGGACACAACAGTAAAAATAAAACCTTATCAATTACATGCACAAAAGATGATAAAAGAAATATTCCTAGAGAGAAAAAAGCAATATTGTCGAAGGCAAAAATAATTGAGAGAATAATACCTTAAAAAATTGTGATGAAGAATGTTTAATAATGGCCTTTTATATATAAGCATTCGGATCCTCCTCCTTGCATAAATATCAGTCGAATTTTCGTATTCATATCTCAAATCTATATAGTTAGATTTTTTAAGTAGATATTTGAATTATATTTAGTCGAATTCCTACATCTACATTTGTATGTGGCTCCATACCATCAAATCTTTAAATTTAGATTATGAAATCAAATATCCACATGTGATTACAAGAAACCAAGACATTCGCATATAAACTAAAACCAATTTAATCAAACCCAACCTTCGATAGAGGAGGGTACTATGCATAATGTGATATTGGTGAAAATGACTATACTACAAACAACTTTTTTGCTTCGATTTTGTTTTGTTCTTTGAAATTCCATAGCCGCCTTTTTTATGTTATTCTCATAAATTAGTATTACGATTTTCTTTAACAACAATTAATTTGTCTCACTTACAAATAATATGGATTTCTATAGTGGTTGAATTGTACATAGAAGTTACGATATTACAAAAATATGACTCATAAATAAAAAAGAATTTAACCTCCTATCCTAATTCGTGACCTGGATATATCTTTTTTTAAAAATAAAAATGGGATTGGAGCCCTTTTTATGTCATGATAATCAAAATTATGTCACGATTACGCAAAGAAAGTAAAAGAAAAAACGAGCAATAAACCTTTGATTTTTGACAACTTCATTCGGCAGCAACATACTTATCCAATTTTTCGATCAGAAACTTTCAACTAAAAGAGAAACACAAGAAATTATCAAAAGAGAGAATCAATGTCAATTGTTGATTATTATTCTTCATATATAATCTTTAAAGGTATGATTTAAAAGAAATAAATAAAGTCAAAAGGGATGATGATAATGATAGTAAGAAAACACGTGAATCAAAACTAAAATAAAAAGTAAAAGTACAATATAAGAATTTGTTTCGTATAAATTTTGATCCAAAATATTACTTAAATAGAATTATAAAGAATATTTTTTATATAAGGTAAAATTTTATTTCTAGAAGTACTAAATATTACCTAGATTAAATAATCAAAATCAAAAAATATATGTTATTAAATCCTAAAACTCGTGCGTAGGAACAATAAATTAAATTTATTCTATTTATAAAGTTTTCCTTTTATAAATCATATAATTAAATATAAATTTTTCCGCCTCCTTTTTTTTTACGTGCACAACGATTTCTTCCTATTTTAACTTTGACTTGTCCTACAATTTTATTCATAATATTCTACTTATTCTTCTTTATAATTTTAAATTATGAAGTACTAGAAGTTTTTAGTTTATCAGGATTCTTTCTATATAGTTTAGGAGTTATTAAATTCTTTTCATATATTTTAGGAGTCTTCAATCTAATTAAATAATAAATTGAGGAAAATAGTAAAAAAACATTTTTATCTATTGCAGAGGCTTCTAATGAAGGGGAAAAAGTTCAAACCTCATTTTTAAGGCCCTTCACACTTTTAATATAGTATAGATATAGATATAATATTCAAACTTTTTTATACATAAAATATTAATTATAATCTACTTTTTAAATACTTTTTCAACTAGTTTTAGTAATTTTCACTAATTTGAAAGTAGATGTAGATATATATTTAAATTTGAGCCTTTAAGTTGTAATATTTGTCCATTAATTGCTAATTAAATGATCCAAAACCCAATATAAACTTAAAACCTAAACTTTTTACTCTTCATCTCACTTTTTAGTTTCAAGAGAGTTTTCCGCTCCTCATTTTTTCATAATTATGATTTTTCATTAGCACATGAGTGAAAACATATTTGATCTAGTCATCGATCACAACATAATTGTAAAAACTAAATATTATTAAAAAACAAAAGAAAAACCAAAAAAACAAAAAACCCAAAAAAATTGACTAAAACCTAAACCGAAAAAACCAATTTTATGTTGGTTTGATTTGGTTTATAGTTTTAATAAACCGACATGATTGGTTTGTTTTTTTTAATAAAAACCGAACCAACCCGACCTATGTACACCCCTAGTCTGGACAATCAATACTGGAAATCTGAATCATAACTAGCAATATGAAAAGTCTCTACTACTAATAACTAGAGCACCACTGGGACAAACCCCCAGCTGACTTGAACTGACTGAAAAATACTGAATCAACTACTCTAATAAACTGAAAAACTGAATAAATGGGTCACCAAATTATGAGGACTCACCAACTGTCGGGATGTAGATGGAGATACTCAAAATCACTCACGCTGCTGAAACTGAGCACCTAAACCTACATATTAAACAATGTAGCACGTAGACATATATATAGATCAGTACTTCTGGATTGTATAAAGCATGTGAGGGTGAATGCATAAGTAAAACAATACCTCAACGGTAATATGAACTTGTAAAGGATGTATACTAAATGTAGATGACTCACATTAGCTTGAATAACTGTAAAATGAGAATCATAATTATGAGTAGTAAGGCATGTTGTCTAAATCTTATGAGTCATAACATTTAGTTTCTAAAAAAGTGTACCTGTATTCTATCTTTAAATCATGTTGCCTAAGTGTAGAAAGGACTCACTTTTATATTTGTAAATTGAAAGCTGAAATCTCGTAGCTAATGTCTTATGTAAAGCAATTTCTGAATAAAGCTGTGAGCCTTTACACTTAGTTTCTAAAAGCTTTTCTGTTAGAATTACTCTTTTCTGTAGGGAGATTCTTCTAACCAGCATACACTATGTGAGCTATCATAGTGTCTAAAGTCTAGTTCCCTTATGGGAAAACCTCACATTGGGGAGAGGTATTTTACTCTTGCCAAGCAATATAACCTAAGATAAGTGATCACAATCTGTATCTGTCATCCATATAAATGGAAATAATCTGATAATCTGAACCTACGTTGGTTCGTAGTTCTAGGGAATGTAAACATACCTAACTCAGTGCTAAATACTACTCCCTTTAATCTGTATGCTCATTCTGTAGGAAATCCACTTTTTAAAACTAGTATAAGTGTTTACAATGAAAACCAATCATGCATCTGTTCACTTTAACTGTAATAAAATTGTAAAGTGGATTCCATATCTAAGCGGAGATCAAAAGATCAAATCTTGATCAAAATCTAAAAATAACTAATTATAGGGTGCTTAAAGCATTTTCATTCTTGAAATATCAATATTCAACTAGGGCTTAATAACTCATGCATCAAATTCATGTCAAATCATCATAAAGTTCATGTTTGATAACAAAGTATTGATAATTCAATTCTAAATCTAGAAATTAATGTCATACGCATAAAAATACGAAAGTAGACATGCAATTCAACATCTAAATCACTTGTAATATCATAATCTTTAAATAGTGGTGAGTGGGTATAAACCCTAAACCAAAATTCATAAAATTTCATGTAAAAATCAACTTTAAAACTAGTTTTGGGCTCAAAGATGAAAAGGATTGTTTTTGTTCATAACCCCACATACCTTAATTGATGAAAAGATGAAGAAGCTTGAACTTTAAGTTCCTATTTGTGCTCTTGGAGATTGTTTCTTCAAGATCTTGAATTGGGAATGTTGTATTTTGGGCTTGGAAAAGAATGGTGGAATTTGGATTTCTTGAGGTTTGAAATTTGAAGCTCTAGGGTTTCTTGGAGAGAAATTTTGGTGAAAGTGAGCGTATAATGCTTAGAATAGGTTTAATCTTGTATTTTTCATGATTTGGGGGCTTGGTAAATGACTAGGTTGCCCTTTGGAAAATTAAGTTTGGAACTGGAAATCCCGATTTTGCACTCCACCACGACGCGGCGCCATCACGGTGGCTCACTGGAAAAAGAGACGAGTGTCATTTTGCACTATGGCGCGACGCGGTGCTATCACATTGCGTCTTTATAAAAGGACGAGTGCAAATTTGCTCTCACTGTGATGCGGTGTCTATTCCATCAAAATTTCTGATGCGATACTGGCAAATCACGGTGAGCTACTGGAATGGGATGAGTGGGATTGTAGGGTTTACTGCGACACAGCCTAATCATGGTGCTTCACTGGAAAAGGACAATTGTGAATCTTTCCTCCACCACAATACGGTGTTTATCGTGTTGGCCTACCACCTTACGTGAAAAATTCCATACTTCCCACTTGAGTATCGGATTAAGGCAAAATTGGTATTGTTGGAAAACTGATTCAAATATCTATACATTGGTGGGTCTAGAGCTGGAAAATTTCACATGTATCAAGAGTTATTCACTTTTAAAGTTGATCCTTGGAAAAGTATGGGGTATTATATTTTTTGGGGTGATGCAGTCCTCGAATCTTGCTATCTCATTAATAGAATTCCATCATCTTCGAGTCAGAACCAGGTTCCCTATTCCATACTATTTCTTCAGTGATATCTCTACTTTATCCCCCCACGTGTATTTAGAAGCACGTGTTTTGTTCCTAACATAGCCCCAGGAAAAGATAAATTAACCTTTCGTGCTCTTAAATGTGTTTTCCTTTGTTACTCTCGAGTTCAAAAAGGGTATCGCTGTTATTCACTTGATTTGGGTCGCTACCTTATGTCCGTCTATGTCATATTTTTTGAATCTCAACTTTTCTATACATCTTCTGATCATCTTGATATCTCTGAGGTCTTACCTATACCTCCAATCTTAACCACACCAACCTTTGAGGAATCTACAGTCACTCCTACATCTCCAGCTGCAGTGCCACTACTTTTGACTTATCATCGCCGCCCACGTCCATCATTAGTTCCAAATAATTCATGTTAAGCGCGTGACTCTTCCCTATTGCGGACTTGTGTCCTCCTAGCCAATCAGTTGCACTTAAAAAGGTATAAGATCCACTCTTAATGCTAACCCGCATTATATTTGTTTGAGATATCATCGTTTATCATCACCCCATTATGCTTTTATATCATCTTTGTCCACTATTTTCATCCCTAAGACTACAGGTGAAGAACTTTTCCATTCAGGATGGAAACAAGCTATGATTGATGAGATATCTGCTTTACATACGAGTGGTACTTGGGAGTTTATTTCCCTTACTGCAGGTAAAGATACTGTTGGTTGTCGTTGGGTTTATGCAGTGAAAGTTGGTCCAGATGGTCAGGTTGATTAGTTTAAAGCTCGCTTTGTTTCCAAAGGATATACACAGATATTTGGGTTTGATTATAGTGACACTTTATCCCCCGTGGCTAAAATAGCATTTGTTTGCCTTTTTCTATCTATGGTTATCATTTGTCATTGGTCCCTTTATCAGTTGGACATTAAGAATGCTTTTCTATATGGTGATCTTGAGGAGGAAGTCTATATGGAGAAACCGCCTGGTTTTATTGCTAAGGGGGAGTCTGGTAGCCTTGTATGTTGATTGTGCAGGTCACTCTATGGTTTGAAATAGTCCACTCACGCCTAGTTCGGAATGTTTAGCCTAGTAATTTAGGAGTTTGGCATGATTTGTAGTAAAACTGATCATTTAGTATTCTATCGCAATTTTGAACCAAATTTGTGTATTTATTTAGTCATTAATATTGACAATATCATTATTACCGGCAATGATCAAGATGATATCACTAATCTAAGCTACATCTCTTTTAGGATTTTCAGACTAAGGACCTCGACAAGATGAAATACTTTCTAGGTATTGAGGTTGCTCAGTCCAAATCAGGTATTGTTATTTCTCAACACAAGTATGCCTTAAACATTCTTGAGGAGACAGGAATGATGGGATGTAGACCCATTGACACTCCTATGGATCCAAATGCTAAACTTCTACCAGGACAGGGGGAGTCACTCAGTGATCCTAGAAGGTATAGGCGGTTAGTTGGGAAGTTGAATTATCTTATAGTGACTAAACCTAACATCTTTTTTTCTGTGAGCGTTGTAAGTCAGTTTATGACTTCTCCCTGTGATAGTCATTGGGATGCAGTTGTTCGTATTTTGTGATATATAAAGTCATCTCCAAGTAAAGGACTACTCTTCGAGGATCAAGGTCATAAGCATATCATTAGATATACAGATGTTGATTAGTAGGATCACCCTCTAATAGACGTTCTATATCCGGATATTTTGTTTTAGTAGGAGGCAATTTGGTGTCCTAGAAGAGTAAGAAACAAAATGTGGTTGCTCGATCTAGTGCGAAAGCAGAATATCGAGCAATGACTGCAGTAACTTGTGAGCTAGTTTGGATCAAACAGTTGCTAAGAGAACTAAAATTTGAAGAAACCGATAAGATGGAACTTGTATGCGATAATCAAGCATCCTTTCATATTGCATCTAATCTAGTGTCCCATAAGAAAACTAAGCACATAGAGATTGATTGTCACTTTGTCAGATAAAAGATACTCTCCGAAGATATTGTTACAAAAATTTGTGAAGTCAAATGATCAACTTACAGATATCTTCACAAAGTCACTCACTAGTCTTCATATTAATTACATTTGTAACAAGATAGGAACATATGACTTGTATGCGCCAACTTGAGGGGGAGTGTTAGAATATGATTAGGAATCGGAATAGTATACAAAGTTCTACTTGTGAAAAGATTGTAATGTAGTGTCTATAAATAGGGTCTCAATGTAATAATTTAGACACAACAATTCAATAATATTTTTCTCTCACCGTAACAATATGGATTTGAACATAGATCGAAATCTTTCATAAGAATCATATACTAAAAATTATCTTGTATATACTTATTAGACTATTTCGTATATGAAATTTGTATAAAATTTGTAGGAAATATCAATATTCCGTTCAGAGTTTATAAAATAGTTTCTTACATATTATGTTTATATGGAATGAGTATAATGATTGTATAAGTTGATATAAAATTGACTTTCACCAAATATTATACGTTATTGCTTATTTTAGGTATGAAATAAATATACAAACTTGTATTTTTTGAATGATTTTGTGTATGAAATCTGTATAAAATCAATATGAAATATCAATATTCCATTCAACGTTTATAAAATAGTTTCTTACATGTTATATTTATATGGAATGAGTATAATAATTGTAGAAGTTGGTATAGAAATTGATTTTCTATATGTTATCGGCTTCATTGTACAATAATTTATTTTTTCCGCAAATAGTACATAATCACATCTACATGTTCTAGAAAATTAAATATTAGATATGTTATTTGATTATTTTCATACATTAGGAATAGTAAAAAGCATATAGTAAAACATGTTATGATAAAAGATGTTAGTTTATTGCCATACCAAATAAGCACACTGAAAAATTATATATCATGTGCATTTTAAACTCATCTACAGTCACACAAGCTACATAACAATTGACATATATTTGCTTACTTGAGAGTATATTTAATCTGTGAAAATTATCCCGTATATATTTATTAGATTGAAAATTGCACTTATAAAACTGGACATAGCTCTTTTTAAGATTTTCTAATAAGTTACTTATATGTTAAATACAATAGGTGACGGTAAATCAAATGAGAAAAGAGCTTGTATTCATATTTTTCATAGTTGAAGGTAAATAAATGCTCATTAATAATCTGAAAAAGTAAAATTTTTTTCTGCACATTTTTTATTGTTCAATGCATACAAATACACATTGACATATATGACATAAATTTAATCACATTTTCTGAAATGGTGGCACAAAATTATTCAGAACGAATACTAGTAAATCATACATCATACCCAGATTATACGCATCTACTTCGATTTAAATTTTTTAACTAGATAACTAATTTGCACAACCAAAATATACAACTAGAAGACTAAACAAAAAGCAAGCCTTATTCCTTCCTCCACCAAGTTAATAAGAGATTCAACCACACCATTTGTATCAAAGAGAGAAAATAAACCAGCTATACAGTATAACAACATAAAGATCAAACGAAGATCTAGAAAGAATAATGGAGCTACTTGTTAGGTTCGAAATCGAGAGGGTGCATGCAAAAGCTTAATGTCTGCAAACGATAGAGGTGATAAATCAGATGACAAACAAAAACATAATACTAAAAGCATATTATTGATATGGTTGGTCAAACGACCTACATATTAAAAAATAATATTGAAAAAAATATAAAACCATTTGGGAGAAAATCCCCCCTAAACGAAACTCTTAAACGATGTAACGCCCCGAAATCTCATCCCGGAACGTCACACGGTGCTTAAGGCTACAAGTAGCCCCAAGCTAACCCTTTTGAGCCTGTTACTACTTCTACCACTTACTTTAGGATGAATGACCAAACAATAAATGTCACATTATATCAAAACAGAACTGAAATCATTGAAAACAATGTCTGTATATCAAATACTGGAAATCTGGAACAAAACTTCAAGTGAGTCTGATAAGCCTCTACTTACTAAGAACTAGAGTCATTGGGACAAACCCCCAACTGACTCAACTGGACTGAAAAGAAATAATCAACTACTATAAAGATTGAAAACAAGGGATTAGGTCCTTGAACCATGAGGACTCACCAACTGTTGACGTGTAGATAAAGGTACTCAAAGATCACTTCCACTGCTGAGACTAAGCATCTGAACCTACATTATGAGACAATGTAGCACACAGATGTGTATGTGGATCAGTACTTTGAGGATGTATTGAGTATATGGGGGTGTATGCAATACTTAAAACAACAGTATTATCAATCTTTATAAAAAAAATTATGCATGCTGATATAACTGACTCACATAGCTTGAATAACCTCAAAAAATGCATAACTAGTAAATTATGAATAATGGAACGCATAGTATAAATCTCGTGAGTCAATAAACTACTTCTGAAATCTGTATTTCTATTCCCTTCTCAAAACACATAGACTAAGTGGTAAAGTGCTCGCCTCTGTATCTGAGAGCTAAGATTGAAATTTTGAAACTGAAATCTAAAGTAAAACATTAATTGAATAAATTTGTGAGCCTTTACACTTAGTATCAAAAAAATATTTACTGATCAGGATATCTTTCAAAGCTTTAGGGAAAATAACTCATCTCAAGGAACATACTTTACTTTAGAAACTGATTATTTACTTTTACTAGCAGGACTTTTTTCAAGGGAAAATTATACTTTAAGAAACTACTCTGAAAATCTTACTCTTAGGGAGGTTCTCTTAACTGACATACACCATGCGAGCTACATGGAGTCCAACGTTTTGTCCTACTAAGGAAGAAACCTCACGTTGGGGAGAGGCATCATACTCTTGCCAGGGAGTATAACCTCAACTTAGTGATCACTATCTCGGCCTTGGGCCCATAAATCTCAATCCTACAGTGGCACGTAGTTCTGAGGTATGAAACCGTAGTAACTTACCCGACTCGGTACTAAATACTACTCCCTTTAATTAGCTACACTCATCTCATGGAAATTCACATTTAATAATCTCATGGTTTATAATGAAACCAACTACAAAATCTGTAATCTCGTTCATTGAGGTGGATTTCAAAGCTACTATGACCATCACGGTCAAAACTTTCTCAATAATCTCAAAATACTCAAATCATGGGTGCTTATAGCGCCAAAGTTCTTAAAATTACAATCTCAAGTAGGGCTTAGTGACCCATAATTCAATCTCAGATTAAGACGTATCAAAATTCATACTCGATATTATAAAGATATATAAATCATATAGAAATCTGAAAATTTTCAGCAATATACATTATAATCTCAACATACTCATGTATTTCAATTTCTAAAACATTGAAACCATCATAATCTTAAGAAATAATAACATAAGGTATAAACCCATACTTCAATTTCATAAGAAAACATGTCAAACCATATATCTTTGTAATTAAAATAACTTCTAGGCACAAGGACGAAAAGAGTGTCCTTGTTCAAACTCCACATACCTTAGATTATAAATTTAGATGAACAAGCTTGCTTGAGACTCTTTTTCGTACTCTTGAGTGAGGGTTCTTGAAGCTTTTGACTTAGGAACCTTGATTCTTAAATCAATTTACAAAAACTATGGTGAAATCTTGGAGAAGGAATTGGGTCTTGCTCTTGAGGGTTAATCTTGAGAGAAAACTCTAGTTCTTGATGCTTTGGATGAATCTAAAGTTCTATGCTTTGCTTTGGTATATCTAGGTGTTAAAAAGGGTGGAAAAGGACCAAAAAGATCTTTAAAAAATGGCTTTAAAATGATGAACGGGATCTGCGATGGCTCGTGTGATGGTCCATCGCTGGCTCGACGGTCCGTCAGTCTGACCGTCGCACCTGGGCCAGAACAAGGACTTACTGCCTTAGTTGTGATGGCTTGGGTGACGGTCCGTCGATAGCTCGACGGTCCGTAAGCCTGACCATCGCACTTGGCCAGTGAATGGGTCTACTGCCTCGGTTGCGAAGGCCGAAGTACGGTCCATCACTTGCTCGACGGTCCATCAGCCTGCCCGTCGCTCCTGGGCAGTTCGGACAGTCCTTTGTAAAACGTCCATAGATTTTCATTTCGATACCAGATTTGGGCGAAATTGATATCGTTGGAAAGCTAATTCAATTTTCTTTATGATAAAAAGTCAAAATTAGGAAAACTCTATATGATTTAAACACTACTCACTTTAGAAGTTATTCCTTAATCTTATAGATATACAATTTAGGCTTAAGGAAAGTTCGGATGCTATTATGTTATTGCATGAGAAGGGAGAGTCTTTTATTTATAGAGTTCCAAAACTTTTCCTTTTAGAAAGAGGTTAGCCAAATATGAAAAAGTTTTATATTTTCCTTTCAGGAAAATTAAAAGTAATTATGGAATTACTTTTATTTTTCTTTCAAGAAAAATAAAACTTAACTTGGTAAGAAAATCAGGACAAAAATCCTTAACAAATATCTCCTTTTTGGCTTGATTTTCTTGACATAATTTGATCCACCTTCTTCGCGTGCATGATCTTCATTCTTTACATAATCTTCATTACTGCTGCTTGACATGGTTAAAAATAAAATTTAAAATATCATGGTTAAAAGTGGGTTAAAAATAAATATTTTATTTTTAGTTTTAAAGATGCAGCAACATGAATGTTGAAATATGCTTAAAACTTCTTCTCCACATGTAGTTCGACAAAATCTTCATTATCATCAAATTGATTGCAAATTATTTAGAATGGCCTTGAGCTTGTCTTCAACCTTGTTTTACCAAACCACTGGATCTTTGAATCGTAGGCTCTGATATCACTTGTTGGGTTCGAAATCGAGAGCGCGTCATGTAAAAACTTAAAGTTTGCAAACGATAGAGATGATAAATCATATGACAAACAAAAATATAATACTAAAAACATATTATTGATGTGGCTGGTCAAATAACCTACATATTAAAAAGTAATATTGAAAAAAATATAAGACCTATTGGCAGAAAATCTCCCCCTAAACAGAACTCTTAAACGACTACATTGTGGATACTATTGTGTTATTGTATGAGAAGAGAAAGTCTTTTATTTATAGAGTTTCAAAACTTTTCCTCTTAGAAAGAGGTTAGACAAATATGAAAAAAATTTATATTTCCTTTCAAAAAAGTAAAAGTAATTATGGTATTACTTTTATTTTTATTTCAAGAAAAGTAAAACTTAAACTTGGTAAGAAAATTAGGGCAAAAACCCTCAACACTACTATTCTCTATTTGTCTAGGGCTCTTACGCGAAGGAGTAGAATCAAACCTGGATTTAGACATGATTCCTGAAATTCTATCACAAACAAAATAGAAGAAGAAAAAAATTAATTAAAAATGTACTGACAAGACCCAAACCAGGGTCTTGTTGTAATGGGCAATCCCAAGCCCAACCAGGACCGAAACCGCCCCCATTTCCCAATAAAACCACCAAACGCATACCTTGAGCCAGCTGAAGTCCGAACATATAACAAGATAGAGTATCCAATCATGTGGTGACTTTGGGATAAGTCTATATCTGAGACCAACCCAACCAAGTCCAACTACTCAATAACTTACCAAACAAATGCGGAAACCATAAACCAATACCATGATAATAAGCCAATGTATGTATGTACATATAACAAAATAATTCATACCATACCCAAGTCCATAATTGTCCATACAAAGCCTCTAGACCAACCAAAGTGTACCTAGTCGGGATATACCCCTGACCATAGACAAAATCAAAGTCTATGAAAGGCGAGAAATATGTAAAATAAACCATGAAATGAAATAGATGCCTTCCGAAATATGAAAGCTCATAACTTTATTCCAACATCGACTGTTCCCGAATTCGATCACTAAGCAGGAGAAGTAGAATGGCCGGTTCCTGCATAACATGGGTATACAGCCGTTGGAAGATGGGTTAGTGGGTGAACACTAGCATGAACTCAGGATATGGATAAGATAATGTCATTTACAAACCCAAGTAAAATCATCCATAATGCATACAATCATGTATATATATATATATATATATATATATATATATATATATATATATATATATATATATATATATATATATATATATATATATATATATACGCATACACACAAGACATTGAAGGGCCCGTGATGGCACGGGCCCAATATATGTTATTTTTTTTATCTCAATTTATGTGACACAAATATAATTTAGATAATTAATTAGTAAAGTAATTTTTATTTTTAATTATTGTGATTTATAATATTTTTTTTCTATTCCAATTTAAGTGAAACTGATATAATTTCGAAAGCCAACCCATGTGGCACTAATATAATTTCGATAGTCAATCAAATATTTTGTTGTAATTTATAATACTTTTTCTTCTATTTCAATTTAAGTGACACTGATATAATTTCGAAAGTCAACCTATATGGCACTCTATAATTTTGATAGTCAATCAAATTTTTTATGGTGATTTATTATACTTTTTCTTCTATTCTAATTTAAGTGACACTGATATAATTTTGAAAGTCAATCTATGCGGCACTAATATAATTTCGACAGTCAATCAAATGTTTTATGTTGACATATCATTTTGTGTCCATTCATGAAATATTATTAATTTTCTAATGCGGTCATAATAATTATTTAGGGGTCATATAATAAAATCACGATTGAAGAACCGAAGAAGACAAGTCTTAAATGACTTATAACAACTTATTAGAAGTGATCTAATAAAATTACTATAAAAATACTTGTGAAAAAAGTATAAATATGCCTCATATAAGACATCAAGTTAATTTAAAAATTAAATATTAATTAATTATTTTATTTCTATTTTATATTTTTTATTAAATATTTAATACTTAAATAACATGTAGTAATTAATTAGGGTTGATATAATAAAATCACGATTGAAGCAATGAAGAAGACATGTCTTAAATGACTTATAACAACTAATTATAAGTGATATAATAAAATTACTATAAAAAATACTTGTGAAAAAAGCATAAATGAATTTAGTATAAGACATCAAGTTAATTTAAAAAATAAAATATTCATTTATTGTTTTATGTCTATTCTATATTTTTTATTAAATATTATAAATTTTAATACTTAAATAATCTATAGTAATTAATTAGGGATAATATAGTAAAATTACGATTGAAGCTGCTAAAGCAGACAACACAAGCAGGCATGTCAAAGACATGTCTGTTTATCCCCACTTATTATAGATTTATTAAATATTATAATCTCTTTCTCTCTCTCTCTCTCTCTCTCTCTATATATATATATATATATATATATATATATAAATCATGCTGGGAAAGAGATCCAGGTTTAGCATGCCATTAAAATCTTTACCTTGGCTGTGTATCTTGGACATCCTAAACCACCCACGGGCTATATGGGTTCAGCTCCCCTGCTGAAAGGGTCCTAGTGTGTCTAGCCGCACGACCAGGAAAGTAAACCCTTACCTGGAAAAGGGATCCAGGTTTAGTATGCCATTAAAACCTTTACCTGGGCTGTGTTGCTTGGCCGTCCTAAACCACCCACGGGCTATATGGGTTCAGCTCCCCTACTGAAAGGGTCCCAGTGTGTCTAGCCGCATGACCAGGAAAGTAAACTTGGGATGACTAGTACATCCCCCAAAATATAGTGTGACATCATGCACACGGTCACCAAGACCAACCTCACATCGACAAATATGAGTTTTCAGTTTTGGTCCCTCGGGACCTCCACCTTCCACGACTTTACTACACATCCCATCATTATTGTCCAATTATAACCATTACAAAGAAACCAACCAATTCATTTACCATTTATTAACCAAGGTCATTTAGTGGTGGTATTATCATATCGACCATACTTGCAAGTACTATCCATAGCCGACCACATGTAGGTTTAAGAGGACTTTCAAGTGCCCTTCCATTTACCATATTACCACTTGGGGAATTTCATGCACCCCATAAGCATAGCCATTTTCATAGCCACCAAGGCTTTACCATTTAATCCTTCCAAACCATGTACACTATTTATACCATTTAAAATCATTTCCAAACCATTTTAGACCATGCCAAACATTTAAAGCATTTATATCATTTCAACCATTTAAATCATGAAAAATCATCCAAATCCATTTAAGGTTCCTTTACAAAACCAAACCATGCAAGAGTTCTATTGAAAGTTCAACAATAGAGTGAAAGCATTCTTTAAGGCATTTTATCAAACATATTGAGCATATACCTTTACCAAAACCAAAATCAATGCATAAACCACCATAATTAGGGTTACTCAAGACTCATTTGTTAAAACAGAACCAACCAATAACTACATATGCAAACCATTACAAAAAATATGTAAAAACATTGTTTAAACCAATACCAAATCATATGCATTAAGGCCCTCAACATATATTTTAAAAATAAGTTCATAAATCAATGTTTAAAACATAATACATATGCCTTTAGTTGGAACTAACGGTGAGGGAGGAGTACATGCCTTATACATAAAGATTCATGAAAGAAATCTTGACTTTTGAGCCCTTTGAAGAACATATGAAGAAACCCTACCCTCCAATCTTCAAGGGTGAGTTTGAGAGAGTATTTAAAGCATTTTAATCTTTTAATAAGTGTTATGGAAGGTCAGCAAGAGTTATATAGCGTGAGGATATAAGAGTTTTGAAGTAGGAAATGTCCGAACTACCCTTGACTTAAAATTAAAACAAGCCACGTCCAGGGGTAAGACTCACCTATGCGATCCATATCCTAGGGTACGAGTGGCACCCAAACGCGTACCCAAGACCATTGATAAGAGAAAACTATCCAAATAAATTTAAATTAATTAATTAACTTTTATTACTAATATTCTCGATTTTTGTTTGTAGGAATACTATACTCATTAAAAATGACAACCAAGGAGACGATTGGTTAGAAGAGAGAAAACAAGATGGTTACAATAACCAATCGCCAACTTGAGAATCAAGATCTTGAAAAAGAAAAAAAAAAAGAACAAAGAAGCTAAAAAGAGTAAGCTGCCATGTTGGGACCCACCATTTTGAAACAAAAGAAAAATAAAAGGAAAAGGATGAAAGTGCAGGGGGAATTTCAAAAGTTTGACAAAAGTGGAAAGCTTAGGAATGATTTTCTTTGCAATAGTTCAAGTTGCATTTTAAAACTTACCAAAAAAGGAAGATTATTTACATTTGTGCCATGAAAGAAAAATCTATAAAAGGATCTTTCATCAAGCAGCTGAAAGGAACGAGAAGGAGTGAGAGACATATATTCACTTCTTTTAAAGTTCTCTTTAGCTCTGTATGTTGAAAATAATTCTAAGCTCCTTATTTTAATTAAATAGCGGAACTATTCTTCGTGGATATTTCTTCTATTTTCTAAGTTAATGGAGAAGAATATTTTCGTTACTACTATCACTTTTAATATGGGGTAATTTTTCCTATTTGTTGGGGAAATGATGGATCTTGATATTTCCATATAATAGTAAGTTTTATTTCTAAATTTCACATGCTTGATTTGAAGCTTTCTACTTAATTTTTATCTGCCTTGCTATTAAATAACATTTAATTTGTTAACATCTATCCATTTTGTACTTCATATTAATGAATTATTAATTCTATAATCGAGAGAGGTAGAAGAAGCAATATTGTTTTTTGGAGTATTAATTCTACACTTATTTATAATCAAGAGAGGTAAATGATGTAATAATTACTATAAAAAGTAGGGTAACTGTAATACCCCAGAAAATTTTTCGTTGAAATTTTGTGCGTAAACGTGTTGGGTTCTATCTTCTAGAATGAATTATAAATTTTTCGTGTGGAATGTCTTAGATTATGATCCACCATTGCGTAGAGTATTGAATAGTATTTCCAACCATATGTGGATCATCCAAAACGGACACCCGAGCGACGAGTTATGAACATTCCAATCGAACCGTGAATAGTAGTGAACAGTAAAATGTGCAGGAAAAAGTACTGAGGCCTGGTGTATTTTTTCTCCAACTTTAAATGATCATAAATCTTTGTACATAATGATCTGGGTGATCTACTATATATCAACGGAAAGCTCTGCGAGTCCTCTTTCTAAAGATATTGGTTTCATCCAATTTGTCTATCGGAGCAAAAAGTTATGGTTGATCTACTTCAGCCTATCAAAAGCAAATTTTTAGGTCAACTTCAAACGATCATAACTCCTCATACACAATGATCTGGGTGAGATACTATATATCAACGAAAATATATGAGATTCCTCTTTCTAATGAAATTGGTTTCAACCAATTTGGATATCAGAGTAAAATGTTATGGTTGATCTACTTCAGACTATCAAAACAGTCCACCAAAGGACAGATTCGAGAATTATTTAATTTTTAGGAGCGTTTTGGTCATTCCCCCTTACCCAAATCCATCCAAACTCTATATTAAAGCCTATTAGAAGCATTATATGTTATATTTCATCAAATTTCCTCAAAAACAAAACCCTAAACTCCTACATCCAACTTCAAGAACCTCCAAAGTTCACCATTAATTCTGCAATTTTATTCAAGATTCCAAGTTCCTAGTTCAAGAACTCCAAGAACCATCATTCAAAGGCACGATTAACATCTCAAAAATGAGTATCAATTTAAAGTTCATCATTCAAGGTATGTGGGATTTTTCAATAAGAACTCTCTTTCGTTCTTATGCCCAAAAGTAATTTTCTTTACAAAGGCATGATTTTTATTTGTTTTTTTACGAATTTGAAGCATGAACCCATATCTTAAGATGATTATTATGAAATCTTGATGTTTATGATTTTAAAAGATGAATTTACATGTGTGGAGATATAAAGCATGAATCTTGAATGATATTTATCATGATTTCGATATTTGGGTCGTGAATCCCCATTGAAAATTGTATTTTTTTGAGAAAGTGTGTGTTATAAGCACGTTGATGTTGAATATTTGAGATATTTTGAATGATTTGACCTTTTGGTCTTAATGGAGTTGTTTTGAACTCGAGTATGAAAGAAATCCACAACGTGGTTGATTTTGATAGATGGGAAGCATGATGGCTCCCGATGTATATTTATATATTACTGAAATTGTTTTGTTGTGGATTGTCTTTGAAATGATCTGAGCTAAGTCCGGGAGAAATCTTTAGCAAAATGGGAGGTATAAAGCAACCTTAATTTCCTAGAACTACGTACCCCCGTAGGAGTGAGCCTGAGGCTGATTTATATAGTGATCACTAGTTTGTGTGGATTTGATATCGATAGTCCTACTCCGATGGCAAGGATAGAACGGCTCTCCCCAAAGTGGGTTGTATGTTGGACTTCATGTAGCTCACATGGTTTATGTCGGTTATAGGATCTCCCAGTGTGTGTGTGTTTCCTTGTGTCTATGGTGAATGCTGAAGTGATTTGAAAGTGGAATTGCGAAAGTTATTCTTTTGAAAGATTTTAAATGATATTTACATTATGAGAATTAATATTCTTGATGAACTGAAAGTGATTGACAAATTATATGATGACTCACATGTCTTATTGTACTTATTTCATCCTCTCATGATTATGATGATTTTCTTCGGGTTATGTGAGTCTTTCATACATCCTGGATATTTCTTATAAATATTTATGATGATGATGATGTTAATACAACTGCATACACCCCATATACTCAGTTCCTTTCCATGGTACTGACCCACATCTTCAGATGTGGGCTGCATTTTCTCGGATTGTAGGTTCAGGTGCTTAGTTCCAGGTTCGACAGTGATTCTTCGGGCACGCTGTTCTACATCCTCTGTTGTGGTGAGTGCTCATATTTCGAGGACGTGATGTCTAATGTTGGTTTCACGGAATCGTTTACATTTGATAACTGAGTATGAGTCAGTTGGGGCATGTCTCAATGGCTCGCTGGGTTTATTGATTTTCTTAGAGGCTTGTCAGAATAGTATAGATGTTGGGAGTTGACTAATAAGTCGTATTTTGTTATATTTCTGAAATTCTTTTATTCTTGGACGATGATTACTCTGTTGATATTTGAGGGTTATTTATGGAAACCCCATTGATTTGTGTTGAACTGAATGAAAATGGCTCAAAGGGTTAGCTTAGGGCTACTCATAGCCTCAAGCACCGTGTGACACTCCGGGACCCGTTTTCTGGGGCGTTACAGTAACCAAAAGGGACTTACTTAATAGAGCATGCTTCAGTTCGAGTACGTATTCCTGATTCATTGATATTACTATTTTGGCAATAAAAGTGTATAACCGAAAGGAGTGCACTCAATTGTTCTACATCAGTAATAATATATAAATATAATCGTGAGAGGTATTTATACTTTTGTGAGGAATAGAATAAAAAAATTACTTTATATAGAAATATCAAGTGAGGTCAAGACTCCAACACTTCTTTAGCCTATAAAAAAACATTTTCTATATTTCTCTGTTCACGTAATATCAATCAACTTAAACCACCATCTTACTCTATTTTGATTTTATTAAATAGTAATTGAAACAAGAAATATCTATAGAATAGATAAGTCAATCTCTGTAGGTTCGACATCTTTTTATACTATTATTTGACAAAGTACAAGTTATAAATTAGAGATACACCAGTGACTTGTCAAATTTTGGCGCCGTTGCTGGGGATTGGCTAGATCTACTACAGATTACTTGTCTTATTACAAATTTGAGATAATTTAGTATTTGTATTTATTTTATTTTTCCTTATTATTCTAAATTGAGATTTCCGGAAGTATATGACTCGTTCTTCTTCAAAAGAACTAATCATGTATAATCCCGAAATTAAAAAAATTCTGAGATTGTTGCGAAAAGAACAAGGTTCTCAGTCTCAAATGCTTTCCCAAAAAGAAATGGAGAATGACGAACTTAATAATAATAACAACCCACATCCTCCACATCAAATAGAAGAGCAGTTTGATGAGGTAGTACCACGACGTGATAGGATACTTAGAGACTATGCAAGACCAGATCACTTTGAGGGGGAATCAAGTGTGCGAAGACCACCAATAGTTGCTAACAACTTTGAAATTCGCACAGGTTTGATTCAAACTATCCAAAATTCAGGTCAATTTACTGGTGATGTAAGTGAAGATCCTCATATCCATCTAATCGACTTTATTGAACTTGTTGAGACTTGTAAATATAATGGAGTCACAACAGATGCTACCAGGTTACGACTTTTTTCTTTTTCACTAAAAAGAGAAGTCAAGACATGGTTACGAAGCTTATCGAAAAGTTCCATTACAACATGGGACCAAATGACCCAAAGATTTCTTAACAAGTATTTTTCATTGGCAAAAAAAATTAAAATAAAGCAAGAAATTAATAATTTTATACAAATAGATAATGAATCTGTATATCAAGCATGGGAAAGACTAAGAGGAATGTTAAGAAAATGTCTACACCATGGAATTTCAGACCCTGACATTTTATATATCTTTTATCATGGTATTAAACCCTCCACAAAAAATATAATTGATGCAGCATCAGGAAGATCTATAATAAGTAAAACAACTGCAGAAGCCACACAATTACTCAATGAAATTTTAGAAAATGCAGTTCAGTGGCCATCTGACAGGATAATCATTAAGAAAGCAATAGGAGTCAATCAAGTTGAAGCTCTAAATTTATTAACACAATAAATTACAACACTCACTCAAAAGTTTGAGGCTTTTTAGGTAAATGCTCAATCTTTACCTCAACTTGATAAATGTTATGTTTGTGGAGATAATCATCCAAATCATGAATGTCAAGTTTCAGTTCAAAATGACGAACATATAAATGCTATTAGTTACAACAATAATTACATATTTAGTAACCCCATGACACATAAGAATCTAGGATTTCAACGGAGTAATCCTGATGGTGCTGAAAATGCTTAAAGATTTTTTAATTAAATGCAGCAAGTACAGGGATCACTTGCATTCTAGAATCAAAATAGAGGACAACAAAATTTTCAGCAATATCAATAAAATCCCCAAATAAATCAACAATCAAACATTGAAGACTGACTAAATAAACACCTAAAGGCTATTGATGACCTAATTCAAAAACATATTAGACTAACTGATGAAAAGGTTGAAAGTCACCATTCGGCCATAAAATATTTAGAGATCCAGGTGAGCCAAATAGCAACACTCATATCTGGACAGATTCAAGGTATCCTACCAAGTAACACTAAGAAAAATCCAAAGGAACACCCCAAAGCAATCTCTTTGCACTCAGGTAAAGATCTTGATGACCCATATGCAGAAAAATAATAGAATTCACTAAACAAGAAGCACGTAAATGAAGGTAAGAATGAAAAAAAACATGAATATTTAGAAAAACAAAAGATAAAGCAAAAAAAAGTACAGGAAAATCAATTGATGACAAATCCTCACTCTGTACCTCTTCCTTTTCCCCCAAAAACTGAAAAGAGAAAAACTTGGCAAACAGTTTTCAAAATTTCTTGAGATTTTAAAACAACTTTACATTAACATATCTTTCACAAATGCTTTGACACAAATGCCTTTATATGCTAAATTTTCTAAAAATATTTTGTCAAGTAAAAGAAAATTAGAAGAAGTTTCAGTGGTTAAGCTCACTGAAAAATGCAGTGCTATTCTTCAAAATAAACTTTCACAAAAACTTGGTAATACAGGAAGCTTTACAATTCCTTGTACCTTAGGAGGAGCTAATTTTGAAAAAGCATTATGTGATTCAGGTGCTTCAATAAATCTAATGCCTTTTTGAATTTTTAAGAAAATGGAGCTTGGTGAAATGAAAAGTACAGGCGTATCTCTCCAGTTGGATGACCAAAGTACTAAAAAATCTAAAGGGATAATTGAGGATGTTCTTGTAAGAGTTGATAAATTTGTATTTCTAGTAGATTTTATAGTACTTGAAATGGAAGAAAATACCGAAGTACCAATAATTTTAGGTAGAACATTTCTTGCAACTGGAAGGGTAATTATCGATGTATGTCAAGGACATTTGATATTACAAGTTGATAAGGAAAGAGTAATTTTTGATTTGCAGAAAATAATGAAATTTCCCGAGGATGAGTCATCATCTTCTTGTTTTCAAATTGATTTACTAAATAACCTTGCAGAAGAAGATGATCAGTTGAGTACAAATTCACTCGAAAGATGTTTGGCCAAGTCAGGAACTATAACTGATGATGAACCCATAATAAAAGAAGATGCTGAAATGCTAGAAAAAGATTTAGAATATGAAGAAATCCCATTAGAGGAAGTTCAATCAAAAATTAAACTCAAAACTCTTCCTTCTCATATGAAATATATTTTTCTTGAATCTGAGTTATTTCCTGTAATTATTTAATCTATTTTAACTATGGAACAAGAAATAAGATTGATTACAGTTTTGAAAGAGCACAAAAGAGCACTAGGATGGAATGTATCTGACATCAAAGGAATATGTCCAACTATTTGCATGAATAGAATGCTCATGGAGGATAATTATAAGCCTATAGTCAAACCACAAAGAAGATTGAATCCAAAAAAGCAAGAAGTCATCAAGAATGAAGTGATAAAACTTCTAGCAGCAGGTATTATTTATCCAATATCTGATAGTCCTTGGGTAAGTCCTATATAGGTAGTACCAAAGAAAGGAGGAATAACAATAGTAAAAAATAAACATAATGAACTGTTACCTACTAGAACTATCACAGGATGGAGATTCTGTATCGATTACAGATGACTTAATGAAGCCACAAGAAAAGACCATTTTGCTTTACCTTTTATAGATCAAATGCTTGAAAGAGTTGCAGGTCACGATTATTACTATTTTCTTGATGGATATTCTGGATATAATCAAATATCAATTGCTCCTGAAGATCAGGATAAAACTATATTTACATGCACCCAAGGTGCATATGCTTATCGAAGAATGTCATTTGGACTATGTAATGCTCTTGCTACATTTCAGCGCTGCATGTCAACAATCTTCTCAGACATGACAGAAAAATTTCTTGAAATTTTCATGGATGATTTCACCCTTTTTGGCAAAACATTTGAAGATTGTCTCTATCATTTAAGTTTTGTGCTTAAACGATGTGAAGAAATAAATCTAGTTCTAAATTGGAAAAAGTGTCATTTTATGGTAACAGAAGGAATTGTTTTAGGACATAAAATCACTGCTAAAGGGATAGAAGTTGATAAGGCTAAAATTAATTTTATAGCAGGGTTACCTCCTCCTACTACTATAAAAGGTATTTAGAAGTTTCTTAGGGCATGCAGATTTTTATAGGAGATTCATAAAAGATTTTTCAAAAATTTCTAAACCTCTGGCTAACTTACTAATGAAAGATGTCAAGTTTGATTTTTCAGACGATTGCAGTAAAGCATTTGAACTTCTCAAAAAATAATTATTTGATGCCCCAATCGTTGTTACCCCTGATTGGAGTCAACCTTTTGAAATTATATGTGATGCAAGTGATACAGCAGTAGGAGCTATATTAGGACAAAAAAAGAGATAAGATTTTCAAACCTATTTACTACGCCATTAGAGAACTCAATGAAGCACAAAAGAATTATTCTACAACTGAAAAAGAGCTATTGGCAGAAGTATTTGCATTTGATAAATTTCATTCATATCTAATAGGAACCAAAGTGACAGTATTCACAGATCACGCAACCTTAAAGTACCTCTTAGCTAAGAAAGATGCTAGACCTAGATTGCTAAGATGGACTCTTCTTTTACAAGAATTTGATCTTGAAATCAAAGATAAAAAAAAGGGTTAGAAAATCAGGTAGCTGATCGTCCTTCACGTTTGAAAAATCCACCGATTGAGACATCATATATAAAAGAAGAATTTCCCGATGAATATATATATGCAATCACTACAACTTTGAATCAATTACCCTGGTTTGAGACATCGCAAATTACTTAGTTGGGGGTTGGATTCCGAAAGATTTCTCTTATGAGCAATGAAAACGGCTAAAAAAGGAAATAAGATATTATTTTTGGGAAGATCCTTACTTATTTAAATTTTAGTGCAAACGGCATGATAAGGCGATGTGTACTAGAATTAGAAATAAATAATATTTTAAGTCATTGTCATGATGGAGCTGTAGGAGAACATTATGGAGAAAGAAAAACAACGGCTAAAGTGCTAGAAGCTGGATTCTTCTTGCCCTCTCTATTTAAAGATACAAAATAATTTGTCGCTGCCTGTGACAGATGTCAAAGAAGCGGTAACATTTCTAAAAGGGATAAATGCCTCTTAACTCTATTCTTATATGTGAAATATGTGACATTTGGGGAATTGATTTTATGGGTCTTTTTCCTCCTTTAAATGGTTATGAATACATTTTAGTGGGTATTGACTATGTTTCAAAATGGGTAGAAGCAATAGCTACTAAAAAAAGGATGCTCATATTGTTTGCTCTTTTCTCAAGAAAAATATTTTTTCTAGATTTGAAATCCCACGAGTTATCATAAGTGATCAAGGAACTCATTTTATAAATAAACAATTTTTCAGTTTGTTGCTGAAGTACGGAGTCACTCTTGGAACTCCGTATCATGCTCAAACAAATGGGCAAGTAGAAGTATCCAACCGTGAATTAAAAATAATTTTAGAAAAAACCGTTGGTTCCTCTCGTAAAGACTGGTGTTTAAAATTGGATGATGCCTTATGGGCATATCGAACTGCTTTTAAAACTCCCATAGGAACATCTCCTTTTAAGCTAGTATATGGAAAGGCTTGTCATTTACCTATTGAATTGGAACATAAAGCGTATTGGGCTATAAAATTGCTTAACCTAAATTTTCTAGACCCAGGTAAGAACCGTTTGTTACAACTTGATGAATTGGAGGAATTCAGACTTGAAGCGTATGAAAACGCTAAGTTATACAAAGAGAAAACAAAGAAATGGCATGATAAAATCATTCATCATAAGAGCTTTAATGTTGGAGATCAGGTTCTATTATACAATAGTCGGTTGAGATTGTTTCCTGGAAAATACAAATCACGACAGACAGGACCATACAAAGTAACAGATATAACCCCTTATGGGGCCATTGAAATACA
Source organism: Capsicum baccatum var. pendulum (assembly GCA_030864225.1). NCBI lineage: Eukaryota > Viridiplantae > Streptophyta > Magnoliopsida > Solanales > Solanaceae > Capsicum > Capsicum baccatum. Next base: position 44,249,112 of record CM061557.1, on the reverse strand, counting down.
ACATATAAATGGGAAAGAAAAGTTTAAAGTAAACGGTCATCGTCTGAAGCTTTATATCACCAAAATATTTGATAAACAGGCTTCAACAACCCTTTTTACCTAAAAAAAGAGAAAAAAAAAAGTCTAGTTGATGACATTAAACTCAGAACTATTTTCTTAACTCTTTTAAATAATTATTGATAGTTATAATCATGTAAATTTTTAATTTTTTATTATTATTATTATTATTATTTTAATCTATATATTTTAAAATTTAACCATTATTTTTTATTGTTATTATTATTATTATTTATTATTAGTATTATAATTATTATTATTAAGTTATTCACAATAATTTAAAAGACAACAAATTTTTAAATTTAAAAAAAAATATTTTGAAAAACGCTACCAAACTAAACTAAGAAATACAAACTTTGGTGTCTTAGTTCACTGTTTCTTTTTTTTTTTTTTCTTTCTTCTCAAAATTCTTAACGTTAAAGAAATAAATGGCACCAATAAGCTCTACACTTAGGTATGATTCTAATAAGTTTGTCTCCTATGAAGCTGAAACATGGGAAAATGACGCTTTAGTGCGTCCAGTAATCGAAGAACGAGGACTTTTACTCAACGAAGGAGATGGTGAAGAAATCAGACGCATCCTTGAAGCAATTGAACGAAAAAATTGGGTACAATTTCTCCAAAATCCCGAACCTGTAGTTTCATTTCTCGTAAGGAAATTTTACGCTAATATGGATATCAAAAGTGCACGGTTTGGGGAAACACTATCTTCTTTAGTTCAACTGTTATTAACATGTTGTATGGTTTGCCTAATCCAGACGATGGTGAGTTTCAGCGATTTATGAGCCGACCAAACATGTATGAAATATATCAATATCAAGAACCATGCCCTTTCGATGTAGAATGGCACGCAGATCCGAATGGTCGAAGAGTTTGGTTCCAATAAAGAAATCTTAGTGTGGCCGCAAAGGTATGATTGTTGATTCTAAATTCTAGGTTGGTGCCAAATAGAAATACAAATGAAATACAACCTATGAGAGTTGCATGGTTATATGCATTACTAAATGAAAAACAGATAAACGTTGGTCGAGTCATTTTCACCAATATGAAGAAGTGTCGAGTGAAAAATTCTATACGATCTCTATACTATAGCTCCACCATAACTAAGTTAATCTCCATTTATGGAGATCCTCTGCCTTTTGATATGTCTACTTTTATGACCTCAAATATGGGATTGAGCACTCTTCATGCTCTCGGACCATGTGTTGGACCAAAAAATGTTGAGGCACCACATCCACAACTTCCGATGCACCAACCACCAATATGGATTACTGACCTTCGTGCTCAACTTGACAGAATAGAAGAGAATATCGATAATATATCTGCTTAATAGCATCAAATGAGAGATGAGCTGACTACAATTCACAATATACAAAATGAGCTTCTTTTTTATTCCACTTCTACTTTAGAATCCATTGAAAACATAATGAACAATATGATGGAAGCATTACCTCTAAACAACTTTTCTAACGTCTCTCCAGTCGTTTTTTCGAATATGGGTGTTGATTTTTCTAGAGGACGAGAAACTTTTCAGGAACAGGGAAATCAACTATTATATAGAGAAGCATAGTGTGAAGTATCACCACAACAAGATGCTTACGTTGAGTATGCTGGCAATGGATTTGTTGATCTTGGAATTTTGGATAATAATAGTGACACAAATTTTCAGCAGCGCGAAGAAATAGCAGCAGGTATCAGTGGTTGGAAAGATGAATCACGCAATACTTACCATAACGTTGGTGGAGAAAGTAGCAACTGCTATTATAAATAATGCAACAGTGATGAAGCAGCACCCCGGGCTTGAACCTTATATTTTTAAAATATAAGATTTAAGTATGGGGAGATAATATGTTTTTTTTACAGTTGATGCTCCTCTAAAAGTTTTCATTATGTTTTTGAAGATAGATAAGTGAACAAAATGTTAGAGGAGTGCAAGTAGTATCTTGTTTTTCTCTTTTGTGTGCTGGCTCTATGTAGTTTAAAGCCAAAGATAGTTACTCCAAATGTTGTATATGTGAATAAATAAGTCATGTTTTCTTATTATTAGGTTGCTTAACTTGCATCTCATTCGTATGACTATGTTAGTAGAGAAAATTGAAGGAAAGGTATTTTTTAAGTCTTGAATGAAGCATTAGTGACATTGACCAACTTAAAGGGTCAAATATAATTAAAAAACTTGATTAGGTTAATTGTGGATTTGATTAATATTTTCTAAACTTTTAATCTTTTCAAAAATATAAATTAACCCACACCCACAAAACTTCCCTCTCTCTATAAATCAATCTCTCTTCTCTCTTTCTCTCGATAGTTTCTCTCTCTAACTTCTCCCAATTAACAACTTTCCAAATTTCTCCCTCCAATCTTGTGCAACTTCAACCTCTGGCAACAAATAGTTTTGAGTTCTTACCCGTTCCTTTTTTACTTTCAACCGTCAGTCGACGTGACAACATTCTTTGGTGATAACAACTTCAAGTTCTTCATCGTTTCTTTTCGATTTTCACGGGTAAAAAATTAGGGCTTTTAAGTTATGACAAAAATGAGGAACTTGATTTGTTGGTGTTTGTTATTTTTTTATGTTTTTTGTTATCTTTTGTAATGTTTGTTATTTTTTAGTTAAATTTCTTATTTGGATATATCTGCTACTGCTATTTTTTAACAATGGATAAAACATGTAACGTGAATCCAACAGATGAGTAATCTGTTGCAACATATATGACTAAACTGTTCCAACATATATGACTAATATGTTGTGCAGATTAGTAATCTGTTGAAACATATATGACTAATCTGTTGCAACATATATGACAATCTATTGCAACATATATGTCTAATTTGTTGCAACAGATGAGTAATCTGTTGTAACATATATGACTAATTTATTGCAACAAATGATTAATCTGTTGCAATATATATGACTAATCTGTTGCAACAGATTACTCATCTGTTAAATTCGTTTTATTGTGTTGTAACATGAATCCAACATATGGGTCATCTGTTGCAATAGATTAGTCATATATTGCAACAGATTACTCACTTGTTGCAATAGATGACTCATATGTTGGATTCATGTTGCAAGTTCTATCTATTGTAGCAGTAGCAGATACACCAAATAAGAAATTCAACAAAAATCATAATTTTACTTACAAAATAAGCTATGAAGTAATGTTCAAGTGATATACGAACAAAATATGACCTAAAAAATTTTCAAAAATTTCAACAGGGGCACAACAAATAAGTAAAACACATAAAAAAATTCCATGAAACAGGTAAAGAGGACAAAAATAATATACCATACATCAAATTCAAAAGGATCAAGGGGACAAACGTTTGAGTTCTCCTAAAAATGTTTAAGTTTCCTAGTATTTTAATTGCTTTCTAATAGTTGACCCATCTGTTACAACAGATTTTCTATCTGTTTGATAATTTCCAACAAATGAATCATCTGATGCAACATGTTAGTCATCTGTTGATTCAAATTAAGCAATTATTAGTAATAACTAAATTGATTTAGCTAAAATTAAAGACGTCTCTACGATAATGGGACAAATATTTGTGTTCTCCTAAACATATTTGAGTTCCCTAGAATTTTAATTATTTTGCAATAGATTATCTATTTGTTGCAACAAGTTTGTCATCTATTGCAACAGATGTTTAGAACAGGTTAGTAATTTGTTTATTCAAATTAAGCAATTATTAATAATAACTAAATTAATTTAATTAAAATTGAAGACAAGTATTTAATACAAGACCTTGGAAAAAGGAACAAATGTTTGAGTTCTCCTAAAAATATTTGAGCTTTAGTATTTTAAATTGCTTTTCAACATATATCTTGTCTATTTAATAATTTCCAATAGATGAGTCATATGTTGCAACAATTTAGTCATCTGTTGCAATAGATGTTTATATTTGTTTGATAATTTTCAATAGATGAGTTAGTTATTGCAACAGGTTAGTTATCTGTTGCAACAGATGTCTATATCTGTTTGGTCATTTTCAACAAATGTCTTTAACTGTTTGGTCTTTTACAACAGATTACTCATCTATTGCAACATGTTATTCATCTATTAGCCATTATTAGTAAAACTAATTGATTTAACTAAAATAAAATATGAATTAATAAGTTCAATTACAGTTTCAATTAATCTCATGGTAATTACACGGTCAACTAAGTATGTTCATCCTAAGTAGAGTGATCAATTGGCCAATTTTATTTGAAATGATTCAAACTAATCTATCATTAGAAATAACTATATTGATTTAACCAAAATAAAAAATAAATTAGTAAGTTCAATTACGATTTCAATTAATCTCATAGTAAAAATGGTCTATTGATATGATGATTTGTTATTATTTCTATTAAATTAATCTTGCTATTGATTTATTTTTTCAACAAATAAACAATTTGTTGTAATAAATGAACAATCTGTTGCAACAGATGAATCAATTACTCCAATAGATGAGTCATATGTTGCAACAGAAGGGTCATCTGTTGTAACAAACGGACCATATGTTGCAACAAACGGATCATCTATTGGAACTCAAGGGTCATAACTTTTCGATCATTTAATTAAAAAAATAATTCGTAAATAAATAATAAAAAAAAAATATGATAAACACAATTTTCTAGCTATTTAATTTAAATAACTAAAATACCAAAAAGCTGAAAAGTTATGACTTTTCACCTTTTTTTGTATTTAAATCTATTTTTTAATTTTAAATAATCAAAAAGTCACCAAGTTCGATTTAATTAAGAGATATAATTATTAAAAAAGATGTGAACAGTCGTGATTTTTTGCCTAACACACTGCACTACTCACTCATTCAATCTTTTATAAATAGGTCTCCTCAGCTCTATCTCTTGCATCTTGTCTTACATAAAACCGTCATTATATCTTCAATCATTTCTCTTTCAAAAATAAATTTCTTGTTCGTCCATTGAGGTATGTTTTATTTTCTTATTCTAATATGAAAATTATTAACATGCATCTATTTTCTAGTTAAGTTTCACATTTTTTTGTTAAACTACCAGTTGGTACCATATATGGTTTAGTGTTTTACATTATTTGTTCATGCATGTTCTAGATGTGACTGATCTGATTTGGTACATGGAGATTCTGCTTGATACCGTGTAGGAACTTGAAAGGTTTGTTCATGAACTTGAGTGAAATTTGGGCGCTGCGACAGCAAAGGTGCTTCGTGGGATTCGAAGGTTGAGGGGTCTGCTGCCCAATGCATTTCCGATTGACAATAATAATAATAATAATTATTATTATTATTAGATTATATATTTTTTTATCATTTGTAATTTATTTTATCGGATCTACCTAATGTTGTAAATATTTTTTATGTAATGAATGATAAAAATTTTATTTGATCAACTGAGTTTATTTTTATTTTTTTCATTCTGCCTATTTTTTTAAGATGTTGAGAGGTGTAGGTTTTTGAGCATTCGGGAGTGGAAAGAGTCAATTACAAGAAAAAAAGTGTTTGGTTGAGCAAGGTCATAGACTAAAATTAAATAACAACACAAGATTATTTACTATTACAACAAAATTAAAGATAGATTGATAACAGATGACCCTTCTATTGCAACAGATGGATAATCTATTGGAAATGGCCAAGTAGATAAAGACATCTATTGCAATAAATTGATCATCTGTCGCAACAAATTAGTAATATGTTGAAAATGACCAAACAGATAAAGACATCAGTTGCAACAGATTAGTCATCTATTGCAACAGATTAGTAATCTATTAGAAATAACAAACAGATAAAGCCATATGTTGCAACAAATTGGTCATCTATTGGAAATGACCAACAGATAAAGATATTTATTACAACAGATGACTAATCTATTGCAACATATGTGTATATCTTTTTGATAATTTTCAATAGATGACTCATCTGTTGCAACAGATTAAATCTGTTGCAATAGGCTATACACTTAAATGATAATGTAATTACTATGAGATTAATTAAAATTATAATTATTAAATCAAATTAGCTATTACTAATAATGGCTTAATTTGAATCATTTCAAATAAATTAGTCAATTGATCACTCTACTCAGAACGAACACTCTAAGATGATCGTGTAATTAATATGAGAATGATTGAAATTGTAATTGAACTTATCAATTCATCTTTAATTTTAGTTAAATCAATGTTGTTATTACTAATAATATCTTAATTTGAATCATTTCAAATAAAATTGATCAATTAACACTTTACTCAAGACGAATACACTTAGATGATCATGTAATTACTATGAGATTAATTAAAATCGTAATTAAATTATCAATTCATATTTAATTTTAGTTAAATCAATTTACTTATTACTAATAATTGCTTAATTTTAATTATTTCAAATCAAATTGATCAATTGATCATTCTACTTAATACGAAACACTTAGTTGATTATGTTATTACTATAAAATTAATTGAAATTGTAAGTGAACTTACTAATTCATCTTTAATTTTAGTTAAATCAATATAGTTATTTCTAATTATGGCTTGGTTTGAATCATTTCAAATAAAATTGGTTAATTGATCACTCTGCTCAGGACGAACACACTTAGTTGATCGTGTAATTACCATGAGATTAATTGAAACAGTAATTGAACTTATTAATACTAGTTAAATCAATTTAGTTATTACTAGTATAATGGCTTAATATGAATCAATAGATGACTAAGATGTTGCAAAAATGAGTAATCTATTGAAAATGACCAAACAGATAAAGACATCAGTTGCAACAGATTAGTCATCTATTGCAACAGATTAGTAATCTATTAGAAATAACAAACAGATAAAGCCATATGTTGCAACAAATTGGTCATCTATTGGAAATGACCAACAGATAAAGATATTTATTACAACAGATGACTAATCTATTGCAACATATGTGTATATCTGTTTGATAATTTTCAATAGATGACTCATCTGTTGCAACAGATTAAATCTGTTGCAATAGGCTATACACTTAAATGATAATGTAATTACTATGAGATTAATTAAAATTATAATTATTAAATCAAATTAGCTATTACTAATAATGGCTTAATTTGAATCATTTCAAATAAAATTAGTCAATTGATCACTCTACTCAGAACGAACACTCTAAGATGATCGTGTAATTAATATGAGAATAATTGAAATTGTAATTGAACTTATCAATTCATCTTTAATTTTAGTTAAATCAATGTAGTTATTACTAATAATATCTTAATTTGAATCATTTCAAATAAAATTGATCAATTAACACTTTACTCAAGACAAATACGCTTAGATAATCATGTAATTACTATGAGATTAATTAAAATCATAATTAAAATTATCAATTCATCTTTAATTTTAGTTACATTAATTTAATTATTACTAATAATTTCTTGATTTTAATTATTTCAAATAAAATTGGTCAATTGATCATTCTACTTAAGACGAAACACTTAGTTGATCATGTAATTACTATAAAATTAATTGAAATTGTAAGTCAACTTACTAATTAATCTTTAACTTTAGTTATATCAATATAATTATTTCTAATTATGGTTTGGTTTTAATCATTTCAAATCAAATTGGTCAATTGATCACTCTACTCAGGACGAACACACTTAGTTGATAGTGTAATTACCATGAGATTAATTAAAACTGCAATTGAACTTATTAATTCATGTTTAATTCTAGTTAAATAAATTTAGTTATTACTAATATAATGGCTTAATATGAATTAATAGATGACTAACATGTTGCAAAAGATGAGTAATCTGTTGAAAATGACTAAACAGATAAAGACATCTGTTGAAATGACCAAACAGATAAAGACATATGTTGGAAATGACCAAACAAATATAGACATATGTTACAACAGATGACTAACCTGTTGCAATAAGTGACTCATCTATTGAAAATTATCAAACAAATATAGACATCTGTTGCAACAGATGACTAAGTTGTTGCAACAGATGACTCATCTGTTGAAAATTATCAAACATATAGGATATATGTTGGAAAATAATTTCAAATACTAAAACTCAGATATTTTTAAGAGAACTCAAATGTTTGTCCCCTTGTCTAAGGTGTTGTCTTTAATTTTAGTTAAATCAATTTAGCTATTACTAATAATTGCTTAATTTGAATCATTTTAAATAAAATTTATCAACTAATCATTCTATTAAGGACGAATACATTAATTGAAATTGTAAGTGGACTTATCAATTCATCTTTAATTTAGTCAAAATCAATTTAGTTATTACTAATAACGATTTAATTTGAATCATTCCAAATAAAATTGGTCGATTGATCATTCTCCTCGATACGAATACACATAGTTGATCACGTAATTACTATGAGATTAATTGAAATTGTAAGTGAACTTATCAATTCGTCTTTAATTTTAGTTATATCAATTTAGTTATTAAGAATAATGGCTTAATTTGATTCATTTCAAATAAAATTGGTCAATTGATCACTCTACTCATGACGAATACACTTAGTTGATTATTTAATTACTATGAGATTAATTGAAATTGCAAGTTTATCTTTAATTTTAGTTAAATAAATTTAGTTATTACTAATAATGACTTAATTTGAATTTTTTCAAATAAAATTGATCGATTGATCACTCTACTCGGGACGAATACACTTAGTTAATCATGTAATTACGATGAGATTAATTGAAATTGTAAGTGAACTCATTAATTCATGTTTAATTTTAGTTAAATCAACATAGTTATTACTAATAATGACTTAATTAGAATCATTTAAAATAAAATTGGTCAATTAATTATTCTACTGAGGATGAAACACTTAATTAATCATGTAATTACTGAGATTAATTGAAATCTTAATTGAACTTACTAATTCATCTTTAATTTTAGTTAAATCAATATAGTTATTTCTAATAATGGCTTAATTTGAATTATTTCACATAAAATTGGTCAATTAATCATTCTACTCAGTACGAAACACTTAATTGATCATGTAATTACTATGAGATTAATTGATATCGTAATTGAACTTACTAATTCATCTTTCATTTTATTTAAATCAATATAGTTATTTCTAATCATGACTTAGTTTGAATCATTTCAAATAAAATTGGTCAATTGATCACTCTACTCAGAACGAACATACTTAGTTGATCGTGTAATTACCATGAGATTAATTGAAACTGTAATTGAACTTATTAATTCATATTTTATTTTAGTAATCAATTTAGTTATTACTAATAATAACTTAATGTGAATCAATAGATAAATAACATGTTACAACAAATGAGTAATCTATTGGAAATGACCAAACAAATAAAAACATCTGTTGAAAATGACTAAACAGATATAGACATCTGTTGCAACAAATGACTCACTTGTTGCAACAACTAATTCATCTGTTGAAAATTATCAAACAGATATACACATATGTTGCAACAAATGACTAAGTTGTTGCAACATATGACTCATCTGTTGAAAATTACTAAATAGACAAAATATGTGTTGAAAAGCAATTTAAAATACTAAAGCTCAAATGTTTTTTAGGAGAACTCAAACGTTGTCCCCCTTGTCTAAGGTCTTATCTTCAATTTTAGTTAAATTAATTTAATTATTATTAATAATTGCTTAATTTGAATCAACAAATGACTAACCTGTTATAAGCATTTATTGCAACAAATGACTAACTTGTTGCAACAAATAGGTGATCTGTTGGAAAATAATTAAAATACTAGGGAAATCAAATATTTTTAGGAGAACTCAAATGTTTGTCCCATTGTCTTAAAGACTTGTCTTTCATTTTAGCTAAATCAATTTAGTTATTACTAATAATTGCTTAATTTGAATCAACAGATGACTAACATGTTGCAACAGATGATTCATCTGTTGGAAATTATCAAACATATAGAAAATCTATTATAATAGATGGGTCATCCATTAGAAAGCAATTAAAATACAGGAACTTAAATGTTTTTAGGAGAACTCAAACGTTTGTGCCCTTGATCCTTTTGCATTTGATGTATGATACACTATTTTTGTCTTCTTTACCTGTTTCATGAAACTTTTCATGTGTTTCACTAATTCGTTGTGCCCTGGTTGAAATTTTTAGAAATTTTTAGGTCAAATTTTGTTCGTATATCACTTGGACATTACTTCATTGGTGATTTTGTAAGTATAATTATAATTTTTGTTGAATTTTTTATTTGGTATATCTGATACTCCTACAATGGATAGAACCTGCAACATGAATCCAACATATAAGTCATTTACTGCAACAAATGAGTAATCTGTTGCAATATATGACTAATCTGTTGCAACAGATGACCCATAAGTTGGATTTACGTTACAACAGTATAATACGAATCCAACAGATGAGTAATCTATTGTAACAGATTAGTCATATATGTTGCAACAGATTAGTCAACATGTTGCAACAGATTACTCATCTGTGCAACATATTAGTCATATATGTTGTAACAGATTACTCATCTGTGCAACAGATTATTCATCTGTTGGATTCGCGTTACATGTTTTATCTATTGTTGAAAAAACAGCAGTAGCAGATACACCCAGATGATAAATTCAACTAAAAATTATAATTTTACTTACTAAAATCACATATAAGTAATTCCCAAGTAATATACGAATAAAATTTGACCTAAAAAAATTTGATCAAGTAGCAAGAGTAGCGGTAACAACAATGTTCAACAACAAGAAGATGATGATGATGATGAACAAGAAGAGATGATAATGAAGAACAACACGATGATAATGAAGAAGAAGATGATGAATAAGGCAACAACAATAATGAACAACAAAAATCACGAAGAGAGAGAAAACTCCAATAAATGAGAAGAGAGAGAAACGTGCCTTTTTTCCCTCCATTTCTAGTTATATTAGGTTTTACATTGGATCAAAGTATAAATTTAAAAACTTGTGGGTTATTTTCAAACTTTTCTTACTTTCTTAATCCTTAACAAAGTAATTTTCACCTCCACTCAATTATTAAGACTTATGTCACCCACACCTCATTTTAAAACTCTTTTGTCACCTAGAGCCCAAAGCCCCATGTTAGTAAGTTTCAAACAAAAAAAATAAGAGAAAGAAAATGATAGATGAATGAGCATTAACAGTAAAATGGTTGTAAGTTTTCTCATCTTTTGGTACTAATTATCTTTCTTTCACACGGGTAGTACGTTAAATCTAAATATTTTAAGCATTTTTTACTTGCTACATTATGCAACAATTAATTTCCTGTTGTGCTTCTTGAAATCTATAACCTATCAAATTAGATGATTTTTATATTAACTTTTTCCTATAGAAAAAAAGCATCGCTTGATAACGAGAAAATAAATTTAACTTTCAAATATCATATGAAGCAAAATAGTTTTCTTCTGTCACAATTACTTTTAACGGATATTATAGTTGAAGGAATAGACAACTTGTGATGTTGAGACATAAAAAAAAAAAAGCATGTATTATTGAAATATTACGTTAGGCAAACCATAAATGCCGATTTGCACCTCATTCGGAGATTTCAACTAATTCAAATGCACAAAGGAAGATCATAAACGAACTCAATCTCGCATGTATGAGAATTCAAGGTTACATTTGGTCACATTGCCTCAGGCTGAAGATTGGACACAAAAACAAACTTTGTCGGGACTATTTTTCAGGGAAGTATTTATATCATTCTATTTTTGTTTTTACTATATATATTTATAATATAATAAAATGTCATAGGGACATGACATTACTTAAGTATGGGGGTATATAAATATTATATTATAAGTTATAACACGAGCTAACTTTATAAAATACTTTAATTTATGTACTTCCACGGTTCGATTCTTTGCCATGCTCGTAATATTTTGAATCGGACATTTTTTTCTAGGAAATAAATTAGTTAAATGCTTTATGATTTGAAAATGAAGAGATTTTAATAAATAGATAAAATGAGCATGGTTCATGAGCTGCATGTATATCTTTCCAAACTCATACTTGCTTATTGGCAATCGAAATCACGATGTTCACTAATTTCAAGTGTATGGTGTGGTCAGTATAAATTATCTAGTTCTCATGATTATTTGAAAATCTAGAACTTGACTTGAATGTGGTTCGAGGCAAAATCTTAGGTAGATTTTTGAGTTGAGAAATGAAAGTAAGCCTTCCTTGTTAAACAAATAGCCTAAATTGATCCACCTTAATAATTTTACCTCTAGCTAACCCCATTGAGCCTAAATACATTATTCTTGTTTTATGGATCACCGAGTTTTAAGCCATTGTAACACCCCGTACTTAATTACGTGCATTAGCCATTGTTATATGTGTTGGAGTATATGTATTGATCCTAAGTTAGGTATATATGAGTATTGATTATTTTGAGATGGTTTCAAGTGTATAGTTTGATTATATGTGTATAGGAATCGACCTTATTTATACCGGAATTTGCCCGTCGATGTTTCCATACGAAGGTTATTGAATAAGCTTTCCGACGATATAAAGATTTTCAAAAATGGATAAGTTTCGGATATAAGCGAGCACGTTCGAAACTATAAAACGGTGGCCGGGATGTGAACAGTAAAATTGCAGAAAAATTTCCAGTTTTTTGGGTCAACTTTGAACGATCATAACTCCCTCAATATAATGAACTGGGCGAGCTACCACATATAAAAAGAAATCTCTGTGAGTATTCTTTCTAATGAAATTGGTTTCATCCAAATCCAACATCTGAGTAAGGAGTTATACTCATTCTATTTCAGCCTCTCAAAACAGATTTTTGTGAACAGTAAATTAGCAGGAAAATACTGAGGCCTGTCAGTTTTTTGGGTCAACTTTGAACGATCATAACTCCCTCAATATAATGAACTGGGAGATCTACCATATATCAAAAGAAATATATTTGAGTCTTCTTTCCAATGCAATTGGTTTCATTCAAATGCAACATCTGCGTAAGGAGTTATACGCGTTTTACTTCAGCCTCTCAAAACAGATTTTTAGGGTCAACTTCAAACGATCATAACTCCTTTTACAGGACGAACTGGGTGGCCTAATTTATATGAAATGAAAGACCTTTGAATTATTTTTCCAATGATACCAATTTCACCCAAATCCGATATCGGAGCAAAGAGTTATGGTCTATCTACTTCAGCTTGTCAAAACAGTCCACCGGAGGACATATTTGACATTATTTAAATTTTAAAGGCACTTTGGTCATTTCCTATGATATTATGGACGGAAATATGTGTATATGTACATGTATATGAGTTCAAAAACTCATATCCATCATCAATCATAGGAGAGAACAAACCCTAGCCAAATTTGACCTTCAAATTGCTTGTGATTCAACCGTGGAAAGTCCAAATTGATTCCGTAGTTGTGTTCATCGTCTCAAGGGCTTCGAGAAGCACCCCTTATTTGTGCTAACAGGACTTCAAAACCCAAAGGGCCATTCTATGGTAAGGATGTAAATTATGTTGGTGTTATTTATATGGATATGTATATATATATATATATGCATGTGAGCATAAGAAGTATGTTATTTGATTGTTGTTGAAAGATGATTGGAAATGATGTTGGATCATTCTTGTGCATGGTTGGATTATGTTGAATTGTGAAGGGATGATGTGGTATTGATGATATGATATTGAAATGATGATTATATATATATATATATACACATAAACCTATTGTTCAAGTTGGTTTTTGGAATGCTTTGCAAATATTGGTTGTATGGAATTATGGAAGAGAATTGTGGTGTTGGGTTGCTAATACTAGATGCCAAATATTTCATTGTAGATAAGTGATTTGTAAAGGCGGGAAGTTGCGTTGAATTGGTATCCGAATCTACAACGAGGTATGTAAAGCATACTCTAACGATGTTCTTTGGCATGAAAACACCAATGTTCCATAAAGTAAGATTCCGATGGTTATCCAAACACATGTATTGTTCTACATTACCAATGAAGTTGTTTCCATTCTATAAAGTGTCAAAATGCTTCATTGATATACCAAAAGGCTCCTATTTCATTGTTGTGATATTGATGATTCTGAAACATATTGTTGATGTACCAATGAGTCCTTATTACATCGTTATTGTATAGAAGGTCTATTACTTGATTCCTATTGATGTATCATTGTTCCAAAGGTACTATATTGGCATGAACACTAATGTAATAATCTCAAAAGCTTTTGAACTAAGTTATTGGAAAAATCTCTTATGTGTTACTTGATATACGTGTGGGTGGTATCCAGGGGCATAAGCCTAGCATGGGTCGATCCCAATTGATATGTATTGGGGGCAGCCTAATGGTCACAGTACGGTACAGTATTGATTATTGTTAGGTGGTTGGAGGTTCGGGAGGAGGAGGTAATGGCGAATAATAATTGTAAAGAATGAAATGAACGAATGTATACCGTTCCACAAATGTGTTTGTATTCAAGAACCCAATTCAGATTAATAATAATGTACATGATCCTAAAAGTGTTTATGAAGTGTGGTTCACTTCTATTATGATTTATTCACATGTGTATGATTTTCTTGATCCCCCATATCACATATGATTATTTACAGCTTTACATACTCAGTACATATTTCGTACTGACGTCCCTCATGGGGGACCTGCATTTCATGCTGCAGGATCAGGTACTTCAGCTCATTCACAGCATAGATAGGAGCCAGGTCATACAGCTACTGTTGGTGAGCTCCAGTTTACTTCGGAGCTTTCCGAGTCGGTATCTTATATTTTGTTATTGTACAGGAGTCATGTGTGGGCGGGGGTTCGTCCCGACCCTAGTTATGTCATGTATATCCTAGAGGCTTTGTAGACATAAAGAAGGGTAAAGTCATGGAAGTTTATATAGTGATGTTATATTCGTATATGGGGTGGCCCCGACGGCCAAGTATTATATATATGTATATATATTTGTGCGTGTTGTGCTGATACAGGTAATTAGACCCTTTTATATGCAGCGAAGTGCTGCCCAAATTTTTGGTGACATGTAAGTGAAAGTACAGGTATTTGAACGGGTTCTCCAGGGCCTTCTCGGCTTCGGGTGCCAGTCCGGCCCGATGGGATTTTGGGCCATGACAAAGTGGTATCAGAGAGATTCGTCCTAGTGAGTCTACAAAGTCGTGTCTACGTAGAGTCTTGTTTATCGGTGTGTTGTGCACCACATCTATAAACAGGAGGCTATGGACATTTAGGAATTGTTTCTTTTCTTCATGTCTTAGATCGTGCGATAGAGCTTATATTTTATATGAAGTCATAGTTGACCACTGAGTCAGTTTGTTTCTCTTATTATAGTAATGATGCCGGTTACCAGAAGCAAGAATACCGGTAAGCAAGTAGATGTGGCTGCCGGAGAGGGGACTAGTAAGTCACCCACTATACCAGCTAATCAAAGTGAGGCTCCAGCTGAGCATGCATCAGAAACTTCCCCCAGTTCAGAAGAAATAAGGGGGAGGAGAACTATATCCCCAGAGCCACCTATTAATGTTGTTGATCAAGATCTTAGAAATGCAGTGCAACTTTTGACTCGTATAGTTGCTGGGCAAGTCCAAGGGCAAGCCATTCCTGTCGCGGGTTCTAGCAGTACTGATAGGGCGGCTAGTCTTCGGACACAAGATTTTCTTAAGATGGATCCGCCTACTTTTACCGGATCCGATCTTAACGAAGATCCGCAGGACTTTATTGATCAAATCCAAAGGGCCCTAGAGGTGATGCATGTATCGGGCAGAGAGACAGTGGAGTTAGCCGCGTATAGATTCAAAGGTGAGGCTATATATTGGTATGAAGACTGGAAACGGTCGAGGGGCATTGATGCACCCCCAGCTACTTGGAAAGAGTTCAAAGAGGCATTTATTGATCATTATCTTCCATATGAGACTCGTCAGTCCCGTGCGGATCAGTTCTTAAATCTTCGGCAGGGTAATACAAGTGTGAGGGAGTATAGTCTTCAATTTAATTCCTTGTCCAGATATGCTCCTAATGTTATAGCTACTATGGATGACAGAGTTCATCGGTATGTGAACGGATTGGATCCGTATTTGGTTAGGGATTGTACTATTGCTGCACTGAATAAAGATATGGATATAGCTAGGATCCAAGCATTTGCACAGAAAATGGAAGATCAGAGGCAGAGAAGAAGAACGCAGGAATTTGAAAGCGGATCTTCTAAGAGGTCCAGATCTACAGGGCAGTTTATGGCTCCACAGGGAGGTTTTAGACCTCAATTTTCTGCTAGACCACCTAGACCATTATTTTCTTATTCTGCAGCTAGTGCTCCACCACAGCATCAGGGGTTCAGAGGCAGTCAAATTGGGCAAAGAAGTGAGGGTCATAGTTCGCGATCAGTGGGTTATCATGGGCAAGGGAATATGATCCAACTGAGACATCCTCGAGAGCCATGCAATAAATGTGGAAGGAATCATATGGGCGCATGTCGAATGGGAACAAATGTTTGTTATTGGTGCGGTATGACGGGACATATGATGAGAGAATGCCCACGAAGGGGCGCAGGTGGTGTAGCACGACCTTCGGGATCAGCTATTGCATCATCGTCACCGGTATCTTATTCTGGTAGAGGCGCACGACCCGTGGGTCACGCTAGAAATGAAATAAGAGTCGCCAGTTCCAACGGGACTCAGAATCGCACTTATGCTTTAGCGGACCGACAGAATCTAGAGGCTTCCCCAGATGTGGTTACGGGTACGTTGTCCATATTTTCATTTGATGTATATGCTCTAATTGATCCCGGTTCTACATTATCATATGTTACTCCTTTGGTTGCTGGAAAGTTCAAAAGAACCCCCGAATTGTTAGATAAGCCGTTGGAAGTGTCTACCCCGGTTGGGGAATCTATTATTGCTAGAAGATTTTATAAAGATTGTGTAGTAACTGTGTGTGGTCGAGACACGATGGCTAATCTCGTGGAACTAGAAATGGTAGATTTTGATGTTATAATGGGTATGGATTGGTTGGCGTCTTGTTATGCCAAAATTGACTGTTGTACAAAAAAGATGTATTTACATTTTCCGAATAAAGCAGTTATTGAATGGCAAGGTAAGATCGGCGCACCAAGAGGTAGATTTATTTCTTATTTCAAAGCAAGAAAAATGATTTCCAAGGGATACATATATCATTTAGTTAGAGTAAGGGATACAGAAGCGGAGCCACCAACTCTTCACGTTGTTCCGGTGGTAAATGAATTTCCTAATGTATTTCCTGAAGATCTTCTAGGTTTGCCTCCTGAATGAGAAGTAGAGTTTGGTATTGATGTAATTCCAGGCACCCAACCAATCTCCATTCCTCCATATAGAATGGCCCCAGCAGAATTGCGAGAATTGAAAGAGCAATTGAAAGATTTGCTTGAGAAGGGATTCATAAGGCCTAGTATGTCCCCCTGGGGAGCACCAGTGTTATTTGTGCGCAAAAAGGATGGCTCGCTGAGGATGTGTATTGATTATCGGCAATTGAATAAGGTGACTATTAAGAATAAATATCCTCTCCCAAGAATTGATGATTTATTTGATCAGTTACAGGGCGCCAAGTGCTTTTCTAAGATTGATTTGAGCTCAGGTTACCACCAAGTGAGGGTCAAAGAAAAAGATATACCCAAAACAGCTTTCCGAACAAGGTATGGTCATTATGAGTTTCTAGTTATGTCATTTGGGCTAACAAATGCACCTGCAACTTTTATGGATTTGATGAATAGGGTGTTTAAGCCATTCCTGGATGTATTTGTGATAGTTTTTATAGATGATATTCTAGTTTATTCTAGATCAGAAGAGGACCATGCCAATCACTTACGACAGACATTGCAGACTCTTCGTGATTGTAAGCTTTATGCAAATTTCTCTAAATGTGAGTTTTGGTTAAAGTCGGTGGCATTTTTGGGTCATATTGTATCTAGTGAAGGGATAAAGGTTGATGCTCAAAAGATAAAAGCTGTGAAGAACTGGCCAAGGCCCACAACGCCGACGGAGATTCATAGTTTTCTTGGGTTGGCCGGTTATTATAGGAGGTTTGTTATAGACTTTTCTTCCATTTCAGCACCTTTAACCAAGCTAACGCATAAAGCATCCAAGTTCCAATGGAATGATACGTGTGAGGAGAGTTTCCAAGAATTGAAAAATAAGTTGACTTCTACACCTGTGTTGGTACTTCCAGAAGGTACAGAAGGGTATACAGTGTATTGTGATGCTTCTAGAATTGGTTTAGGATGTGTATTGATGCAGCATGGTAAAGTAATAGCATATGCTTCTAGACAATTGCGGCCACATGAGAAAAATTATCCTACACACGATCTTGAGCTGGCAGCGGTTATCTTTGCTTTAAAAATATGGCGCCACTATTTATATGGGGTTCATGTTGATATATATACTGATCACAAGAGCTTACAATATATTTTCAGTCAGAAGGATCTAAATCTGAGGCAGCGAAGGTGGATGGAACTATTAAAAGATTATGATGTCGATATTTTGTATCATCCAGGGAAAGCGAATATAGTAGCTGATGCGTTAAGTCGTAAGGCTGTGATGATGCCTATAGAAAGGCAAGGGATGGTTAAAGATCTTCACCAGTTAGCTAGTTTGGGAGTTCGCCTTCTTGAAACTCCGGACAAAGAGCTTATCGTACATAATGCTGCGGAATCTTCATTAGTAGCTGAAGTGAAAGAGAAGCAATATGCAGATCCTATTTTATTACAGCTTAAGGAGAACGTTCAGAGTGGTGCAACCAAGGCATTTGAGCTTACGCGAGAAGGAGTACTTCAGTGCCAAAACCGATTGTGTGTGCCAGATGTAGACGGGCTAAGAAAGAAGATTATGACAGAGGCACATTTTTCAAGGTATTCCATTCATCCAGGATCAACCAAAATGTATCAAGATTTGAAAGATATGTATTGGTGGAATGACATGAAAAGGAACATCGCAGAATTTGTAGCTGAATGTCCAAATTGTCAACGAGTTAAAGTGGAACATCAAAAGCCCGGAGGCTATATGCAACGCATAGATCCTCCAACTTGGAAGTGGGACATGATCAACATGGATTTTGTTACAGGTTTGCCTCGTACAGCTCGGAAATTTGATTCTATATGGGTGATTGTGGATAGGCTTACTAAATCCGCACATTTCTTACCCGTTAAGACCACTTACACAGTTGAAGAATATTCGAAGTTGTATGTTAAAGAAATAGTCCGATTACATGGAGTGCCAACTTCTATTATATCAGATCGGGGAACTCAATTTACTGCAAACTTTTGGAAGTCTTTCCAACGGAGTTTGGGAACACAAGTGAATCTGAGTACAGCTTTTCACCCTCAGACGGATGGACAAGCAGAGCGCACCATTCAAACACTTGAAGATATGCTACGAGCATGTGTTATAGATTTTAAAGGCAGCTGGGATGATCATTTACCTCTTATTGAGTTTGCCTACAATAATAGCTATCATTCAAGTATCAAAATGGCACCATATGAAGCTTTATATGGGAGGAAGTGTAGATCACCAATAGGATGGTTCGAAGCGGGTGAAACTCTTATGTTCGGACCGGATCTTGTGTATCAAGCCATAGAAAAAGTCAAGGTAATTCAGCAACGGTTGAAAACAGCCCAAAGTCGACACAAGTCATATGCGGATAGTAGAAGAAGAGGGC
Organism: Capsicum baccatum var. pendulum; assembly: GCA_030864225.1. Lineage (NCBI taxonomy): Eukaryota > Viridiplantae > Streptophyta > Magnoliopsida > Solanales > Solanaceae > Capsicum > Capsicum baccatum. The sequence goes on along the minus strand of CM061557.1, from coordinate 44,229,411 downwards.
TAGAGTTTTCGTTAGGCGATTGGGTATTTTTGAAGGTATCGCCAATGAAAGGGGTGATGAGATTTGGCAAGAAAGGAAAGTTGAGTCCACGATATATAGGCCCGTATAGGATTATTCGAAGATGTGGGCAAGTTGCTTATGAATTAGAGCTACCCCAGGAACTCTCATCAGTGCATCCAGTATTTCATGTATCGATGCTTCGAAAGTGCATCGGAGATCCGTCCCTTATTACTTCTACTGAAGATGTGCAAGTAACAGAAGATCTTACCTACGAGGAGATGCCTATTGCTATATTAGATCGTCAAGTTAAGAAGATGAGAAATAAAGAAGTAGCATCAGTGAAAGTACTTTGGAGAAATCAACAAAGGGAAGAGATTACATGGGAAGCGGAGGAAGCAATGAAATTGAAATACCCTTATTTGTTCAAAGATGAAAAAGAAGTGCAAGGAGTGGAACTGGGACACTAACAAGTAAGTTTTTACATATGCATAACATCTATATGATGACGTGAATATCAATTATGAATTCGAACTTGTTTCGGCTAAATAACTACATTCACATTCGAGGACGAATGTCCTTAAGGGGGGAAGGATGTAACACCCCGTACTTAATTACGTGCATTAGCCATTGTTATATGTGTTGGAGTATATGTATTGATCCTAAGTTAGGTATATATGAGTATTGATTATTTTGAGATGGTTTCAAGTGTATACTTTGATTATATGTATATAGGAATCGACCTTATTTATACCGGAATTTGCCCGTCGATGTTTCCATACGAAGGTTATTGAATAAGCTTTCCGATGATATAAAGATTTTCAAAAACGGATAAGTTTCGGATATAAGCGAGCACGTTCGAAACTATAAAACGGTGGCCGGGATGTGAACAGTAAAATTGCAGGAAAATTTCCAGTTTTTTGGGTCAACTTTGAACGATCATAACTCCCTCAATATAATGAACTGGGCGAGATACCACATATAAAAAGAAAGCTCTGTGAGTATTCTTTCTAATGAAATTGGTTTCATCCAAATCCAACATCTGAGTAAGGAGTTATACTCATTCTATTTCAGCCTCTCAAAACAGATTTTTGTGAACAGTAAATTAGCAGGAAAATACTGAGGCCTGCCAGTTTTTTGGGTCAACTTTGAACGATCATAACTCCCTCAATATAATGAACTGGGAGATCTACCATATATCAAAAGAAATATATTTGAGTCTTCTTTCCAATGCAATTGGTTTCATTCAAATGCAACATCTGCGTAAGGAGTTATACGCGTTTTACTTCAGCCTCTCAAAACAGATTTTTAGGGTCAACTTCAAACGATCATAACTCCTTGTACAGGACGAACTGGGTGGCCTAATTTATATGAAATGAAAGACCTTTGAATTATTTTTCCAATGATACCAATTTCACCCAAATCCGATATCGGAGCAAAGAGTTATGGTCTATCTACTTCAGCTTGTCAAAACAGTCCACCGGAGGACATATTTGACATTATTTAAATTTTAAAGGCACTTTGGTCATTTCCTATGATATTATGGACGGAAATATGTGTATATGTACATGTATATGAGTTCAAAAACTCATATCCATCATCAATCATAGGAGAGAACAAACCCTAGCCAAATTTGACCTTCAAATTGCTTGTGATTCAACCGTGGAAAGTCCAAATTGATTCCGTAGTTGTGTTCATCGTCTCAAGGGCTTCGAGAAGCACCCCTTATTTGTGCTAACAGGACTTCAAAACCCAAAGGGCCATTCTATGGTAAGGATGTAAATTATGTTGGTGTTATTTATATGGATATGTATATATATATATATATGCATGTGAGCATAAGAAGTATGTTATTTGATTGTTGTTGAAAGATGATTGGAAATGATGTTGGATCATTCTTGTGCATGGTTGGATTATGTTGAATTGTGAAGGGATGATGTGGTATTGATGATATGATATTGAAATGATGATTATATATATATATATACACATAAACCTATTGTTCAAGTTGGTTTTTGGAATGCTTTGCAAATATTGGTTGTATGGAATTATGGAAGAGAATTGTGGTGTTGGGTTGCTAATACTAGATGCCAAATATTTCATTGTAGATAAGTGATTTGTAAAGGCGGGAAGTTGCGTTGAATTGGTATCCGAATCTACAACGAGGTATGTAAAGCATACTCTAACGATGTTCTTTGGCATGAAAACACCAATGTTCCATAAAGTAAGATTCCGATGGTTATCCAAACACATGTATTGTTCTACATTACCAATGAAGTTGTTTCCATTCTATAAAGTGTCAAAATGCTTCATTGATATACCAAAAGGCTCCTATTTCATTGTTGTGATATTGATGATTCTGAAACATATTGTTGATGTACCAATGAGTCCTTATTACATCGTTATTGTATAGAAGGTCTATTACTTGATTCCTATTGATGTATCATTGTTCCAAAGGTACTATATTGGCATGAACACTAATGTAATAATCTCAAAAGCTTTTGAACTAAGTTATTGGAAAAATCTCTTATGTGTTACTTGATATACGTGTGGGTGGTATCCAGGGGCATAAGCCTAGCATGGGTCGATCCCAATTGATATGTGTTGGGGGCAGCCTAATGGTCACAGTACGGTACAGTATTGATTATTGTTAGGTGGTTGGAGGTTCGGGAGGAGGAGGTAATGGCGAATAATAATTGTAAAGAATGAAATGAACGAATGTATACCGTTCCACAAATGTGTTTGTATTCAAGAACCCAATTTAGATTAATAATAATGTACATGATCCTAAAAGTGTTTATGAAGTGTGGTTCACTTCTATTATGATTTATTCACATGTGTATGATTTTCTTGATCCCCCATATCACATATGATTATTTACAGCTTTACATACTCAGTACATATTTCGTACTGACGTCCCTCACGGGGGACCTGCATTTCATGTTGCAGGATCAGGTACTTCAGCTCATTCACAGCATAGATAGGAGCCAGGTCATACAGCTACTGTTGGTGAGCTCCAGTTTACTTCGGAGCTTTCCGAGTCGGTATCTTATATTTTGTTATTGTACAGGAGTCATGTGTGGGCGGGGGTTCGTCCCGACCCTAGTTATGTCATGTATATCCTAGAGGCTTTGTAGACATAAAGAAGGGTAAAGTCATGGAAGTCTATATAGTGATGTTATATTCGTATATGGGGTGGCCCCGAAGGCCAAGTATTATATATATGTATATATATTTGTGCGTGTTGTGCTGATACAGGTAATTAGACCCTTTTATATGCAGCGAAGTGCTGCCCAAATTTTTGGTGACATGTAAGTGAAAGTACAGGTATTTGAACGGGTTCTCCCGGGCCTTCTCGGCTTCGGGTGCCAGTCCGGCCCGATGGGATTTTGGGTCGTGACAAAGAGTGTAGGGACGGCGATACGTAACGCCTGCATTCACTTAGGCAAATCCCACATCGGTAGTGAAGGGGAACGAAGTGTGCCTTATAGGTGCATGGATACCTTCCACGTATGTGACGCGTTCACGGGGACGGCGATACGTAACGCCCGTTGAACAAATCCGTGAGGTCGGGGACGGCGATACGTAACGCTTGGCCAAAGCGGACAATATCTCATGTGCCAGGGCCCAGTCCGCTCTGACATGTGTGACGCGTTTTAAAACCGTGAGGGGCCGAGGCTCCAAAGCAGACAATTTCGCATGCGCCGGTGGCCTGGGCTGTTACAGTTGGTATCAAAGCCAGCGCCGGTGCCGGTGGTGGGGCAAACCTCAGCGAGGACGCTGAGTCCCTATGGGGGGTGAGTGTAGGGACGGCGATACGTAACGCCTGCATTCACTTAGGCAAATCCCACATCGGTAGTGAAGGGGAACGAAGTGTGCCTTATAGGTGCATGGATACCTTCCACGTATGTGACGCGTTCACGGGGACGGCGATACGTAACGCCCGTGGAACAAATCCGTGAGGTCGGGGACGACGATACGTAACGCCTGGCCAAAGCGGACAATATCTCATGTGCCAGGGCCCAGTCCGCTGTGTAACTCTGACATGTGTGACGCGTTTTAAAACCGTGAGGGGCCGAGGCTCCAAAGCGGACAATTTCGCATGCGCCGGTGGCCTGGGCTGTTACAGCCATATATCCATTTTTCTTTTTGTTATGACTTATAATTTATTTACATATTTCCTTTTGTGTCTTGAGAGTTGATTTAGTTGCGGAGAATCAAGTGTGATGTGTAAAATTTTAAAAAGAAAAGAAAAAATAAAAAAAATAAAAGGAAGAAATATTTTTTATATCATTATGTTTCAGAAAAAAAAATTAATAAAAAATTGTAGTGCCCACAGAAAATTCGAGTCACTATTATCCATATGTATCCGATCTATCTCTAAGCTTACATTACAACCTTATAAAGTCCTACATGATCTCAACTCAAAGGCTCCTACATTAGTGGAAAATCACATAATAGTCAAGCTTATGGTATTTTCAGTAACATGAGATACTTCTTTGTTGAGAGTGAGTGAATCTTTTCAACATATGCCCTTATTTATCCTATTGATATAGTGTGTGATGTACGGCCATCTCTCTTTATTTTGTAAGATACACTTGGAATTAGGAAATATTGTTATTTCAATTATCAATGAGTGAATATGAATTTGGTTAAAGTTTATTTAAACTCATGAAATCATTCATCCAAAATTTCTCACGATTATGCTTAAAAGTTTATCCACTATAAACTACTAATTCTCTTTGCTTGAGGACAAGCAAATATTTAAGTATGGGAAAAATTTGATAAGAACAAAATATCCAAATAAATTTAAATTAATTAATTAATTTTCATTACTAATATTCTCTATTTTTGTTTGTAGGAATACTATATTTATTAAAAATGACAACCAAGGAGACTATTACAATAATCAATCGCCAACTTAGAATCAAGATCTTGAAAAAAGAAAAAAAAAAAAAAAGAAGAAAAAGAGAAGAACAAAGAAGCTAAAATAAGTAAGTTGCCATGCTGGGACCCACCACTTTGAAACAAAAGAAAAATAAAACGAAAAGGATGAAAGTGCAGGAACTTTCACAAGTTTGACAAAAGTGGAAAGCTTAGGACTGATTTTCTTTGCAACAGTTCAAGTTGCATTTCAAAACTTACCAAAAAAGAAAGATTATTTATATTTGTGCTATGAAAGAAAAATCTCATCAAGCAGCTGAAAGAAACGAGAAGGAGGGAGAGAGATCAATATATTCACTTCTTTTAAAGTTCTTTACCTACTATTTCTTTAGCTATGTTGAAAAATAATTTTAAGCTCATGCTTTTAATTAAATAGCGGAAATATTCTTCATGAATATTTCTTCTATTTTCTTAGTTAATGGAGAAGAATATTTTCGTTAGTAGTATCATTTTTAATATGGAGTAATTTCTCTTATGTGTTGGGCAAATGATGGATCTTGATATTTCTATATAATAGTAAGTTTTATTTCTAAATTTCACATGCTTGAGTTGAAGCTTTCTACTTAATTTTTATCTGCTTTGCTGTTAAATGTCATTTAATTTGTTAACATCTATCCATTTTGTACTTCATATTAATGAATTATTAATTCTATAATCGAGAGAGGTAGAAGAAGTAATATTGTTTATTAGAGTATTGATAGATTGTTAACATTTTGGAGACATCTAATTAATTTACGTTATAATTAATTCTACACTTATTTATAAACGAGAGAGGTAAATGGTGTAATAATTATTATAACAAGTAGGGTAACCGAAAGGGACTTAATTAAAAGAGCATGCTTCAGTTCGAATAGGTATTCCAGATTCATTAATATTACTATTTTGGCAATTAAAGTGTATAATCGAAAGGAGTGCATTCAATTGTTCTACTTCAGTAATAATATATAAATATAATCGTGAGAGGTATTTATACTTTTGCGAGGATTAGAATTAAAAAAATTACTTTAGACAGAAATATCAAGTGAGGTCAAGACTCCAAAACTTCTTTAGCTTATAAAAAAAAACATTTTCTATATTTCTCTGTTCACGTATTATTAATCAACTTAAACCACCATCTTACTCTACTTTGATTTTATCAAATAGTAATTGAAACAAGAAATATCTATAGAATAGATAAGCCAATCTCTGTGGGTTCGACATCTTTTTATACTATTATTTGACAAAGTACAAGTTAAAAATTAGAGATACAGCAGTGACTTGTCAACCATGCTAAGACCCTACCTACTGGTTTATATACAACTCACACTTCCCTACTTGTACCTTAAGGGTACGAGTGGTACACTCAATCGTACCCACCAACCGTACCATGGACAGATTCCACAAGACCAAGACAATCATGCACCATACGACTTGCCTTACACCACTCGTATGCTTCTATACGATTGGTACCCTAGTGAGTCGTATCTTGGGGCAGTAGCCAAGCCAATCATACTGCCTAGGGTACGAGTGAACCCTCGAGCCATCCCACAAGTCGTATTCAAGGATACGAATGGTACCCTTGAGTCGTATCAAGTCCAGTGAGTCCAAAACCAAGAAAATTTTACAAGGATCAAATTTCTGGGGTGTTATATATACTGACAAAGCAAACAAATAAGAAAAAAAAAAAAAACCTCCATCAAAATTTAATACTATCAACAAAGCTCAAATTTGCTAAAAATTAAAACCCCCAAAATTTATGATATGTTGTACAGATATGTAAAAAAGTATGTGAAGAGTAAACCTCAATATTATTTTTCTAAAAAATATTTTGAGTATGAAAATGGAGAAGAACACATTTTTTTTTAATAAGTAGTTTCTGAAAAGCGTGAAATTTTTTAGAATAGATAAATATAATAATAAATGAAGTTATTTATTGATATCATAATTTTCTTTTATCATAATTATCAATACACTATTTTAGGAGTATTGAATACTATCCTGTAAAAAAGGAGTTAATTTTATTGTAGAAAATATATTACCAAATTTTATAAATAAAATAAAATAAATTAATTTTTGTAAAAATTACAATAACTTGTAATTAAATGATTATTAAAAGAATTACTTAAAAATATTGCTATGATTTGCAATTTTCTATCTATCTAACAAAATATAAATATTACTACTATTAATAAGAGTGAAGAAGCAAACAACTCTTTGTCAACATGCCTACTTCTTCACCTACTTCAACTGCTCCTTGATTTTACTATATTATCCCTAATTAATTATTTTAAATCATTTATATATAAGAAAATTAACAATACTTAATTAAAAAATTACTACTACTAATAAGAGTGAAAAAGCAGGCAACTCTTCGTCAACATGTCTGCTTCTTCACCTGCTTCAGCTGCTCCGTGATTTTACTATATTATCCCTAATTAATTATTTTAAGTCATTTATATATAAGAAAATTAATAATACTTAATTAAAAAAGGTAAAATAGACCTTTATGACATGTCTGTTTCAACTGCTTCAATCATAGTTTTATTATATCACCCCAAATTAATTATTATAAGTCATCTAGGTATTAAAATATTAATAATATTTAATAAATAATAAAATAGATATAAATGATAAATCAATTCTTGATGTTTTAAATTAACAGGACATCTTATATGAGACTTATTTAAAAAAATTCACAAGTATGTTTGCTCCATGATTTTACAATATTACCCCTAATTAATTATTGTAAGACATTTACATATAAGAAAATTAATAATATTTAATAAAAAAGGTAAAATAGACAATTATGACATGTCTACTTCAGCTGTTTCAACCATAATTTTACTATATCACCCCTAATTAATTATTATAATTCATTTAGGTATTAAAAAGTTAATAATATTTAATAAAAATAAAATTCACATAAAATGATAAATTAATTCTTGATACTTTAAATTAACATAACATCTTATATGAGACTCATTTAAATTTTTTTCACAAATATTTTTTAATAGTAATTTTGCTATATCACTTCTAATTAGGTATTATAAGTCATTTAGGACATATCCACTTCGCTGCTTCAATCATAAAATTTGGTTGACTCTCGAATTTATTTCATGCTACTTAAATTGGAATAGAAGAAAAAATATTATAAATCACAATAATTAAAAACTTAAATTATTTTAAGAATATAATTGAATATCAATGCCACAAAAATTTGGATAAGGAGAGTAATATATATTATTTGAAAATTACATAAAAAAATATTATAAATTACAATGTCTAACAATTTAAAATATTTAAAAACATACTAAGAATCTGATTGATTATCTAAATTATATTTGTGTCACATAAATTCGGGATAGTTTTGACATTTTATAATTTGCATGTTTTATTGTTTTAATTTAGTTATTTGTTGATCCAAATGATGTTTTCGAATTTAACATGTTTTAAAAATTTAGTATTTTGTTTATTTTTATTTATTTACTTTATTTTGTTAAAATATTATATATTTAAAAATTATGCAAAAAATATTATAAGTCATAATTATTAACATCTTATAATATTTTAAAAACACATAGTAAAAAATATGATTGACTTTTGAAATTTTAATAGTATCACATAAGTTGCGATAAAACAAGTAACATAAATTATTTGAAAGTACATTAAAAGATACTAAAATCACAAAGATTAATAATTTAAAATATTTTAAAACATATATTAGTAAAAAAAAATTGACTGACTCACTAAATTCTAAAATTAGGACAAAGCAAGTAACATAAATTACTAAATTACATAAAAAATATTAAGTATAAATCACAATGATTATCAATTTAAATTATTTAAAAATTTATATTAATAAAAATTTGATTGACACTCCAATTGCTATTTGTGTTATATAAATTGAGATAACGTAAATAACTTCATATTTTATTTTATTTTTACTTTTTTTTTATAAATACCAACTGAAATTACCAAAAAAAATTTCTTGGAAGATCCTGAATCAAAGGAGTTAAATTAAGGCGGTGGGAGGAGGTCCGTGTCTCAAATCACAATATTTCAGAGCCAGGCACCGCTTCAACACAAATATTGTTTTCGCATTGTTTGTTCTTTGTTTCTCAACGGAAAAAAGAGTAGATGATAATTTGTGCCTTAATTCCATTGTAATTTAATAGTAATATTATTAGAATTAGAAAATGGTTTTGGTGATTAAATGGAATATTGGGCGAAGGGCGATACAAATTGCTTACAGTTGTTATCATCATGATTATCTGGCTCGTTGTGTGGGAGTGAGATTTTTCTCGACCGTCAATGAAGGGGGCGGAGGAAAAAGTGGTAAGGTGTCGAATAAGCCAGCAATATGCACTGCGGACGAGCTCCACTACGTCTCCCTTAACAATTGTGATTGGAAACTTGCTCTCTGGCGCTACCTTCCTCCTCCCCAGGCTCCAAGGAGAAATCATCCTCTTCTTCTCTTGTCTGGCGTAGGGACTAATGCTATTGGATATGATCTTTCGCCTGATGAGTCGTCATCATTTGCTCGGTACATGTGTAATCAAGGATTTGATACATGGATTCTTGAAGTCCGTGGAACTGGGTTGAGTGTGCAGGAATCAAATTCCAAAAACATTGAGAAATCTGTACACCCAGCGGAGTCCACAAATGTCCAGGGTGTCTCAGCAGCCTTGGTCAATGAACAAGAGCCCGCTGTGGTTTCAACAGTTTGGGATGAGTCAAGACTGGTGAACAAACTTACAGAAACTTTGTCACGCTTGTCTGAGAGAGTGTCTGGCTTTGTCAGTGGAAGTCAGTCGAAGATTGTCTTTGCTAAACTTGTTCATCGAATGTCAAAACTATTGGAGGATTCTTTTCTTTACAAACAGGTCAACACAATACGGAAGAAATTGTTAAGTCTGCTAGAGATGCGGGAGAACTCAGCTGTTGTTGCTAGCCTAGTTGGGAAACAGAGCAAGAAGCTTGGAGAAGGTCATCGTTCTGTTACCTCCTCATTATTTGATCTGCAAAAACGTCTAACAACTACAATGGGAGGTTTTCAGGAACAGCTGCTTGACTTAATCCTCAAGTATGATTGGGACTTTGATAATTACCTGGAAGAGGATATCCCTGCTGCGATGGAATATATAAAGGCCCAAACTAGACCAAAGGACGACAAACTACTCACAGTCGGACATTCTATGGGAGGAATATTACTGTATGCGAGGCTATCACGTTGTGGTTTGGAAGGAAGAGAGCCTGGATTAGCTGGGATTGTTACGCTGGCTTCATCACTTGATTACTCATCATCTAAGTCCGCACTCAAACTGCTTCTTCCCCTTGCTGATCCTGCTCAGGTTCTCAATGTTCCCGTCATTCCTCTAAGGACATTACTGGCTGCTGCTTATCCTCTTACATCTCGCGCTCCTTATGCCTTGGCTTGGCTTAATGAAATGATATCTGCTACAGACATGATGCATCCAGACCAGCTGAAAAAACTTGTGGGGAACAGCTTTTGTAATATTCCTGCTAAACTTCTTCTGCAGTTGACTACGGCTTTTCAAGAGCGAGGACTCTGTGATAGAAGTGGTAAAATTTTCTACAAGGATCACCTTCACAAAAGTAGCGTACCTGTCTTAGCTCTTGCAGGAGATCGAGACCAAATCTGCCCGCCAGAAGCTGTATATGAAACTGTGAAGCTTATCCCTGAGAACTTGGTGAACTACAAAGTATTTGGGGATACTGATGGTCCACATTATGCTCATTATGACTTGGTGGGAGGACACATGGCGGCAAAGCTATTGTATCCTTGCATAGTCCAATTTTTAAGCCGATATGATGGGACCAGCTAGGAGATGGATATGCATTCACAATTACGCATCTCATGCTTGGTTATCATCACTACTTGTATCCGAAGATGCTATAGTCAAGGGAAAACGGTGATAGGCGGAACTTGAGGGCTCATGCACAGGAAGGAATTATGCAGATCTGGTTTACATAATCAAAAATCAACATTGAATCATCATTCGTATTCAAAATCTTTGTTGTCATTAGAACATATTCATATACATATTAAATATACTAGATGGCCCGTGCACCTCAGCACGGGGTATTTTTGCCACATTATTGTACAGAAGTGACCAACAAAAGGTGCTTTCATATTTGGTCTAGAAAAATGTGTGAATCAGTTGATATTGACGGTAGTTTTACAATTATTATTGTTTGTTTCTAGCTGTGCACGAATAAACTTTGACGTAATACATAAATGTGCCCTTTAATTAATTGGCTTCAACTTTCATCTATGTCCTCCAACTTTGGTGTGTACAAGTAGGCACTTAAACTTATATAAAGTTGAACAAATACTCACATGCGTGGCTTCTTACATGGCCATTTTAGGTTCTACTGTTAGCCCATATGTTATTGGGCCTTTAGTTTATGGACCTTTAGGTTATTGGCTATGTATATATAGCCTACTTTTGATTTAGTCAGTTTTTATGCTTTTCAGATTAAATTGTAAACCTTAGCCTTTCTTTCTTTCAATAAAGTTCTATTAATATGGTATCAAAGCTAGTTCGATCCATGTCCTTTGATTTGTTGGTTGAAGATTTTGTAGCAGGCACCTACTGCGCGGATCGAACTCCGCGGTGAGTTCGCTGGGGGGGTACGGGGGGCAGCGCGCCCCCGTCCGGGGTTCGGGGCGGAGCCCCGAATTTTATTTTTTGAGGTGCTGCTGTATTCGTTTGCTGTCTGGTATTGTTCGTCTTTCGTTCTTTTGCTTGCTGCCATTGTTGTTCGTTCGGAATTGTTCAACCTAGGGTTTTGCATCTTTTTATTTTTTGAATTATTTGTGTGTTGCTGTGTTTACAATGACTGGAAAGGATGATTCTCTCCAGTCCATTAGTACTCAATTAGATGGTAAGAACTATGCCTATTGGAGTTATGTCATGAAGAATTTTCTTCGTGGGAAGAATATGTGGGGTTATATCACTGGAGTAAAACCAAGACCTATCGATGATACAACTGAAAATTTTGATTTGTTGGTGGACTTATGGGAAACTAATAACTCCAAGATTATCACTTGGATCAACAATTCTGTAACTCAGTCAATTGGTATGCAATTGGCTAAGTATGACACAGCAAAGGAGGTCTGGGATCATTTGGAAAGACTGTACACTCAGTCTAATTTTGCTAAACAGTACCAGTTGGAGTATGATATCCGTGCTCTTCAACAGCATGACCTCAGTATTCAAGATTTTTATGCTGCCATGTCGGATTTGTGGGATCAATTGGCACTTACTGAATCTGCAGAGTTAAAAGGTTTTGGGCCGTACATTGCTAGACGGGAAGAGCAACGCTTGGTTCAGTTTTTGATGGCACTACGTTCTGACTTTGAGGGCCTACGTGGAACAATCCTTCATCGATCTCCCCTCCCTACTGTTGATTCTGTGGTTCATGAACTGATTGCAGAGGAGACTCGTATCAAGTCTCAAGTGGTTCAAGGGTCTAAAGTAACTACTACTCCTGTCGTGTTTGCTGCTTCAACTGATCAGTCTAGGCCACCACGTACTCAGACTCGACAATCTCCTAAAGTTGCATTTGATGAGTGTGCATTCTGCAAACAGAAAAATCATTGGAAGGCTCAGTGTCCGTTGTTACTTAACAAGGTCAAACAGCCTCAATCTGGGCAGCAACAGAAATATGGGCAGCAAAAGTCTCCGTCACGCTCCTCTGGTGCTCCTCCATGGCCATCTCGTCCTCCACAGTTCGCTGCTGCTGCACCATCTGTAGATGTTGAGTCTGTTAGCACTATGCCACCTTCTGCGTTGGATCCCCAGGTTTTCGAACAGTTCAGACAGTTCTTCGTTTCTAATCCTACGGCCATGTCAGCATCTATGTCTCATTCGGGTTCAGTTTCTTCTAGTACCTCAGGTATTCCTTCCTCCTTGTGGATATTGGATTCTGGTGCGTCTCATCACATGTCCCCTCATTTGTCATCGTTTGGTTCTTTGTCACCCATTTCACCAATTTCTGTTATGTCCGCGAGTGCTGTACCTATGTCAGTCGAGGGTGTTGGTTCTGTTACTACCCCTCACATTGTCCTCTCTGATGTTTATTACATTCCCAAACTTGCTTTAAATCTTGTTTCGGTCAGTCAGTTGTGTAAGGCTGGTAATTGGGTGTTTTTTTCTGAATCTGTTTGTGTTATACAGGACCAACACACTCAGAGGGTGATTGGGACCGGCCGTAGGTTGGGGGAACTCTATGTCTTGGAGAATCTCAAAGTGTCTGCAGTTGCTGCCTCTAGCATAGATTTATCTTCTTTTCGTTTGAGTCCTTTGTCTTCTCCGTTTTATCTTTGGCATTCCAGATTAGGACATGTGTCAGTTTCACGTTTACGTTTTTTGGTCTCTAGTGGTGCTTTGGGTCATGTGAACACTAGTGATATTTCAGATTGTAGTGGTTGTAAACTGGCAAAATTTTCTGCCTTACCGTTTAATAAAAGTGTGTCTTATTCTGTTGCTCCTTTTGATATTATTCATTCTGATGTATGGGGACCAGCGCCAGTTTCCACTAAGGGTGGATCGACCTATTATGTTTCGTTTATAGATGACTATACTCGTTATACCTGGGTGTATCTTATGAAACGCAGATCTGATTTCTTTGGCATTTACAACAACTTTAGAGCCCTTGTTAAAACACAACATTCGGCTGTGATAAAGTGTTTCAGGTGTGACTTAGGGGGTGAATATACCTCTAATGACTTCACTCAGTTACTTGCCTCTGATGGTACCATACACCAGTCATCTTGTACCGACACTCCTGAGCAGAACGGTCTGGCAGAAAGAAAACATCGTCATATTGTTGAGACAGCACGCTCTTTACTTTTGTCTGCAGAGGTTCCTAGTATTTTTTGGGGAGAAGCAGTCCTAACTGCTGTATATGTGATTAATCGTATTCCTACTGCATTGACTTCAGGGATGTCTCCGTTTGAGAAACTATATGGTCACCCGCCGAATTATTCTGCATTACGAGTTTTTGGATGTACTTGCTTTGTTCTTCGTCCTCATGTTGAACGAAATAAGTTAGGGTCAAAATCAGCTATATGTGTGTTTTTGGGGTATGGTATTGGACAAAAAGGATATCGTTGCTATGATCCTGTAAGTCAGAAATTATATGTTTCACGACATGTCATTTTTTTGGAACATATTCCTTTTTATTCCATTCCAGCTAAAACCCATGATGTGACAAAGTCAGATATTCGGCTTATTGATCCCTTTGGGATTGACATAGAGGTTCCAGTTCCGGATTCATCCATGCCATCTGGTGTGCCACCTGATAGTGCTTCAGCCTCGCCTGTGCCTGAGTCTGCTCCTTCGACTGTTGAGACTGGAGACCCACCACCTCTGAGGAGGTCTACTCGACCTTGTAAGTCCACCAAACTGCCAGATTTTTCCTATTCTACATATTCAGCCTCATTTGCTTCCTTTATTGCAAACATACATCATTTGTCTGAACCTGAGTCGTATAGAGAGGCTGTGTCTGATCCTCTTTGGCAGAATGCTATGGCTGAGGAACTTGCTGCTCTTCATCATACACATACATGGGATTTGGTTACTCTCCCACCTGGTAAGCATGCGGTTGGTTGTCGATGGGTGTATAAGATAAAAACAAAATCTGATGGGTCTGTTGAGCGATACAAGGCGAGACTTGTGGCAAAAGGGTACTCACAACAATATGGTATGGATTATGAGGAGACTTTTTCCCCCGTAGCAAAGATGACGACTGTTCGCACTATGATTGCTGTTGCATCCGTTCGACAGTGGAAGATATTTCAGATGGATGTCAAGAATGCTTTTCTGAACGGTGATCTCCACGAGGAAGTTTATATGACTCCTCCCCCAGGTATTGACCACCAGCCAGGTGAAGTTTGTCGGCTTCGAAAAGCTTTATATGGTCTCAAACAAGCCCCTCGTGCTTGGTTTGAGAAATTCTCCACTGTTATTACTTCCCTTGGATTTGTCCCGAGTAACCATGATTCAACATTGTTTGTTAGATATACAAGTGCAGGGCGAATTCTATTGTCCTTATATGTAGATGATATGATTATTACTGGTGATGATCATAGTGGTATTGAGTTATTGAAGCATGATTTGGCTCATCGATTTGCAATGAAGGACTTGGGCTTGCTGCGTTATTTTCTGGGTATTGAGGTGGCTCAGTCTAAGAAAGGGTATCTTCTTTCTCAGACTAAGTATATATCTGACTTGTTTACACGGGCGCGTCTTTCTGACAACAGGACTGTAGATACTCCCCTTGAAACCAATGCACGTTACTCTCCTAGTGATGGTGTTCCATTATCAGATCCGAGTCTTTATCGGACTATTGTGGGTAGTTTGGTTTATCTTACGGTTACTCGTCCAGATATAGCACATGCAGTTCATGTTGTTAGCCAGTTTGTTACTGCTCCTACTTCTGTGCACTGGGGAGCTGTACTTCGTATTCTAAGGTATCTTCGTGGCACTCAGTTTCAGAATCTCTTGTTTCCCTCGACGTCATCTCTCGAGTTGCGAGCCTATAGTGATGCTGATTGGGATGGAGATCGCAATGATCGTAAATCCACCACTGGTTTTTGTGTGTTTCTTGGAGACTCTTTAATCTCGTGGAAGAGCAAGAAACAAGATGTTGTCTCTAGATCTTCCACGGAGGCTGAGTATCGTGCCATGGCTGTGACTACATGTGAGATTATTTGGTTACGTTGGCTTCTTGCAGATATGGGGGTTCACATTTCTATGCCTACTCCCCTGCATTGTGATAACAAAAGTGCGGTACAAATTGCAAAGAATTCTGTCTTCCATGAGCGTACGAAGCACATTGAGATTGATTGTCACTTCACCCGTCATCATTTGCAGCTCGGGACCATATCGCTTCCTTTTGTTCCATCGTCTTTGCAGATTGCTGACCTTTTTACGAAGGCTCAGTCGGCGTCTCGATTTCGTTTTTTGTGTGACAAACTCTCAATGCTTATTGCTGTTGCATTGTGAGTTTGAGGGGGGATGTTAGCCCATATGTTATTGGGCCTTTAGTTTATGGACCTTTAGGTTATTGGCTATGTATATATAGCCTACTTTTGATTTAGTCAGTTTTTATGCTTTTCAGATTAAATTGTAAACCTTAGCCTTTCTTTCTTTCAATAAAGTTCTATTAATATCTACATGGCGTCCTACGTGCATTATGCCACATAGGACGACACATGTGTCTATTTGTTCAATTTTATGCAAGTTTAAGTGCCTACTTGTGCACATCCAAAGTTGAAGGTCATAGTTGTGAACTGAGGCCAAGTTAAAAGAAGTATGCGTGTAACTTTTAAATCTTGTGACCTTATACTGTAACAATATGCCACTTAAACTTGTCATGTGATATGCTGGAATTAAAAAGTTACTAAATACTCCCTCAGTTCCACAGTAAGTTAATTATTGGAGTATTTTTTAGTGTTCAAAATAAGTGAATGGTTCACAATCAAGGTAGATGTTTGAAATTTTTTTCAAATTTACCCTCCATTGAATGTGCATTGGGAGTGATGTATCATTATTAAGGTTTAGAAATTTGAATAGGGTAAAAATGAAAAAACATGATAAATTTATGTCTTTATATTTTTTCTTAACATGTGTGCCAAAATCCAACAATTCACTTATTATGGAACGGAGGGAGTACTATACATAGAAGATGATATTCATTTTCAAACAGAATACAACAAAAGAGAGTAAGAAAGTAGTATACACTGCTCCCTTCATTCTTCTCAATTTACGTGTCAAAGTTTGAACAAAAAATGAAGTTTAAGAAAGAAAATAAGACTTTTCAAAGTCGTGATCATAAACATACTGTAACATTAATTGTGTAGCTATGATAATTGAATTCTTATAGTATTAAGCATTCTGTAACATTTGTGTTGCTATAAAAGCTTCTCGTCAGTGATAAAATAAAAAATTATTTTCAAATTTAGAAAGTTGTCATTCTTTTTTAAAAGGGCTAAAAAGGAAACATTGTTAGATCAGTATATTTGGACTTGTTGTATGCGCGTAGCAGGTAACACGTCGTACTAATCCCATTTTTCTTATCGAGAGGTGCCGCACCTATGTCAGATTCTCAAAAAAATACACTACTTTTGAAGAATCTAACACACACACCCGTTGTCATTTTTCAAGAGTCCAAGCAACTAGGATTTTTAGATAATGTTATGGTTAGTATATTGAAGTTAACTAGGATTTTTAGATAATGTTATAGTTAGTATGTTGACGTAAATTAAACTTATTATAGATTTTTGTAATATTAACAGGAAATATTTATGATTTGGGAGGACAAGTTCTTGCTGCAAATAGTGCACCAACAATTTTTCACCTAGCTAGAGAAATCAAGGCTGATGTTGAGGAAATGGACAACCATAAAGTTTGCTCTCATTGACTCTACTGGGAAATACAATGACATAGAAGTTCTATAAGATTATGTATCTGTTATTCCTCTGACCTTTAAGCTCCAGGTTAGTTATTATTCGTTCCGTTTCATTATATGCGTCTTAGTTTGACTGAGCACTAGTTCCTGAAAGTAACGAAGACTTGGATTTTGTGGTCATAACCTAAAGATGTGTGTAATGTACCAGAATGCCCTTATGCACTACTTTGTATGGATGATCTGACATGGGTGCGACAACATTTTCTGGAGAGTCCGAGCAATATAGGTTTTTAAACATGCCATGTGGGGTGTTGGAATTAAGGGGAAATTGAATGTAGAAAGTGGCATTCTTCTTTTAAATAGACTTAAAAGGAAAGTAAGAAACGTAAATTGAAGCAGAGGGAATAAGATTTACTAATGGAAATGCGGAAAAGTGTATAGTGGTTCGGGACCTTGGAAGTATTTTAGTTAGTCATGAATGAAGCATTTTCTATGAAGAACTAGTTTAATTGTCCCACATTGATCGAGGGAATAGACTGTTGCGTTCTTCTATGGTTTTGGATGTTTCTCACTTCATGACCTAGTTTCTGGGGTTGAATTAGGTGTCTGTTTCCTTATCATGGTATCATAGACTCATTCCTATTCTTATGTTTCCCAGTGTTGCATCCAGTGTTACGTTATCTGCTCCAGTTATCTAGGTCTGGACATGGGGGGAGGGGGTGTTTGAGTGTCCTGCATTCGTTGAGAAAATGGATTGTCGTCTCCTTATCTCAGAAGCTTCATATTGTTAGAAATATCGATGGATATTGTCTGGTTTTGCAGGATGAGGCTAAGCCTTCTGGCAGAATTGGGGTACATGCTGTGAGTGAGGCAGCAGCTGATTTCGTTCCTGCATTTCTTAAATGTCTATGGGTTGAAATCAGTTCCAAAAGTAGTGGCTTATGGCTACACTGCTTCTGGCTACGTATTCGTGCAAGACATGCCATATGCATATCTCCATGAGTTCATCAGAACTTCCATGGCTGGGAAGATTCAGCGGTTTAAAGGAGGCTATACGAGCTTCTGGAAGAAGTTGAGCGAGCGATTACCTGTTACATTGCTCTGCAACAACGTAGTGTCACTTAAACGCGACTCATTAGGCATTCATGTGGATGTTAAAAATGAGATTGATAGTGAATTGAAAACATTGGAGTTAGATAAAATTGTTGTCTTGGGTTCTTTCCAATTTACCAGTGGAAAGTTTTATAGGTCTCCAGCTTCATCAAATGCATCAGGTCGGTGAAATTTCTATTTGAGCATTTTTACTAGTAACTTGGTATTTTCAATAGGCCAATTGAAAACTCGTTCATCTACCTAGATGCTTTTCATGCAATAGATACATAAACACAAATTACATTTTGACCTTGTTGATTGAGAATTATATCTATGGCTACTGTTTTTTGACCGGTCTATCTGTTCTGAATAATTAGTATCGCTGGCTATGTCCTATAAGGATCATGGAATCAATAGCAAAAAGTCCGGCTAGAATTTCTGGAAGGTCTCAAATGCATGTTCAAAAGAATATCAAGAATCTATTTTTTCTGGATGCCAACTAGTCTTATGGTCAGTGCAGACTATCTTTAAGCCATTCTCCTAAGATATGTTGCTCGGATTCTGCAAAATGCCATCAGGTGCATGTCAGATCCTCTAATAGTAGCGCATTTTTGGAGAATCCAACACAAATGTAGCAATATTTTTAGAGAGTCCGAGCAACATATCTCCCACGTAGTTCAAATAATTGCCAAATCACGAATAGTAAACCTTCCTATAATACTTAAAGTAATAACTTTTATTACTGTGAATTTGTCTAACATTACATGTTACTGATCCTCTTGTGCAGTAAACAAGAGCAGGAGAATCTACATGAATAGCCTTGAGGAGGAGTTGTTTGGTAAAAGTACAAACTATTGACTATTACACCACAGTCTTGAAGATAACTGGATTTGATCATATCCCTATGGGTTTTTACTACTTTGGTGAGTTCGTGGATGATCCAAAAGCCATTGGCGATCCAGTAGCAATGCAGAGATTTTACAATGATATGAATGTCTTCTTGTTCTGGTCTTATGGTAACTCGGTAGACATAGTAGGATCTAAGGTCACTGAACTCCTCATAAAAGTCGTTGAAAGTATGGGAGGCCGAGTTGAAAAAGTTGTGTTGCAACGGAAGCAAGTATTTCCCTCATGTTAACAGCCAAGGTATGCCTGAACTATGCAGAATCTGCAATCTGAAGTTAGTTCTATGCACAGACGGTATAAGAAATATTCATACTGTCACGTCATTTATAAGTCTCTATGGTAAAAATTAATTTCTCACAGGTTAAACTACTCCGAATCTTTATATTGTCAGTGGTATAACATAAATCTTTTCATTTTAAGATTGAAACTATATATTATCGGTCTATTGATTGTGTGTTTCGAAATGACAGATATGAAGGAAGGCTTTTATGAGAAAGTGGAAAATCAATTACAGGGTCAACAAAATACGTATTATGTTGGAGGGTTGACGGCATTTGAGCTGACTGAAAGGAATGCATCCCACACCATGGCTCTTATGCACAAGCATTTTGCCAGTAATAGTGCCACGCCAGCCTTCCCATATGCTAAGGTAGGCTACTTCAGATAATTTCAGTCACTAAGCAATAAAAAACTTGTTAAATTTTACTACAGTGTAAATATGTTGCAACTTACATACAGATTACCTTAGTTAGGAGGATTTGGAGGTCGAGAATTAGGGTATAAGGTTAGGAATTAGGCGAGCATTGTATCACTTTCCTACAGGATTAGGCTTGGGGTATTATGGAGGCTGTACCTGTTTCGCCTTTAGTACCAGCAGTATTAGTAGTTTTTGGGTAGTTTCCTGTCTTGTGATCTAAGTTGCTACTCTTTTGTGTCTTGTGTTTTAGTTATCACATGATTTTGATGTTGTTACTGTTTCCCTTCCCTGTATACAATGTCATGCTTCCTCATGTATATGTTTTATTTATTTCCTTCTGTATGTTATTTTATTTGTTTTAGTTGAGCTAGGACTCTTGTGAAAATAGCCTCTCTACCTCCGTAAGGTAGGGGTAAGGTCTGCGTACACCCTACCCTCTCCAGACCCCACCTTGTGGGATTACACTGAGTATGTCGTTATTGTTGTTTGCTCACATGTTTAATGCTGGATTGGATTGCTTTTTTGATATTGTGGATTCCAATCCTATTTTGAAGTTCCTCGATTCCATAATTCAATACTCGGTCGAAGTCAAAATCGACTGGGGGCTCACATGGTCAAATCCTGAAACAAACTTCAAATTCGGGTTCCATTTCTGAGCCTAAGCTGCATGCACTAGACGTTGTATTTGCATTGTTGAGTTTAGTTGATACCCTTATCATGAGTCAGTCATTTGTCAGTGACTAA
This sequence comes from Capsicum baccatum var. pendulum, assembly GCA_030864225.1. Taxonomy (NCBI): domain Eukaryota; kingdom Viridiplantae; phylum Streptophyta; class Magnoliopsida; order Solanales; family Solanaceae; genus Capsicum; species Capsicum baccatum. The sequence goes on along the minus strand of CM061557.1, from coordinate 44,208,611 downwards.
GTTAAGGTGTTTAACTAACTGCAATAGAATGAATGTATAGACGTACATGATTTTTTTGCTTTTGCAGAGGTTCTGCCACTGAAATCAGATTGTATCCCTGGTTCTAGGCAACTCGATGAATCTTCCGGGATCACCTTTCCAGATTTGTGTTCCCTGAATAGCTACTTGAGACACCGGGGAACTCATCCTTCTACTCAGGGCAATACCGCCGTATATACATGGATCGATAAGAAAGGAGATGTGACAGATCGGAGGACGTATAGAACACTTCACTCAAATGCTTCAACTATAGCTCAGAAGTTGTTAACATGCAAGAAACCAGCCATCATGCCTGGCGTTAGAGTTTACTTAATCTACGTTCCAGGTCTTGACTTCATCGATGCCTTTTTCGGGTGCCTGAGAGCTAAAGTCATACCTGTACCTGCCATACCTCCTGATCCAACACAGGGATGTGGACAGGCACTTCTGCATATTGCAAACATTGCTAAAACATGTGATGCTGTAGCAATATTGTCAACATCTATATACCATTTTACAGTCCAAGCCTTTTCTGTAAAGAACATGGTATTCGGTAGAGGCAATGGGAGATCATCCGGTGCCTGGCCGGACCTGCCTTGGTTGTACACCGACTTATGGATCAAGAGAAGCAAAATTTTCAAGAACATCAATGAAGTAGCTCAAGAAGACCACAATCCTTTGCCAGATGGTTTATGTTTTCTCCAGTTCACTTCTGGTTCAACTAGTGATCCTAAAGGAGTTGTGATCACTCATAGAGGAATCATTCATAATGTAGAGTTGATGCAGAGAAGATACCGGGCCAGCACAAGGACGATACTAGTGAGCTGGCTATCACAGTATCATGACATAGGACTTATCGGAGGACTTTTCACTTGCCTAGTAAGTGGCGGTTCCGCGATACTCTTTTCTCCGATGACATTCATCAAGAACCCCCTCTTATGGCTGCAGACTATGAGCAAATATCATGCTACTCATAGTGCTGGCCCGAACTTTGCAGTTGAACTCCTTGTACGGAGTCTAAAGTCTAACAAGGTGCAGAATCTAGATCTCTCCTCCAGGACTTTCCTCATGGTTGCTGCTGAACCTTCAAGGGGAACAACTCTCAAAAGGTTCATTGAGTTGACTGAACCTTTTGGACTCTCCCGAGAAGTAATAGCACCAGGATATGGCCTTGCAGAGAATTGTGTGTATGTGAACAGTGCATATGGAGAAGGCTTGCCAATTTTGGTTGATTGGCAGGGGAAAGTCTGCTGTGGCTATGCTAATGTACACACTGCAGACGCCGAAATCAAAATTTTCGAGCCTGACACTGGTAAGGAGCATGATGATTCCACCAAAGAAGGGGAGATATGGATTAGCAGCTTGAGTGCAGAAGCTGGATACTGGGGAATGGAGGAGTTGAGCCGGAAAACATTTGAGAATGAACTTCTCACTGAACCGAGGAAAAGGTACATAAGAAACGGTGATTTAGGTAGAATCATTGATGGAAAACTGTTCATTACAGGGAGGATAAAGGATCTCATAATAGATGCTGGAAGAAACATATATTCCACCGATGTTGAGAAAACAATCGAAGAAACATCTGACCTTCTACGGCCTGGCTGCTGCGCTGTGGTTGGCATTCCTGATGAGGTACTAATGTCAAAAGGGATATCATTTGCCTTTCCAATATGTTCTGATCAACTTGGATTGGTTGTAGTTGCAGAAGCTTATAATCCACTTCCTTATGAAGTTATTGAACGTATCCGTACTCGTGTTGCAGAAGAACATGGTATATCTATTGCTTCCATTGTGGTTATCAAACCTAGGTCCATTAGTAAGATGACCTCAGGGAAATCAGAAGATTTGAAGTAGCCAAAAGATGAACATTGCATGTGGTGGAAGATGCAACTGATGGAGAAAGATCATCACAGGAGACTAAAGATGATTCCACACCACAAATCACAAGAAATTTAGCTCGGGGAAATGACAAAATTAGCAAAGGACAGATCATAGAATTTCTGAAGGAGCTTCTGTATGAAATGACAGGAGTTCCCAAGTCTAAAATCTCCATCACTGAGATTCTGGTGTCTTATGGTGTTGACTCAATTGGAGTTGTTTGAGCAGCTCAGAAAATTTCAACCTTTCTTGGAGTCCCATTTGGAGCAATAGACATCTTCTCAGCAGCCTGCATCGAAGACTTAGCAGACTTTGTTGAAGATCTTTTGATAAAATCTCGTTCCGAGTTGGTGGCAACTACCTCCAATTCTTGTAAAAGTAAGATGAGCTCAATCATAAGTACCAATCTCAAGTTTTCTGATTCTCATAAGCTAGTTATCTGGTTTTTCCAACTTTTAGTTCTTGCTTATGTTTCTTTCATGCTGATATTTCCTGCATGCATGTAGGTTTCCGCTTTCACATTTTTTATCTCTGCATGCCAAATGCCGATACAAGCAGCCCCTTGGTTTGGTTACATTATTTCCCTAGTATGTGCTCCACTTTCTTGGATATTATGCATCCTCTTCACCAACAGCTGCATAGCTTTTCTTGGAAAGTCATTTCTACAACCAAGTTATATGTTGAACCCTGAGGTATCCATCTGGTCCATTGATTTTGTCAAGTGGTGGACACTTTATAAGGCTCAAGAAAGCTCTTCAAAAGTCTTAGCAGTGCATTTGAGAGGAACAGTGTTCATCAATTATTGGTTCACGATGTTCGGGGAAAATATAGCATCATCTGCTATGCTATTCTTGACACTGTCGACAACACGGATCCATCATTAGTTTCTATTGGAGGGGAAGCAGTGATCGATGAACGAGTATTACTTCAGAGTCATGAAGTGAAAAATGGAGTCTTGAGCTTCAACTCGATTAGGATAGGCCAAAAATCGTCGATTGGTCCTTTTGCTGTTGTTCAAAGAGGACGCACAGTGGAAGATGGAGCTCATGTGCTGGCTCTCAAGTGTCTGGACTGCAAATCAAATAAATTTTATGCTTACCAAGATGCATCCTTTCACGTCACTTGATAAATATTTCTACGTTAGCATGCTTAAATCAACGTAGAATTCAGATCCTTGTAATCTTTCACGATATTGCGTCAATATTGCATCAAAGATATTGATGATATATCATTTCGTATCAGTTCACAATGCGACATAACATTTTGAGATCTCATTACTTCATTATTTTCAGGTACTTGAACCTCTCATAGGTTTCATGAAGTGTTATGTCGTAGGCTCTTCAAGAGTACATTGCCTTCTTATTATGATTATTTTTTCCTTATCCTTAAAAAAGAATTATTTCATTTAGAACTGATTGGTCTACCACGCTTCAGGCATGCATAGACTTTGTTCTTTAGGAACATAAAATAGGAGCACTTGCTGCTTAAGTATGAGATGCTTTCGGCATTTGACTTGAATTATCTTTTGAATTGAATGAGGATCCGATGATAATTTCTAACATATTTCATAGCTGCTTATAATCTTTCCCTTATGTTAGGAAAACTAACAAACATCCTCCATCTTATTTGAGGAATCCATCTCTATGGATCATGGTATATTCATTAATCGTATACCACACATCAAAACTATTAGATGAAATAGTTGGTTTCTAACCTTGAACCAATTAAGAGGGAAGAATTAATCATAATTTATTGGTCTAATGCATACAAGTGTTATTGTATGCAACATATCATATTTCAAACCAACACATGAAGTTTTGTTCTCATTAACAATGGTTTAGCTATTTATCAAAGGCATTCAATGTCAAATCATCATCATTAAGATGAATTGTCTTGATTACACGATCTGAAAGTTATGCTCTTAACTCAATTTTATTGAGTAAGCAACTTTAATGTCAAACTGCAGGTTGACAATAAACGTATAAGTGATCATCTTATATCGATGCATCTTAATAAATCACATGACAGGTGAATGAACCCTTATTCACCTTTTATATGTTTCAGATTTTAAGAGATCCAATCCCAATATTAGTTGGTCCAACCAACTTATCATGAGAACAGGCGACATTACAATCCTTGAAGAATCTTCTAGTTCTTCAATACATGTCTACTATTCAATATATACATCTTCGAGATGTTACAACTGGTCATATCAACCTATGAACTCATTTATAGTAGTAAACACAAGTTTTATCATGACATGTATTTTTTATTCTTTAGTAAATTTCAGATTTACTATTACATGAATAAATTTTACATTTACTACTTTAAAAGTATATTTCAGAATAACTCTTCTCAGTTATTCAGCCTCTTTTAGAGGTGAGTCGTGATACCATCACAATCAAGTGCACGTTTGCATTAATAAGCTTCTCATTCCCCATAGGAATAAAATGTGATCATGTCTTAAGCCTATCAAATTCTGATAGCTTATAACCTCTTTTAAGATATTGCTAATTTAGGAGCAAATTGAGGCATACATATGGTTGTAGAGAAATTTTCTCTAACATATCTTATAATCATAATATACATGTGAAAATATCATCACTTTTGATGATCATTATCATATTGTTCCTCCGCGCATATATTCGTGCATTCAATCACTTGTCTTCTTTCAAACATATTATGCACTGTTACCACATTCACTTCAAGAATGTAACATATTCAATGAGACATGTCTCATGAATTTTCACAAACACCCATTATTTTGCCTTAGCCATCATAGTATCATCAATATGGTGTATTGAGATTCATACTCAATATTTTATCCATATAAAAAGGCGTCTTAAACTATAACTCGATGGGAATTGAACCCCATATCTTATCATCATGGTGCATTGGAACTTTTAACCCAATGTCTTACACTCTTAACGAGATAAGACTTAAATTCATCACCATATCTTTTAACAACATTATTCTACATGAACAAATTGAAAGCATAAGTGGTTCAAAATCAATTATTTTTCCTCAAATTCAACAATAATTTTATCATTAATAGCAAAAGACAAATAACATAAGGAATCACTAATCTTGAAATTACCTTTAGATTTATAATCTCACCTTGTTTGGTAGAGTCTCGTGCTGATAATATATTATGAAATATAAAGTAAAAATAACAAGAATAAATAGAGAGAAGAGAGAAGGTTACTTTATTTCTCTTGAGGGATGAAAGATCATAAGATTGATGATACATTTACAAAATTCGAAAAAAATACTCCTAGTTTCTAACTAAAAGACATATACTTTAAATCTTGATAGATATCAACTAGATCTTGATAAATTTTATCTATATTCTTGATAGAATTCAATATAATGTAAATCTATTTATAAGAGAAAGCAAATAAAAGAAAAACCTAAACACGAGAGGAGAAGAAAGTGCTTGTTTTTCTACTTATTAATTAGTGAAGGTTGGAGTACTGCAAAGGGCATTATCGTAATTTCATAACTAACACAGTGACAATTTAAGAATAAGGCTTTGTACTTTCACGTATTATACTACTAGATATTGATGGCCAATGTATGTTATTTTTTTTTATCTCAATTTAAATTATTAAAATACTTTATATTTTTAATTATTGTGATTTATAGTATTTTTTTTCTGTTTTAATTTAAATGATGCTGGTATAATTTCTAAATTCACTCAAATATTTTATATTTTTTAAATTTCTAAAGTTGTTATTTATGTGATTTACAATGTTTTTTACATTATTTTTCAATAATATATGAATATTCTCCTTGTCTCAATTTATGTGGCACAAATAAAATTTCGACAGTGAATCAATTTTTTTTTACGTATATACTTTTATAAGTTTTTAATTATTGTGATTTATAATACTTTTTATTTCATTTTTAAATAATATATGTTATTTTATGCCTTGCTCTGTCTCTTTTCAATTTATGTGTACTAATATAATTTTGATAGTCAATTAAATTTTTTATGTTGACATATTATTTTATGTCTCTTTTACCTTTTTTATGAAATATTAGCAATTTTTAAATGCTTAGATGATCATAATAATTAATTAGTGGTGATTTAGTAAAATTACGGTAAAAACAATGAAGCACACATGTCTTAAGTGACTTGTAATAACTAATTAGAAGCGACATAGCAAAATTATTATAAAAAAACACTTGTATAATAATTAATTAATAATAGTACAGTAAAATTACGATTGAAACAATTGAAACAGTCATAAATATCTATTTTACTTTTTTTCTAATTAAATATTATTAATTTTGTAATATGTAATGACTTATAATATTTAATTAAAAATATAATAATTAATTAAGAATGATATAGTAAAATTATAATTGAAGAAGGTGAAACAGATATGTCATAAATTTCTTATCTCCCTTGATAATATAAGAGATTAGCCATAAATTATATCTCCCTTGGTAATTATGTAAATAAGACGAAGGGTATTTACGTAAATAAGGCTTTGTACTTAATTTGTAATAGAACTTCAGTTATCTTTCACTGTTTGTTGCATATTTTTTGATGTTCATCTGCTCAAGGATTTTCGGAACTTAATTCTTTATGGATATTTATGATATTTCCACTTGCAACTCGTTTACTTCTCTCTTGATGACACCTATTTGTGCAACTGACTTCCACCTCGTTTCACATCACCATTTCTATCTCACCATTCCAACACATCATCAAACAACCATAGAGGCAGCAGAAACTGGGCCTCTCATATCACTAAGTTTACTGGTAATATTTTGGCTTCTATTTGGTATGTTGTATTTATGAGTTCTGCAAAGTTTTACCTTTTTCTGTTGTTAAAGAACTTTTTTTGTATAATTTTTCATATTTTATCGGTTAGTTTCTAGATGCTTGCGATATATTTTGATGTTGAAAATAGATACATACGGTACACATGCATATTTGGGATATACAATAGTTTTTGATTTTCGATAGGTAAGATGGCATTTGAAGGTAAATGGGTTCTTTGAAGTGCTTATTGAGGGTGAAATAAACTCCAGTGCTCTTTGGAGAACAAACTGTAAAGCCATTTTCAATCAAGCTTTATTTGAGCCCTGACTTCACCTTTGCCAATTTTGATCCGTTTTCTTTCCTTCTGTCGTTTTCCCTATGGTCCATTATAGGCTTCTCTTATAAATTTCATTATTTCTGATTTTTGATGGGTTTTATTCCTTTCTTCCCTTTCTGAATTTAGGCACATATCTATTTTTAATTGTGTTGTTGTGCATGAATGTTGATAGTTGCTTCTTATCTACAGCTGTGACACTAGGGGCATCATTTGAAAGCAGCTGAATCTTATTCCAGAATGATTTATTCCGCCTGATTGTACCACGAAAACTATCGTGCGGAAGCTTTTATCTAGGGAGTAACGCCCTTTCATATGTAATTCCTTCTTGCCGTTGCAACATTACCTGCAATGAATTGTTGTATTTTTTTTGCAACTTATATTAACTTATCTTGTGGCACACATTGCAGAATTGTTTGGTGACAAGGTATTGGTGTCAAGGGTGCTAGCAAATATGCTTTTTTGTGAATGAGGCAAGTCCCTCTTTTGCTTGAGGTGGCGGGGTAATGAGTTTGCTGGCTATGGTTTCTTCTTATTAAAACTGAGTGATTTTATAGGTTTGATTGATCAATGGTTAACGTCGTGCCAAAAGTAGATGTAGGTAAATATTACTGTGGCTATTATTATATAGTGCTCTACACGTCTCATGACAAAAAAAAAATTAATTATTATGATGATAGATTATGATGAGATTGTTATGAATTTTACATATTTATGGTTCTTCGGATCAGATCAACACTTAATTGAATGCAGGACGAGTTAGTATAACAAATTCAAGGTCGGACAACACAATAAGACTATTAATAAAGCGTCAAACTGGATTATTCAACTAATGGCGAAGTCAGGAATGCAACAAGAAGTGGAAACAATACTATAGTAAGACGACCAACTGAATTCTCTTATGAATCAACTTGAAAAGGTTCCTTCTTCTTTTTCTTATATTTTCATTTTCTCTTTGCATTCTTTTGGGCCATAATTCCATCCTTACGTCCCTTACGATGACAGTTTGAAGAATATCTAGCTTGTTTTGTAAGTAGTAGAAATTGAGGAAAGCTGACATATAATGGGCATTAACATTTCTTGTCTTAATAAACATAGACATTATTCCTTCTTGCCGTATGATATACAATTTGTTTCTCGGGGGATAGACATCAGAAAACTTGTTTAGGTAGGACATTTTTGTTCTAACGTAATAGAGCATTTTGGTATCTACATAAAATTACCTAATATGTTTTTAACATATTTCGGCTCAAGGTCAGGGTCAGGCAAGTGTTCCTTTTGTTAAGAGTGACCAGTCATTAATCAGGCTAAAATAAATTAGATCATCGTAATGATTGTACTTATCAAAAAAATATCGTTCATATATAATGGTTATCATGAGTTCGTAGCTGGGGATTTACCTAAGTATTAATGTTATATGTGTCTTCTTTCTGTTTTCTTGAATATTAATGGTAGTCCGGCCGGCCATGTTGTATGTTGTGGAGTGTTGGCCAGTTAAGAACTCCCACATCCAAAAAAATGAAGGTGGCGGAAATGCGGATATTGCGCTGGATGTGTGGGCTGACTAGAGGGGATAGAGTTAGGAATGAGACTATCAGGGAGAAGGTTGGTGTGACTCCAGCGGAGTGCAAGATGCGGGAAGTCCGATTGAGATGGTTCGGACATGTGAGGAGGGGGGGCATGGATGCCCCGGTTCGTAGGTGTGAGAGGCTAGCGTTGGATGATTTTAGGCGGGGTAGGGGTAGGCCGAAAAACTACTGGGGTGAGGTGATTAGCCGGGACATGGAGCAGTTACAGCTCACCGAGGACATGACCCTAGATAGGAAGGTATGGAGGTCGCGAATTAGGACAGAAGACTAGGGCCAGTTTGGGTCGCTAGTGTAGGGAATTACCTGGTGGGGGTATTATTCTTGTTATGATTCCGTGTTCCATGTTTTATTACGAATCTGGGTGCTTGCCTCTGTTTTCTATTATTTATGGGTGCCGTATTTATGTTATGAAATCCTGTTTTGTGCTTTACTATGTATTTGTGTGGTGTCTCGTGTCTTGAGCCGGGGGTCTATCGGAAACAGCCTTTCTACTTCTTTAGAGGTAGAGGTATGGACTGCGTACATCTTACCCCCAGACCCCACTAGGTGGGAATACACTGGGTTTGTTGGTATTTCTATAGGATAAGAAGTCATTGAAGTTGACGCCCGATGATCATTTGCATTTGGAGGGATTTGCATTGAATCTTTTCGCAAAGGTAGACAAACAGGATCTAGATGGAGGAGCAAACTTGTAAGTGTCATTTAAACTACACCATGTGATGTTTGTTTATATTTACACTTTTCTTAATCGAAATTAATGGTCATAGACTTGTATTTGTAAAGAAAACACTCCGTCTTTTCTATTTGGTTTATCCTCGTGCCACATAATGTATATATCGGATATCCTTGAACAGTTCGGTGAACTCCAGCATGATGTGAGTTTTCATCATACCACAATAATATCGATATATTTTTTTCACTTGGCCGTTCGTCCTGTTTTTTTCTTCTTTCGGGTAGTAGTTGAGGTTGGAGGTGGGTGTGAGGTCTAACAATGCAATTACAGTTTTTCCCCACATCATTGTGGGTCTTGTAAGTTCAAATAAATATGTCTTTATGTATGGATAGTCTCTATTTACCCCGTGTATGTTTTTCCCTTTTGTTTAACTTGTTTGTTGTTTCCATCTGTGACCCTGTTCCTTGTCCTCCTTATCTGTCAACAGCTTCAGCAGAAACATAAGTATGCAGTTTGGAAGGCAGCAGATATAAGGAAAGCTATAAAAGAAAGACAAAAGCCTGTTCCACGCCCTCCTGGTGGTGATGATGATTTTTCATTGTCGGGCCTTCCTGGTGGTGAAAGTGATAATAGGGACTTCTCGGCAGCACAAAGTGGTAAGCATATATGATTTATGCTCAGCATAATCAACAATTGATAGATCCCGCACTCTAAAGGACCTACAATTTCTTGTGTGCATTCCATAACATAAGAATTTTGGTTAATTCCCTTGAGGTCTCTACTATCTCATTTTTAAGTACGACATGTTTCATTTCATTGAATTTTTCCATTTATTGAATAAGCAAATTTAATAGTATGAATCCCATATTAAGTTTTTGGCAACTTTAATTAAGTGAAAACTAAACTTTCCCTCAAGTGTGTAAACACACAAACGTGCCTCAATTTATATTTAGTTGATTAAACACATTCCCTTCACTTAGAGTATTCACATGATCATCCAGTGGCTCTATGTACCTTTTCCATTTGTGAGTACGAGCCATGATTCTAGGTAAATGTTAGAAAGGATCGGTCTTGAGTTTGTTGTTACTTGTTGCCATTTTTCTAAAGGTTTGTTTGTTGTTAAGATTTTAATACTGCTTCTGATTTGTACCTTTTCCCTGTTGGAAATTTAAGACAAATTTGATTTTTCAAAATTTTCCTTCCATGATGCATAGAAAGAAATATTTATTAAGATTTTATGAGTTAAATAAGTTTTTCTTACAAACTTAAAACCGAAAATACTAAAAGAAGAATATATTTGCTTGCCTTGAGAATTTGTTGTGATAGTGACATTCTCAATCATCCTGGCTGGAACTAATATGCAAGTGTTGGAGCATAAATTTGTAACAAAACAAAAAAGAATATTAGAAGAAATCTAGAATTCAATATTAATTTTGTTTTTTTTTTAAAAAAACAACTCAATATTCACTCAATTCTTCGTGGAAATTGTAAAATTAGCGAAGTAAACGAGCTTCATGCAGTCAAGGTGTTGTACACTTGTACTGATACCTTTCCATTAATCGATTTAGGCCTAGACTTTTACATTGCGAAGTTTACTAAAGAGGAAAGTGTTTCTCAGGTACTCCTTAATGAGCCTTGGTTTCTTAATGGCCAATATTTACCAATTTAGCGTTGGGAGGAGAATTCTTACTTCAATTTTAGTTCTACTTTTTCCACATAATCTCTTGCTAGATAGATATGCTTTACATGCATGTCATTGATTATATCTACTCTGCGCATTTATATGCTTTTTTCTTATAATTTGCTATTTGATTTTGCAACTAGGTCTATTTAATCTAAGTTATCTTTGTTTCAGATTATATTCCGCTATTATAATTTCCTTTAGATGTACGGTTGTCGTCCGGCCTTTTCCGCTTCCGCACATAACAAGAGTTTAAGTGAATCGGGCTGCCTTTTGCATTTCAATGGTGGTTATTTCATTGTTTTTATTTTTCCAATATATGTGAAAAGGAAAGAAATTGAAAGGCTTGTGTCTTTCCCAACAAACTTAGGAAAGATCCAAAGGGCATTCCACACAATCTTATGCCCTACATTCAACAAGTACATGTTGGTAGATTTTAGGAAAGATCCAAAGGACATTCCCCACAATCTTATGCCCTACATTCAACAAGTACATGTTGGTATATTGCCAGAGCTGAGTGTATAAGTGTGGGCATTTTTTTCACAATGGAAATCGAGGATATTGGATAGCTTGTTTGCATCCATTGTTTCATATAAGATGGAAACATAAAGCTTAACTTTTACCCAACAAATTAGATGCCGTTATTGTTTGAAGAAATAGGTGTAAGTCAGAGCAGGTAAGTATAAAAGCTGATAATTGAGAAATTTTGGTAGCAAGGCATGAGAAATCTGTGTTCTCTTTGCATCTTCTCAAGTTTGCAAGTTTGTAACTGTTGAAAAAATAAAACATATATGTAACTTTTTATTTTGTCTCATACTTGTCTTGCTTGGTCACGTATGTGAACATTATGTGGACAAGCAATTTGATGAAATTATCCAATCTATTATTATTTGGGGATTTGATAAAAACTTTAATGATTTGATTTGATTCCTCTTAGCTATTGAACCCTTTTATTTTGGGGTGGGCGAAGGTGGTGATGGAGCTGGTGGTGGTGGTGATGTAAGTGATGGAGCTGCTGGTGGTGGTGGTGGTGGTGATGTAGGTGATGGAGTTGGTGGTGGTGGTGACTTGGGTGGCGAAGAAGGTGGTGGAGGTGATTAGGCTGGTGGTGGTAACTTGGGTGGCAGAGAAGGTGGTGATGAAGGTGATTGGGCTGGTGGTGGTGAAGGTGATTGAGCTGGTGGTGGTGATGACTTTGGTTTGCTGTTTTGTATTACCTTTATTATTTTTATTTTTTGGATGCTTGATGTTATGTTATGTATGAGTGGTTGGAAACTATAAAAATATTGCACCCTTTGCATACTGTAAATGTGGAAAGGAAAATTAAGAGTTTGGCCATAAATATTATTTACTTTTTTTCGGAATTTTTTTTCACTTTATGAAATTTATGGTGTTTCGTCATAGATATTTCAAAAACATTTTAGTTTTTCTTTGAAAAAAAGTGAAAACTACTTTTTGTTGTTTTCACCTTTTTTTCAACTTCAATTCCAAGTTTTTTTTTTTATTAGATATAACCCCAATTTTTTTAATATTACACCAAAAGTTCTTACATGGTTTAGATGAGTTTTGGAGCAAATCCAGAAAGAAAGACATTTTTGATGAACAACAAATCTAGTTCGGATACATTTTCGAAAGACATTTCTTCTCGGTAAAAGACATTTTTGAACAACAAATAAAGGTTTTTAAGCTAAAAGATCGGTATATTTTCATTATTTGTAGGTATGTTTTCATTTTTAAGCTCAGGATCCCTTCCATCATTGATGTGAAATTCTTTTCATTCATGAGTATAATTAGTAGATAAATTAGTTGAGCAATTTTGATAGTTTTAAAAAGTTTAGGGTATAAAATTAAATTTAAAGAAGATTTTTCAAAAGTAAAAAAAAAACATCTTTAAAAAATACATGGCCAAACATAACTCCAACTTTAATTTTTTTTTAGTTTTTTTTGGCCAAACGCCTACTAAGGCTTTGATACTAGGGTCACGGATAAAGGACTAAAGAGTAAAGAGAAAGACGAGAGAAAATATGAAACTTTTTTTGGTAAATAACTATATATTAATACCAAGTGGAAATGTTTGTACAATATTCAATTGATTGTTGGACAACTGTCCCAAAATATCAGTATGAAAGAAAAAAAAACTCACTTTCTTAGCTAGATCAATGACAAATTATTGTCTTATTAATCATGTGTTGTTGTTTGGATTAGAACAATTAAATCAATGTTATGTATTTTTTCTTTTGCAGCTCAATAATTCAGGATAAAATAATTTCCCGTGTAGTGTCCTAATTTACTGCCGAGGTTGATAAGGTGATAAATCTGAAGACAAAAAAGATTTTATGGGATTATCTTGACCAGTTGCCGTAAGTTCAGAAAAAAGAAACAGGAAAATTTATGTTTATAAATGAATATACTCTTCAGACTTTTCCATTTATCAAATGGTTATTCCTCGATAACTCTTACTGTCATTGATCTAATGATTAGTTCCTCAGAAGCTTTCACTACTGTTTTCACTTGAATCCCTTTATGGCTTTATCCTTACTAACAAAATATATGCTCAAATTTAGTCACTTTAATTATGTCATTGTAAAAATAGTGTCTTCATTGTCTACAAACAATTATCTACAAGTATCTTTGATAGTACAAAGTTTAGCTCGCATGCTCATCTTTGAAATTTTGATGCTTTTGTCTGACAAGTTTTGTTTATATTGACATTAGTAATAACTAAATCACTAATATCAAGCATTTTACTTTGGCATAACCACTTGGTATAGTTGATTTTCAATTTTAAATTTTCGAATTTGGTAATGCAACAAACAACATGTTCTTCCAGTTATGTTAGCAAGTAGTAACTTTAGACTTGTACAGAGCTCTTTGCAGATTTCTACACATCTTTCCAATTGGATTTTGTTGTTATTATTGGGTAATATCTTCAAAAGTAGAGGTATGCAAAAATTGAACCGACCGATAAATTGTATCGATAAAAATGTTATTGATTTATTATTAATGGGTTATTGGGTTAATGGGTTTTTAATGGTTTTATAAAAAAAATTTATTGGATTATTGGTTCGATTTGGTTTTTTTCTTATAGGGTTATTGGGTAAACCGATAACCCAATAAGAATATATATATGACTTATTATATATTTCTCTTAATTTCTCTTTAAACTCTACTAATTAACAAACTTATTATTTCAATTATACAAACTCTTAATTTCTCCTAAAAACATTTAGTTCAAACTTGAAAATTCTTGTAAATTAAAATAAATTATGTAGGATTTTTGTTTGCAACTGAGATTCGATTTTTTTTCATGTTAGTTACTACTATTTCTATTTCATGAGTATGTTCTTATCGGTTAAATCGAAAATCGAACCGTAAGGACTAAAAATCGATAAAAAATATCTTATTGGTTTGGTTATTGATTTAGCATATTTAAAAATCGAAAATCGATAAACCAAATCGATAATATGTAAAATCGAACCGAATCAATCGATGCACATCCCTATTCAAAAGCAACTTTTCTTTTCAATTAATGAAAAAACTTCATTATATCAATGAGCCTGAAAACACATTACGGCTATCAGTTAGAAGGTATGTGGGTCTAACATTTGCTAGAGCTAAATCAATCCTCACTATTGGTTAATCATTACGCATACAAATATCCTATTTCTAAGATATCATTTTTTAGCAGATACCCAAGCTGAAATACATGTCAATTGCAGCTGCTAAAATTCAAACGTCATGCAATTGTAGCAAGACTCATGTATAAGTTGAAGCATCTACATGATCATGAAAAAGCTTGCTGGTTGTCTCTCCAGCAAGCTCCAGAATGTAAAGTTGATATTTAGCTTTTTGATATTTTATTTGTTCGGATAACCCTATGAATCATGTATTACGATATTGTAAAAATGTCCGTGCCTGTCTAGTATATTATATATAAGAGAGAATATCAATTTTTGATAGTCCTCTCACAAGGCTATTATAGTAACTTTAATTAATTTTTAATCCTCTAAAATTGTGACACATTGAATGATAAAGATGAAGTCATTTTATCTTTTTTCTTGCCATATAGATATTTACACTTGGTGCATATGTCATGAAATGAGAAACTATTATTTAGTTTTTTTCTTGCAATTTCTATTGTTTAGCTATTTTCTATTTATTTTTTTTGAAAAAAAATAATTAGGAGTAGAGGAAGGAGAATTAAGAAGGAGATTAAAAAGTAGAAAATTAAATATTTATCAATAAAGTGAAAATTCAAACTCTCAATCAAGTGAACTATTCAAACTCCTCTGTTGTTTAACAAATCGGTAAATCACTCTTAGAGCTTTCGTTATAATGTTTTGTTTCTCATAGTTACATATTATTTAATCAAGTCAATTACAAAATATAAACGTCAAATATTTAATAATTAATTTTTTACTTTTACTTCATGCTTTACGAATCATATTTCAATGATATTATTTATACAAGATTTTGATAATAGTTATCCGACAACAAGACCGAAAACCTTAAATTTTGATTAATTATTATTATTTTTTAATCAAAATTGATTATTTAATTACTTTAAAATATTTAAATAGTCTTAACAAAATTAATATTTTATATGAGCTTTTATTTAACGTGGTTAGAAATTGTATGCTCATAAATCGTAAAAATGCTAATATTTTTTAATTTTTATGATTTACGAATTATAATTATTTTATATTATTTTAAATTCTATTATCACATAAAATATTAATTCACTTTAGTTTGAGCCAGGACTTAGCACAGGCCTTATAGAATTAGTATTATTTATAGGAAAAATTACAGAAACTAGCATCCTTAAGACTATAATTACAATAAATAGCAACACTTTTTCAAAATTACAACTTATAGCAAAAGTAACAATATTTTACCCACTTCATAGTAATAGAAGAATATGCATTTTTCAGTTGTGCATATGTATTTATGAGTAATACATATATATTTGTATATGTATTTATATAGCAACATTTTACTTAAATACAAATACAATTTGCTATTTTTCGTAATTATGAAACTGTTGCTATAAAAGTTATAATTAAGGCTACAGAGTTGCTATTTTTGAAATTTTTCCTTATTTATATAGAGGTTATGGGAAAAAATTGAAAAAATTACATAACATCACAATTTATCTTTAATAAATTACATAAAATTTCTACCTTTTTTTATTGATTACCTAAATCCCTTTTTTGTTTAAAAATAGTCGGATACATCCACAAATTCATAATTTTTTGGATACATAATTAAATTATGTATCTCCCTTTGATCTAGTTAATGTACTATGTATCTCGACCAAATAATTTTTGAAATGAATGTATCTCAACTTTAAAATCATGTATCCGGATGCTAATTATATATCCGAACAAATATGAAGTAATTAACCATTACATTTTTAAGTTCAAAATTATGTATCTCAACTTTTAAATTATGTATTCAAAAATCGTAAAATATGAGATTATTTGTAATTGAATAAAAAGTAGGGATAGAAAATAATTAGGGGTAAATTTGTTAGGATTTATGTAAATTTTTTTAAAAAAAAATTAAGAAGAAATTGTTGGGCCACTAGCAACTTACAAAGTTGCTTGGCCACCAACAACTTATAAATTGCATGATGTTACCTTTATCTCAAGAAAAAAATATAAATAACATACATACCAACCCTTTTGGAAGTAATTACACCTTCTCTCATTTTTTTAATCATTTTTTTCTCTCTTCCTATTAATATACATAACATAGCCGACATATACATAACATTTTGTGTATATGTTGGGATTTTTATAATATGTTTAGAGAATTGAAATTTTTTGTAATATTGGAAACATAAATTGTGTATTTATATAATTTTTAAGAAAAAAACAACTTATAAATTGCATGGCCACTAGCGATTTATGAGTGTAAGTCCAGGTCGTCAAGGGACAAATCCCTGAAAAAAAACCGTCTAATTCTTTCTCAACCGGCTAAAAAGTAGATGTCAAGTTATCAATCTTATTTTCAATTTTTAGCTTAAAAATATATATTTTTTTCTAATTGAATCAAAAAGCTGGTAGTGCAGGTTGGATCTTAATTATATTCATTTTGGCAACATCATGCCAAAAAGAAAAAGTATACTCTTTCCATTTTAAAATAAGCGATTTTTAGGGTGTGACATGAAGTTAATGATATTAATTAAAGAGTAATTTGTTATTATCTCTTAATTATATTCATTTTGGCAACATCATGACAAAAAAAAGATACTTCCTCTATTTTAAAATAAACGATTTTTACGTTATGCTATGTCTTTTGACAGGAGATTTTTATTTTTACGCAAGAGATTCAAAAAAATTATTTTCTTCTATTCATTTTGTAAGAGGACGAGAGATCTCATTTCCTCGGTTGGATATACCCATGAGAAAGTAAGTAGTTAATGACATTAAATAAAGGGTCATTTGTCAATATTACCTTAATTTTTTCTCATACTTTTCGTAAAAATCTGAGATAGTTGAAAACCTCATCAAAGAAAAGAAAATTTTGAAAAGAATTAATTAATACATCTTTAGATATAAAAAAATTCAATTTTTTGGGAACATAAAAGGATTGCCAGAAATTTATTTATTTTACACACAAGAAATTACTAAGATAAGTTTCTTATAAAGGATACATTTGAGTTGGCAAGGGGATGAAAGAATAATGAAAAATTCAACGTATGGTTGTATGAAATTTTCCCTGTAGTTTGACGAGGAAAAGGAAGTAAAGTCAAGAAATATGATGTTGACAAACTTGCATTTGGATTCTCATGCCATATTTTTCTTAATAGTGATCCCTACCTATTAACTAACTATGCATAGAAGCTATAACCATGAGCTCAAGTATGTTTTTATATTATATGAATAAAAACGTAAAGTCAAACATTCTTTATAGCGACATGTCCTAATATTTTTTGATTGTGTTAGAACAAATGCAATTATGAAAAATACACATTATACATATACACAAGACTAATACAACCAGCTTAATATGTCAAAATAGTGAAAGTTCATATAATCGACCTAAACTTACTTCAGATTGAAGCCTAATTCAAGCAAACCTGAGCCCTCGACTTTACTATAGCGTGTTGAGATCACTTTCCTTCACGAATCTCCCATGAAATCCATAAGGCACTCGACGAGGCAATTTCACAGCAGCCACAATTTCAAGATCATGAGACTTGGCATCCATTACAATGAAACTTGATTCTCTTGTGCTCTCATTATGCATATAACTCACCACATAGCCATTGTCTTCGTTAGCTGATTCAAAATATATATAAAAAAAATAAATATACGAAAAGCTAATTAAAGAGATTCAACATCTATATAAATAAACATACGAAAAGCTAATTAAAGAGATTCAACGTCTATATAAGTGTAGATTTTCTGATGAAGGGAATGTCAATTGACTGGCCTTGAACAAATGTGGGTCCGCTACTATGCCTGAATTACTTCAATGAGACAAAAATATTATTACAGTAAACTTGTTCTTAAAGAGAATAAAATTCAGTGTCCTTACGTGATATGAACCCCAATGGAATAAATGAATATAAAGAATTGCATAGTAAATTTTACCTGCAGCTACATTGTTAGGGTCCTTTGCCACAAAGAAGGGCTCACTACAGAAACAGTTTGGTCCAAAAATTCTTGTGGCCACTATGCAATCGCGTTGATCAATTTCTGATATGGATACGTCCAATTTTACCACCCCTTTGCCTTTGGTAGAGGGTTCCCAATAGCTGCATATATGTACCTTAAATAATGAAAAAAAAATAAAAATGTATATATGTATCTTCCAGAAAAATAACAAGGTAGAAAAAGTGGTACGTATATTACTTTATAAGTGAAATCTATCCTAACCTCCTAAACTTGTCGGTAAATTTTATTTACATATTCTAACTATGATATATTCTGATTGAGCACTTGAATACATGAAAGTATTTCTATTAAAAACTTTCAACTCATGTTTTGAAAAAGCTTTTGCCTGCGTTTTCATGCTGGCATGACATAGATAAGTTAACCGCTATCATCTCTCTATTATTTATACCCATTAGCTTCAATAAATCATAAAACATCATCATGCCTCTTTAATTGAGACTAATATTTGTAACTAAAGAAGGTGATATATTTTTTGTGGTTAACTTATCTATATAATTTGCGTCTGAGAACACACAATTTTTTTTTCAAATTTAGCCAAAAGTAATTAACAAAAATAATTATCATGTGTTCAAGTTATGGGTGTCAAACGGGCCGGTTAAAACCGGCCCGAACCGGCCCACATAATTAAACCGGCCCGATAAGCCCAAAGACTTTAGGGGTCCGGGTCCCGATCCGGTTGGGTTTTTGATTTGGGCCCGGTTAACACGGCCCGGACCCAACCCGATTTGGGTCCGTCGGTTAACCGGCCCGACCCATTTAAGTTTTTTTTTTTTTTTAAATTCAGAATTTCACAAGCTGAAATTAAAAACTTAGTTTTAATACATTATTAATTTACTATCAAGTATTATTAATTTATTATATTAAGTAGCATGTATTTTATACTTTTATTTAAGGTAGTGTATATATTGAATGATATATATATATGTGTGTGTGTATATCTTCTAAATATAAAGTAGTATATATTTAACATATACATGTGTATATGTTTTATAAATTAGTATATATATATATATATATATATATATATTGAATGGTATATATATATATGTGTATATATCTTCTATAGATGAGTATATTTAATGTATACGTTATGTATATGGTTTATAAATTAGTATATAACTATATATATATATATATATATATATATATATATATATATATATATATATATATATATAACTATATATATATGTATTGTAGTATATATATGTAGACACGTGATTTTTGATCCTCCCTAAATTTTAACTTGTTTATCGATATTAAATATTTATATTTATATTTAATCATATATCATTTTGACTATTATTTTATTTTTAATTTATAAAAATAATTAAATGAAGTTAATTTTAGGATATTATTTTGTTTTATTCAAATAAAAAGAAATACAAAAATTAAAAATAAATAAATAAATAAATATGTTTCTTTTTAAATAAATAAATTAGTAGTTTGTACTATCTTAATTATATAATTTATTTTTGACTATTTTTAGACTTTTATTATATTTTTTAAAATATAAAAATTAATTAATTATTATTATTATATTATTATTATTATCATTTTATTTGTTACTATTATCTTATTTATTTATTTATTTATTATTTTTTGTTATTTTTATAATTTAAAAAAAAAAAAAGGGAATCTTATCTAAAAGAAAAAAAAAACCTACCCTAACCCCCCACATTTCCCTCAACTTCCTCCCACGTCCCCATACCATACACACACGCATAACTCCTCCCCACTTCCTCATTATTCTGTCAACTCCCACACACATTCACACATGCACAAAATAACACTCCATATATATATTAACAACACAAAGAAAAAAAAAGGAGGAGATCAGAAACAAAAAAAAAAAACACAGAGTAAAAAAAAAGATCAATAAAAGAGAGTAAAACAAAGAAAGAAAAATTTGAAGTTTAAGAGTTTTCCGTTTGAGATTTCCGGTGACAATTATTTATTGCTTCTTATTCCGTTTGAATCAAAAAACAGGTTTTTCTTTAAATCTGAACCATTTCATGTTATAAATTATATTATGAAAAGCATGAATGAAATTGTATAAACAAATTTCGTGTATTATTTAATAGATGTTGTTAATTTATTATATGAATTCATATATTATTATGTATTGAATGTTATTTTTCATATGTAACACTGTCCGGTTAAATTTTGAAATGGATAGAAAAAGAAGAAAGGAAAAATAGACATTACAATTCATGTACACAGATATCCACCCACAAACACTCCATTTTTTTTACACTACACTGATATACATACACTGCGCACACACAACAGAAATTCACAAACACCATGGATACGCAGTGAAATAGAAAAATAGTTAACAGTAGATTTTGAGTTGTCCGATGAATTTTTCACCGGAGTTAGCCATTCTTCACCGAAATTGGCTATTCCCATACCGGAAAACCAATCCGCTGGCACAACTCCAGCAAACAACCGCCTTAATCCATCCAGATTTGGCCGGTTTTGACTGCTCGATGTTTCGCCGGCAAGCCTTCAACTGCGCCATGAGCTACTGGCGATCCCCTTCCCCAAAACCGCGTGATTCTGCTGGTAACCACCTCAAACCAGATCTCTACCCGCAAAACCCCACCAGCCGGCGAAGCAGCAGCAACAACCGCGAAACGACTTCTCCAGTTTGTTCGTTGACCAACCACGGCGATGATCGACTTTTCCCCCGCTCAGATCCGGCGACTACCCAAACGATCCATGCTACCGCCGACGACTAAGCCGCCATCGTCTG
Organism: Capsicum baccatum var. pendulum; assembly: GCA_030864225.1. Lineage (NCBI taxonomy): Eukaryota > Viridiplantae > Streptophyta > Magnoliopsida > Solanales > Solanaceae > Capsicum > Capsicum baccatum. Next base: position 44,187,221 of record CM061557.1, on the reverse strand, counting down.
ACCAACGACGGCGGTGATAACAATGACCAGATCCGCCGCCGTCTTGCCGTCTGAAACAACCAGATCTACCCGCCGTTAACCCTTTTCCGTCGCCGATGACCCCTTTCTCCAGTGAATTTCGAACCCCGACGAAGACACCTTCTCTTTTTGATTTATTACTGAACTTAATTTATGGTGATAAAGAAAAATTACTAAGTTGACTATTTTGGTTTTATAGTATTTAAGTTTTATATTAATTAAGAAATATGCATATAAAATTCGTGGATTTTATCAAAATTAGAGATTATATAGTTAGTTTAGGGTATTATTATTATTATTTTAAATTTATTTATCATTATTAACAAATTTAAATAATTATTTTGTTAAACTAACTAATCGCTTAATTAAATTTTACTTAAGATTAAGTAGTATTTCAAGTAGACACGCCTTTAACACTAGATAAATTTTAGACACATTTTAAAATATTTGTCTCAAATTAAGAATGCGGCATACACATCTTTCCGAGACATTTTAAAGATTAAGGATGCAATAATGCACCTTAACAAATATTTTTCTAAAATTAATTTTTTACCGATTTATTTTAATATAAGATAATAGACTAGTTTTTGGTATAATAAAAATGAGCAAATTTAGGCCTTAACACAATTTGTTAAAATAATTTAAGTCAAGATAAGTCAATAAAAGCGACCGTGCTAGAACCACGGGACTTGAGGGGCGCCTCACACCTTTCCTTCGATCAACAGAATTCCTTACCCATTTTCTGTTTTCGCAGACCAAATAAGAGTTATTTCCTTTTGATTAGGGATTCAAAAAAAAAAAAAAGTGACTTGGAACACCAAAACTCAATTCCAAGTGGCGACTTTGTAAATAATTTAATCCCTATTCAATATCGTCACTTTAATTGAAAAAACCCTTCGACTCGGCTCTCGAGCGAAAAAAGGGGTGTGACATCTCTGACGACTCTACTAGGGAATAAATAAGAATTCGAGCTTTGATATTGACTTTACTTGCTTTAATTATTTTATAATGTATTTATTGGTCTTACGTGCTACTTGTCGCTCATTTACTGCTTTGATATTATTTGAATTGTATTATAAATTGTCTTCTCTCGCGTACCACCTCTGAGTCTCTAAAATAGGATAGAGGGAATGCAGCATATGCATCCCACCTTCTTTTGAGATAACCGGAGTGTCAAGGCACCTGGTGAAGGATATAGTCACACATGTTAGGCGGGGTTCGGATCGACAACGAAGGCGGTGTTGCCCTGCTACCGACCAAGTTGTCCCTCGCCGGCTCGAGTGTCCGCTCGAGTAAACCAGTCTAGACACTTATCCCTATTAGGTTTTAACTTAGAAGAACTGAAAACTCAGAATCTGGTTATCCCTATTAGGTACCGCTTTATTTGCATCATATGCATTTGACTTAGCGGGACTCGGCACAAAGGGCCGGGTCTGTCTAGGACAGGTGACCTACTTAATAAAGACCAACATGTGCATCCTACGTGCTCTTTGATATTTGTTTGGAAGGCTATTTGTGTGTTGACCGGCTTTAGGCAATTTTAAAATACGAGAGATTAATTTATTCTCAAATTTAGTTGATTATTTTTGAAAGAAAAAATTTATTTTAAAATAAAGAAAATTTTTAAATAAACAGCAACACAATTTTTTACAATCTTTATGAACTACGAGGGTCTGATTCTCACATCTTAGTGAGATACGTAGGAAGTCCTTCCCAGGATACAACCTTATCTTTTAAAAAAAAATTTCATAGATTTATTGGAAAATATTTTGAAAATATGATTATTTTCATAATTATTTTTCTAATTTTCAAGTCTAATTTTTATATTTCAACAGCCCGGAATCTTTAGGGATCATGAGGCTAAGTTTTTACAAATATATATATATATATATATATATATATATATATATATATATATATATATATATATATATATATATATATATATATATATATATATATATATCAATTTTAACAAGTCCTGAACCTTTAGGGTCGTGAGACTGAAAATTTTATACAACTTCATACATAAAACGGTCATTCTATTTTTCTTTATTTTCTAAGTCCTTTTATTTTATTTTTGTACTTAGGGAATATTGTCTTCAAACATATAGATAAAATTGTCTAGAAGTCTGTTATAACAAAGTTTTGATAGAGTCAATTTAAATAAATAAAAAATAAAAATAAAAAAAATTATTATTAATCTTGTTTCTTTTGCTTTGATTTTTGATAAAATTGTTCTTTGCAACTAAGTTTAAATAATGGTCGCACTAGGTTTTACAAGTTAAGTTATAAATTCTTTTCAAAATTAATAAATTAAGTTTTGACTAAGTCTAGATATTTATTAATCTTATGTCCCTTTCAATAGGTATAAAATGTCCCCCCCTGTTCGTGGAAAGCGTCCAAAGAGAAAGAGAGATGGGAATGTACCGCTTCAGGTTGTGGATTGTACCCCTCTGCAACTTTGGTTATGGTGGAATGCAATGGATACATTCGATTATGGCGAAATATATAAGTATTTGGGTTTTTTCACGAGTATCATGAGAATCAACCCTAATAGGGAGGTGATTGATGCATTACTGAATTTCTGGGACCCGAAGAATAATGTATTCCGCTTTTCAGATTTTGAGTTGACACCTACTTTAGAAGAGATAGCAGGTTATGTTGGATATGGTGATATGCATCGGAAGAAACTTATAGCCCCAAGACTTATTTCGATAAACAAATTTTGCAAGCTCATGAACATAAGGAACGCAAAAGAAGAATCAATGAAAAAAGGTTGGGTTTCCTTGTAGTTTTTGTATGACAGATATGGAAAACAAGAAGGGTTTCAAAAGTATGGTAAAGAACTTTGTAATAAGGGAAGTTTTGAGGCTTGAAAAATTCACAGACGATTTGCATTCATGGTAGCCTTTTTAGGCACTATGGTCTTTCCAAGAAGAGAAGAAAAAATTAATATTCGTTTAGCGGGAGTGGTACAGATACTGATTAAGAAAGATTACACCATGATACCAATGATCCTAACTGATATTTACCGTGCTCTGACTGTTTGTCAGAAAGAAAAAAGTTTTTTCGAAGGATGTAATATCTTGTTACAGATGTGGATTGTGGAACATCTTTATCAACGTCCTACATTGACAAGGTTCAATCCCGAGCGATTTAATCACATCAACGATTACGAGGAAAGGATGGAGAAATATAAATGTCCAAAAGAAATTGGAGATTGGGTTAAACTTTTTCGTTCTTTGACAACAGATAAAATCACTTGGAATCTTCATTGGTTCCCTTGGAGGCAAGTCATATATAGTTCTGTCATTCGTCCGTTCTTGTTATTAATGGGTATTAGAGGTGTTCAACCGTATGTTCCATTAAGATTTCTACGTCAGCTAGGCAGGCGTCAAATAATTCTCATAACGGAAGACATGGCTAAGTTCGTATTTGAGGTCAGACCAGAGATATCACTTCCAGAAGATTTAGCCCAGCAGATTTGGGAGGGTCACCGTATTATGGGAATTGAAACGATGGTTATAGAGCGTGAGAAAGGAGAAGTGCACCCAGATTACCAGGAATGGTTCGAAGAACAGTCGAGTCCTCCAGTCAGACCAGAAAGATCGGTTAAGGGACCTATAGATCAGGAAACTGCAATCAGGATAGGAATTGAAAGAGCCATGCGAGAACATCATGAAGCCAACCAAGTTTTGAGAGAAGAATTAGAGCATGCCAGGGCAAAAATAGACGAACAACAAAGGGAATTTTCTGAAGAGAAAGCTAAGTCAGCATCTATTGAGGTTGCACTTCGGGGACAAATCAAGTTTGCTACCACTAGGGGGTCACACGTTGCAGAACTTGCCGCATCTCGCCGACAACAAATTCAAGAAGTTGAAAAGAATATGCAAGAAGAATTTGATCGAGAGAGATCTCAGTGGATTCGTGAAAAAGAAATATTGCGAGAACAGTTGGAGGTTGTTTCTGCTCGTGAACAACGTGCAAGAGAGATGGTTGATTTTCGAGATCGACAGGCCCAGGAATGGGATCAGGCTTTCAGTTCTCTTCGAGGGAAGGTCCACCGTGTAGCGCAGGATACTGCCAGAATGGGTTTAGATTATCAGCAGTTGGATTGTGAGGACTTTTTGGCACAAGTACCAGCTTTCGCACAACGACTCACTACTTCATTAGAGGACATATATTTGAGTGTGGGAGGACATATTAAATCGAAATCTCCTTGAATGGATTGTTGTTTTCTTTGTCATAGTTTTTCATTTTTCAGTTTTAAAATTTCTTGTTTAGATATTATGTCTTTTAGTTTTCAGATGTCAGTTATTAGGTTTTTAGGAGTTGGGTCAGTTATTTTATCATATTTATATTATAGAATGTAATGAAGTTGACTGTTTATTTTTATATATACTACATATGTTTTATTCACTTAATTTATTTATTTTCTTCAATAATAATTAAAAAAAAAATTTGTTAAATTCCTCCCGAACTACGCAAGATCTGATTCATGTCTTGACATGATACGTAGGCAACCCTCCAAAGGGTTCGATCATAATTTTTGAAAATATGCCTAGAAAAGTCGGGATGAAACACAAAGCTTCCATGATAGGTTGGGAAATGCATATAGAAACATGACATATAATGTGGCATTATAATGTGTTAAATATATAACACTCACCCGTTTGCTACTTGATCACAGAAAAGATAAAATAATTGGTGGTTGGTTTGTGGTTTAAACTGACATCACATCCGTATAACACTAGATACAAGGGTAAAAGAAGAATGACTCGCAGAGAAGATATAGGGTCTGATAGTGAAGAAAAGCAGAATCAGTTGATTTCGCAGGAATTAACATCAATGGAAGAAATAAAGTCATTAAAACAACAGATGGCGGAGATGTACAAAGCTTGGTTGAATGGACAAGCCCCGTCTTCTTCAATCCCTGGACTTTCAACTTCAAATGATCCAAATTCTGACCCAGCTCAAACTAGTGATCCATTTTACCCACCAGGATTTGGCCCATTTGCTAATATGTCTGGAGTTGCTGGTACTTCTACCGTGCGCCCACCAAATCCATCTGTCGCAAATAACCCACTTTTTGCTTCTGTAGTGCCAGCTCCTGCGAGTATTCAACCGACAATACCAAAGAGTATGGGAAAACTAAATCATGATATGTTATATCCTCCTGAAATGACTTTTAAATTACAAAATCCACATTATCATGTTCATCAACGCGATACTCCTATCGTGATTAAGAAGATTGCTAAGAATGAGGTACAGGAGGAGATGGCTAGAAAATTTAGAAGTCTGGAACAAAGTATGAGAAATATGCAAGGAGTAGGTGGACCAAAAAGTGTTTCATACAAGGATTTATGTATGTTTCCTGATGTCCATTTGCCGATAGGGTTCAAAATGCCAAAATTTGACAAATATGAAGGACACGGCGATCCTGTAGCTCATTTGAAAAAGTTTTGCAATCAATTAAGGGGAGCAGGAGGAAAAGAAGAATTATTGATGGCGTACTTTGGAGAAAGCCTTACAGGGATAGCTTCTGAATGGTTCATTGACCAAGACATTTCCCGTTGGCACATGTGGGATGACATGGCTCAAAATTTCGTTCAACAATTTCAGTATAACATTGAGATAGTGGCAGATCGCACTACGCTTGCCAACATGAGAAAAAAGATGACTGAAAGTTTTCAAGAATATGCCGTCAGATGGAGAGAGCAGGTTTCAAGAGTTAGACCATCGATAAAAGAATATGAAATGATTGATATTTTTCTGCAAGCACAAGAACCTGGTTATTTCCATCATTTGCTCTCTACTATCGGAAGCACATTTGCAGAAGTAATCAAAGTTGGAGAGATGGTAGAAAATAGAATCAAATCAGGAAAGATCATCATCCAGGCCGCTTTGAAAGCAACAACACAGGCAATTCAAAGTGGTATAGGAAGTTTTGGAGGAAAGAAAAGAAAAGAGGATGTAGCAAATGTCATGACAGGTCCACGACAAAATTGGAGAGGTGCGCGTCAGCCATACGCGCAGAATCCATTATATTTTGTTCCATCTCCCCAATATCCTATTTACAATACACAACCATATGCTCGAGGTCCTTCTAACCCGCAGTGGCGTACACCAGCAATCCAAAATCATCCAATAGCCCCGCAAGTTCAAAGAGGACCTCCGAGGTCTAATTTTCGGCCTAGAGCAGAATTCAAAAGGGATAACATGGTAAAAGATAATTTCACTCCTATTGGAATATCTTACACCAGTTTATTTTATAGACTCAGAAAAATGAATATTCTAAACCCAATTGAGAGAAGGATCCCGAATCCTCCTCCGAAGAATTTGGACTATTCTAGAAGATGTGAATACTGTTCTGATGCCCCAAGGCACGACACAGAGAAATGTTGGTAGCTAAAAAGAGCCATTCAAGAGTTGATTAATACCCAACAGATTATGGTAGAAAGTCCAGGCACTCCAAATGTCAATCAAAATCCGCTGCCAGATCATAATGAAACAAACATGCTCGATGTGATACTCAGTGGTGAAGATGCTACGATTCCTTTTAAGCCGATCATTAAAATTAAAACTGATTTGGAAAAATCAGCAAATGCTGTAGATTTAACGAAAACAAAGCCTGCAGAAGCAGAAGTGGTGATAGCAAAACCCGAATCATCGAATGATTCCTTGGTGATGGGGAAAAGATTTCAGAAAAGATTGGGTCAAGTCAAATAAAGTCGAAACTCATTATTCCCGGAAGATCCAATAAGCTTCTTTTAATCATAAAAGGAGCTCCTGTAGCTCCTATTGTTGTTAAACTAGTGCCACCGCTGCCTATGGTTGATACCAAGGCAGTCCCTTGGAATTATGATCGCGTTGTGGTGATGCACAAGGGGAAAGAAGTGACTGAAGATATAGATGAAGTAGGGGGATTAACCCGATCTGGAAGATGTTATGCTCCAGTAGTGTTAAGAAAGAATAAACAAGGTGGTGAAGAACGAATGACAGTCAAGAAGCCTGTCACTGATGAAGAAGCTGAAAAATTCTTAAAGAAAATGAAATTGCCAGAATATTCTGTTATAGAACAGTTTAAGAAGACACCAGCACAGATTTCTTTGTTGTCTTTATTGATACATTCAGAGGAACACCGCAAGGCTGTAATGAAGATTCTTAATGAAGCATGTGTTCCTAGTGATATTAGAGTAAATCAGCTGGAAAAAGTTGTTGGAAGGATCATTGAATGTTAATGTGGAAAGAATCCGACCTAACAATGTGTGCGTCAAAGGTTTTGATGGATCAAAAACTGATGCCATTGGTGAAATATAACTCATATTGACAATTGGGCCTGTGGATTTTGCATTAGATTTTTAAGTACTGAACATTGATGCTTCATATAATATGTTATTGGGAAGGCCATGGATTCATAGGGCTAAAGCAGTCGCATCAACGTTGCATCAAATGGTCAAATTCGAATGTGACAGGCAAGAGATAATGGTTCATGGTGAAGGAGACTTATCAATGAATAAAGATTACTCTGTTTCTTCCATCGAAGCAGATACTGCCAATGTGTTAATTCATCAAGCTTCTGAAGTAGTGGCTGTTGAGCATATCCTCAAGGGGAATCTCATCACAAGACCACAATTGTCCTCTGCATCTGTTATGGTAGTGAATGAAATGTTGAAGCATGGCTTCGAACCAGGAAAAGGTCTAGGGATGTTTTTGCAAGGCATAGTTCATCCAGTAAACCTCTATGAAAACTTTGGTACTTTTGGTCTAGGATACGAGCTTATTGCTGAAGATATAAAGAAGGCTAAAAAGCGTAAGAAAGAGTCGTGGTCACTTGCCAAACCTATACTACCACTTTATGAGTCTTTCATCAAATTCAGTGTTGTTGGATCATCCAAGTTACCTGTTGCAAAATCAATGAATGATGATGATACAGAGTTGATTGACCTTTTTCAAAATATGTTCATTGAAGCTAATATGGTTGAAATTGGGGAAGGTACCAGTAATGCAGATGTGCAGTTTGTCGGCCCTGATGTCCAGCTTAACAATTGGGAGGCCACTCCCCTCCCTATTATAAAAGAGTCTTGGTAGTTTGTTTGTTTTCTTACAGTCGTAGTAGTTTGTTTATTTCTACTTCTGTAATTTAAATCATTCTAGGATTATAATTCAGAACTTTAAATCTGGTATGTTAGGTTAAAACTCTTTCTATCTATGTTTCTAATAAAGTGTAGTTTCCCTTCGTTTTATTTTAAGTCTGATTTTTATTTATTTATTTTCTCTCATACAGTTCTTTCTATGCCGATTCTAATAATATGACATGCATGACGAATTGTTCACCAGATTTAAAAACCCAATCTAATTTTGAAATAATGAATAAGGAGGTTGAATACGATGAAGGGGAAGTATTTGAGGATATAAGCAAAGATTTCAAACAGTTTGAGAATAAGACAAATCCCAATTTGGAAGAAACTAAGGCGATCAATTTAGGAGATCTTGAAAATATTAGGGGGACTAAGATAAGTGTACATGTTCAACCACAACAAAAGAAAGCTATAATTGAAGCTTTGCATGAGTATAAAGACATCTTTTCGTGGTCTTATGATGATATGCCCGGTTTAAGCACTGATTTGGTAGTTCACAAGTTGCCAATTGATCCGGTTTTTCCTCCTGTCAAGCAAAAGTTAAGAAAATTCAAAACTGATATGAGTGTAAGAATTAAAGAGGAAATCACGAAGAAACTTGAGGCTAAAGTCATTCGAGTGGCCCAGTATCCTATTTGGTTGGCAAATATTGTCCCTGTTCCAAAGAAAGACGGCAAAGTTCGGATGTGTGTTGATTATCGCGATTTAAATAAAGCAAGTCCAAAAGATAATTTTCCACTTCCCAATATTCATATTTTATTGGACAATTGTGCCAAACATGATCTTGCTTCTTTTGTGGATTGTTATGCGGGGTATCACCAGATCATTATCGATGCAAAAGATGCGGAAAAGACATCATTTATTACTCCATGGGGAACATATTGTTATAGAGTCATGCCTTTTGGATTAAAGAATGCTGGGGCAACTTACATGAGGGCAATGACCACAATGTTTCATGACATGATGCACAAAGAAATTGAAGTTTATGTGGATGACGTGATCATTAAGTTGAGAGAGCAATCTGATCATATCAAAGATTTGAGAAAATTCTTTGAAAGGCTTCAGAAGTATGATCTCAAACTTAATCCAGCAAAATGTGTATTTGGAGTTCCATCAGGAAAGCTTTTGGGTTTTATAGTCAGTCGACGTGGTATTGAGTTAGATCCTTCAAAAATAAAAGCTATCCAAGATTTACCTCCACCAAAAAATAAAACATAGGTGATGAGTTTACTTGGAAGGTTGAATTATATCAGTAGATTCATTGCTCAGCTTACGACAACTTGTGAGCCAATATTCAAGTTGTTGAAGAAGAATGTTAAAGTTGAATGGACTGAAGAATGTCAAGAGGCATTTGACAGAATTAAGAGACACTTGTCGAATCCGCCTAGTTTGGTTCCTCCAGAGCCAGGCCGACCCTTGATATTGTACATGTCTGTTTTAAATAATTCTTTTGGCTGTGTATTGGGTCAACATGATGTCACAGGAAGAAAAGAACAAGCCATCTACTACCTCATCAAAAAGTTTACCACTTATGAGGCTAAGTACACTCTGCTTGAGAAAATGTGCTGCGCTTTAACTTGGGTAGCCCAAAAGCTGAAACATTACTTGTCATCTTATACTACTTACCTCATCTCTCGTATGGATCCTTTAAAGTACATCTTTCAGAAGCCTATGCCCACAGGCAGACTCGCGAAATGGCAGATGTTGCTCACAGAGTTTGATATTGTTTATGTGACACGAACTGCAATGAAAGCTCATGCCTTAGCGGATCATTTGGCTGAAAATCCTATTGATGAGGAGTACGAGCCATTGAAGACTTATTTCCCAGATGAAGAGGTATTGTGTGCTGATGAGTTTATTTAAGAAGATTGTCATCCAGGCTGGAAGTTGTTCTTTGATGGAGCTGCTAATATAAAAGGAGTAGGGATAGGAGCGGTTCTTATTTCTGAATCAGGACAATATTATCCCATAACAGCCCAACTTCGATTCTACTGTTCCAATAATATGGCAGAATACGAAGCTTGCATTCTGGGATTAAGATTAGCCATTGACATGGGGGTCCAAGAATTATTGGTATTAGGAGATTCATATTTATTAGTCCACCAAATCCAAGGAGATTGGGAGACTCGTGATTCGAAACTCCTACCATATAGAAGTTGTTTGCAAGATCTTTGTCAACGATTTGTATTAGTAAAGTTCAAACACATTCCCAGAGCTCATAATGAGATTGCTGATGCTTTGGCGACCTTATCTTCGATGCTTCAACATCCCGATAAAACTTATATTGACCCTTTGCATATACAGATTCATGATCAACATGCATATTGTAATATGGTTGAAGAAGAATTTGATAGGGAGCATTGGTTCTATGATATCAAAGAATATATTCAGACTGGGAAGTATCCTGTACATGCTGGTGGTAATCAAAAGAGAACCATTCGACGTTTGTCTAGTGGATTTTTCTTAAGTGGAGGAATCTTGTATAAGAGGACTCCTGATTTGGGACTTCTGAGGTGTGTAGATGCTAAAGAAGCTTCAAAAATCATGACTGAAGTACATTCTGGGATTTGTGGATCACACATGAGTGGGTATGTTTTGGCAAAGAAAATACTCCGAGCAGGTTATTATTGGCTCACCATGGAGCGAGATTCCATCAATTTTGTTCATAAATGTCATGAATGCCAGGTACATGGAGACTTGATACATTCTCCTCCATCTGAGTTGCATACAATGACTGCTCCATGGCCTTTTATGGCTTGGGGAATGGACATAATTGGACCAATTGAACCAAAGGCCTCGAATGGACATAGGTTCATCTTGGTAGCCATTGATTATTTCACGAAATGGGTAGAAGCAGTGACTTTCAAGTCAGTGACCAAGAAAGTTGTGGTTGATTTTATTCACTCCAACATCATTTTTCATTTCGGCATTCCAAAGATAATTATCACGGATAATGCTGCGAATCTCAATAGCCATCTGATGCAAGAAGTGTGCCAGCAATTTAAGATTATGCATCGAAATTCAACTCCTTATCGTCCAAAGGAGAATGGAGCTGTAGAAGCTGCTAACAAGAACTTAAAGAAAATACTCCGTAAGATGGTGCAAGGTTCCCGACAATGGCATGAAAAGTTACCTTTTGCTTTGTTGAGTTATCGTACTACAGTTCAGACTTCAATTGGTGAAACTCCTTACTTGTTAGTGTATGGAACTGAAGCAGTTATACCTGCAGAGATTAAGATTCCATCTCTTCGAGTAGTTGTGGAAGCTGAAATTGATGAAGACCAATGGGTCAAGACTCGTTTGGAGCAATTAAGCTTGATTGATGAAAAAAGGTTAGCGTCAGTATGTCACGGACAACTATATCAGAAGAGAATGGCACGAGCATATAATAAAAAGGTGCGTCACAGACATTTTGAAGTTGGTCAGTTAGTACTAAGACGCATCCTTCCTCATCAGATTGAAGCCAAAGGCAAATTTTCTCCTAATTGGCATGAGCCATTCATGGTAAAGAAAGTGTTACCTAATGGCGCGTTATATCTGACTGATGTAGAAGGAAAAATGGAAGGAATGCCGGTCAATGCTGATGCAGTTAAAAGATATTATGTATGATACTCATGTACAATTATGTTATGTATTTTTTGTACTTATATTTTTAAAGATTGAAATGATGAAGGCATTTTGTTCTACTATCTGAATAATATACAAACCTTTGCTTACCCCTTTGAGCTTTTATTTTTCTTCGAACCCCTCTTTTGGAATCAAATTTTTTTTTTTTTTAAAAAATCAATCAAAAAATTCAAAATCAAACAAAAGAATAATGTTTCATGAACTACGTTTGACCTGATTCTTACTATGACAAGATACGTAGGAAGCCCTACTCCGGGGTTCGGTCTAACCAGAAGAAAATTCAAATTGCCCAGAATGAAATGAAACTGGGGCAAAAAATTTATTTTCTTAAAAGAATTGATTTCAAAAGTTGTATGTTTCACCCAATGTTATATAAATTTTTTTTTTTGAACCTCATGCCTACCTTTCTTTCTAACCCTATCCGAAAGCCAAGTTACAACCAAAGAAAGACCTTCGGATTAATCTTTGAGAATGTCAAGGCTAAACATATTATCAGTGCATGATATTTTATATTTTGGGTGTTTATTAAAAAAAAATGATGAAAAAATAAAAATGAGAGAGTCTTATTGGTGAAAACCCTTTCGGGCATCATAAGACGACTGCGAGCTAAGACGAAAATGAAAAGGAGATAGGCTCGTTGGCAAAAATCCATTGAGGTGCCACTAGTTTAAGAAAGGTTGTTATCAAGAAGGAACAAATTCAAGATTGGCTTAATTTCAAGCTCAATATGTGGACAAAAGTTGTAATGATTGGTGTGGGTAGATCTGGTTGTTTTATTCAAAATGCATGTCATAATCACTAGAATCGACTTCCGCATTCAGATAAGTTTTCTCTTTGTTTTGGAAAAGAGTTATCTATTGTCTTTTTATTTTATTTTATTTTTATTTTTGATTTTTGCGTCTTTGTCATCAAACAAAAATCTTTATTGTCTTTTGAGTCAAATTCACGTCAGGTCAAGTGAGAAAAGACTCCAAACTCGCTACCAACTCCTTTAAGGGTACAAAGCAAGACAAAAGGGTCGATGTACAGAGACAACATTTCAAAGTAAAAGTAAGGTACTCAAGATGATTATAATTTGACAATTTTAAACTTGTGAAATCTAAGAGATGTATTGGAAGCTAAACTCAGAAGCATCATACAACAGAAATATGATTTGAGTTGAGGATCTCAGTAGTCAGAATTCTGAGCCAGAAATATGACAATTCAAAGAATATTATCATGGATTGGAAAAGAGTTGAGCATGGCAAGTGCGAGAGCAGTCACTTCAAAAGCCAAATGCCACAAACTAACCACCATATGTTTTAAAACTCACAATTTTTCTTTGTTTGGAACAGAGATGAAATAATTATTTTCAGATAAAGGATGAAGTTTTACACTTCATTCAATGCAAGAAGCATGATTACAACATCCGATACTGGATCTCGGTCATGATAAACTTTATTCTTTGTGAGATATATCAAGATCCAGTAACACATAAATTTTTTCAGTACAAACTGGGGCAAAATTTTATGTGTGTTGTATGAAATTGATTTTATGCTCAGGACCCTCCTGAAGAATGGGAATTTATTTTTATGCTCAGGACCCCCCCAAAGAATGAGAATTTATTTTATGCTCAGGACCCTCCTGAAGAATGGGAATTTATTTTTATGCTCAGGACCCTCCTGAAGAATGGGAATTTATTTTATGCTCAGGACCCTCCTGAAGAATGGGAATTTATTTTTATGCTCAAGACCCTTCTAAAGAATGGGAATTTATTTTATATAAAGGACCCTTTTGAAGAATAGGATGTTATTTTTCTGTTTCACTATTTGCTTTGAGTCCAGGAGCCCGCCTGAAGAACAGGGTTGAAAAAGTTGCAAGTCAGGAGCCCGCCTGAAGAACAGGGTGAAGAATTGTAAATCTAGGAGTCCGCCTGAAGAACAAGGTGAAGAATTGTAAGTCCAGGAGCCCACCTGAAGAACAGGGTGAAGAAAAAGAAAGTTCAGGAGTCCGCCTGAAGAACAGGGTGAAGAATTGTAAGTCCAGGAGCCCGCCTGAAGAACAGGGTGAAGAATTGTAAGTTCAGGAGCCTGCCTGAAGAACAGGATGAAGGAAAAGAAAGTTCAGGAGCCCGCCTGAAGAACAGGGTGAAGAATTGTAAGTCTAGGAGCCCGCCTGAAGAACAGGGTAAAGAAAAAGAAAGTTCAGGAGCCCGCCTGAAGAATAGGTCAGTTGAATGTAAAAGCAAAAGTCGTCAATCGGAAAACTAGATGGAATCTCACTCGACTTTAACTTTTTCTCTCACCAAATTACCTTTTGAACTACTCATGACCTGGTTCCCTTATAACCCGGGATAAGTAGGATGTCCAAAAACAGGACTCGGTCATATTTATCTTTTTATTTTTTTATTTTTATTTTTACCTTTCAAATAATTGGAGGGTCAAAAATCATATCTTGTCTACTTCTTTGTATGAAAACTCTTCGAGATTTCACACAAAGAGGGGCAAAAATGTAGACACGTGATTTTTGATCCTCCCTAAATTTTAACTTGTTTATCGATATTAAATATTTATATTTATATTTAATCATATATCATTTTGACTATTATTTTATTTTTAATTTACAAAAATAATTAAATGAAGTTAATTTTAGGATATTATTTTTTTTTATTCAAATAAAAAGAATACAAAAATAAATAAATAAATAAATAAATATGTTTCTTTTTAAATAAATAAATTAGTAGTTTGTACTATCTTAATTATATAATTTATTTTTGACTATTTTTAGACTTTTATTGTATTTTTTGAAATATAAAAATTAATTAATTATTATTATTATATTATTATTATTATTATCATTTTATTTGTTACTATTATCTTATTTATTTATTTATTTATTTATTATTTTTTGTTATTTTTATAATTTAAAAAAAAAAAGAAGGGAATCTTATCTAAAAGAAAAAAAAAACCTACCCTAACCTCCCACATTTCCCTCAACTTCCTCCCACGTCCCCATACCATACACACACGCATAACTCCTCCCCACTTCCTCATTATTCTGTCAACTCCCACACACATTCACACATGCACAAAATAACACTCCATATATATATTAACCACACAAAGAAAAAAAAAGGAGGAGATCAGAAACAAAAAAAAAACACAGAGTAAAAAAAAAGATCAATAAAAGAGAGTAAAATAAAGAAAGAAAAATTTGAAGTTTAAGAGTTTTCCGTTTGAGATTTTCGGTGACAATTATTTATTGCTTCTTATTCCGTTTGAATCAAAAAATAGGTTTTTCTTTAAATCTGAACCATTTCATGTTATAAATTATATTATGAAAAGCATGAATGAAATTGTATAAACAAATTTCGTGTATTATTTAATAGATGTTGTTAATTTATTATATGAATTCATATATTATTATGTATTGAATGTTATTTTTCATATGTAACACTGTCCGGTTAAATTTTGAAATGGATAGAAAAAGAAGAAAGGAAAAATAGACATTACAATTCATGTACACAGATATCCACCCACAAACACTCCATTTTTTTTACACTACACTGATATACATACACTGCGCACACACAACAGAAATTCACAAACACCATGGATACGTAGTGAAATAGAAAAATAGTTAACAGTAGATTTTGAGTTGTCCGATGAATTTTTCATCGGAGTTAGCCATTCTTCACCGAAATTGGCTACTCCCATACCGGAAAACCAATCCGCTGGCACAACTCCGACAAACAACCGCCTTAATCCATCCAGATTTGGCCGGTTTTAACTGCTCGGTGTTTCGCCGGTAAGCCTTCAATTGCGCCATGAGCTACTGGCGATCCCCTTCCCCAAAATCGCGTGATTCCGCTAGTAACCACCTCAAACCAGATCTCCACCCGCAAAACCCCACCAGTCTGCGAAGCAGCAGCAACAACCGCGAAATGACTTCTCCAGTTTGTTCGTTGACCAACCACGGCGATGACCGACTTTTCCCCCGCTCAGATCCGGCGACTACCCAAACGATCCATGCTACCGCCGACGACTAAGCCGCCATCGTCTGACCAACGACGGTGGTGATAACAATGACCAGATCCGCCGCCGTCTTGCCGTCCGAAATAACCAGATCTACCCGCCGTCAACCCTTTTCCGTCGTCGATGACCCCTTTCTCCGGTGAATTTCGAACCCCGGCGAAGACACCTTCTCTTTTTGATTTATTACTGAACTTAATTTATGGTGATAAAGAAAAATTACTAAGTTGACTATTTTGGTTTTATATTATTTAAGTTTTATATTAATTAAGAAATATGCATATAAAATTCGTGGATTTTATCAAAATTAGAGATTATATAGTTAGTTTAGGGTATTATTATTATTATTTTAAATTTATTTATCATTATTAACAAGTTTAAATAATTATTTTGTTAAACTAACTAATCGCTTAATTAAATTTTACTTAAGATTAAGTAGTATTTCAAGTAGACACGCCTTTAACACTAGATAAATTTTAGACACATTTTAAAATATTTGTCTCAAATTAAGAATGCGGCATACGCATCTTTCCGAGATATTTTAAAGATTAAGGATGCAATAATGCACCTTAACAAATATTTTTCTAAAATTAATTTTTTACCGATTTATTTTAATATAAGATAATAGACTAGTTTTTGGTATAATAAAAATGAGCAAATTTAGGCCTTAACACAATTTGTTAAAATAATTTAAGTCAAGATAAGTCAATAAAAGCGACCGTGCTAGAACCACGGGACTTGAGGGGCGCCTCACACCTTCCCTTCGATCAACAGAATTCCTTACCCATTTTCTGTTTTCGCAGACCAAATAAGAGTTATTTCCTTTTGATTAGGGATTCAAAAAAAAAAAAGTGACTTGGAACACCAAAACTCAATTCCAAGTGACGACTTTGTAAATAATTTAATCCCTATTCAATATCGTCACTTTAATTGGAAAAACCCTTCGACTCGGCTCTCGAGCGAAAAAAGGGGTGTGAAATATATATGTATTGTAGTATATATTTTATTTAAACTAGTACATATATATTGAATGGTGTGTATATATCTTCTATAGGCGTATATATTTAATGTATCCAAGTGTATATGTTTTACAAATTAGTATATAACTATACAAAGTGTATATGTTTTACAAATTAGTATATAACTATACAAATATATTATAGTATATTTCATTTAAAGTATTACATATACATAGAATAGAGTGTATATATGTGAATAGATCTTCTATAGACGTGTATATTTAACGTATACATGTGTATATATTTTATAAATTAGTATATAACTATACAAATATATATTGTAATGTATATATACTGTAGTATATCTCATTTAAAGTATTACATTTACATAGAATAGAGTGTATATATGTGAATAGATCTTCTATAAATGTGTATATTTAACGTATACATGTGTATATATTTTATAAATTAGTATATAACTATACAAATATATATTGTAATGTATATATATTGTAGTATATTTCATTTAAAGTATTACATAGACATAGAATAGAGTGTATGTATGTGAATAGATCTTCTATAGACGTGTATATTTAACGTATACATGTGTATATGTTTTATAAATTAGTATATAACTATACAAATATATATTGTAATGTATATATATTATAGTATATTTCATTTCAAGTATTACATATACATAGAATAGAGTGTATATATGTGAATGGATCTTCTATAGACGTGTATATTTAACGTATACATGTGTGTATATTTTATAAATTAGTATATAACTATACAAATATATATTGTAATGTATATATATTGTAGTATATCACATTTAAAGTATTACATATACATAGAATAGAGTGTATATATGTGAATATATCTTCTATAGATGTGTATATTTAACGTATACATGTGTATATGTTTCATAAATTAGTATATAACTATACAAATATATATTGTAATGTATATATATATTATAGTATATTTGATTTAAAGTATTACATATACATAGAATAGAGTGTATATATGTGAATAGATCTTCTATAGATGTGTATATTTAACGTATACATGTGTATATGTTCTATAAATTAGTATATAACTGTACAAATATATATTGTAATGTTTATATATTATAGTATATTTCATTTAAAGTATTACAAATACATAGATTAGAGTGTATATATGTGAATAGACCTTCTATAGACGTGTATATTTAACGTATACATGTGTGTGTGTATATATATATATATATATATATATATATATATATATATATATATATATATATATATATATATATATATATATTGTAGTATATTTTATTTAAACTTTAAAGTTTAAAGTAGTACATATATATTTGGATGGTGCGTATATATGTGTAATTGTGTATATTTATATATATATTTTTTAAATTCTAATGTAGTATATACAATATATATAGTGTATATATATATTGTTTAACGTATTTATAATGTATATAGGTGGGTATATATAATGTATATTGAATTTTTTTTAAAAATATTTTTGACCGGGTTTGACCGGTTTTTTAAACAGGTTTGATCGGGTTTAGGTGGGTTTGATCGGGTTGGGTTAAGTGGGCCGGGTTAGGGTGGTTTTTGATTATTTTACTGTTGGATCCGGCCCGGCCCGACCCACTTAGACCCCAACCCGGCCCCGACCCCGGCCCGGTCCTCAACCCGATTAAATAACAAGGACCGGTTCCGGGTTGGCCCGGCCCGGCCCACTTGACAGCCATAGTTCAAGTGCCCAATTAATTAAAATTCTGCTTTAATTCCATTCTGCTACTGTCTGATATTTTTGTTATTATTTGTTGTTTTCTATACTTTCCTTCTTTTTTTCGGGACTGCTTTAAACTATTCTTAAATTGAGGGTATATCGAAAACAACCTCTATCTCTAAAATATCATCTCAATTAATATAGCAAATTTGAGAGAACTTAATTCTTACTACTATAGATCAACTTTACCTAATAGTCTAAAAAATTTAATAAGCTATACAAAATTATTTGAAGTCGAGACAAAATCATAATTAATATTTAATTTTACGTACTTATTCTTCTTGCCAACATAAGCCTGGTTGATACTTGCCAATTCAAGATTCCATGACGACATTGTATATCTACTTACCATCCCCTTCTTCAAGTCAACTTTTACCTTTTCAATTCTTGGGCGAATTAGGTCCAATCTTTCCATAAAATGCTCAATTGACATTGTGTTTGGAGCAATTACTACTATTGTATCACCATCATCTTCTTCCCATGCATTAATTGCATGTATCATATTAAACCCTGGTACTTCGAACCACTTCATTTTTGACTCATCCGTTGCGTAACGGGGAAGCACCCCTAGGCGTGGCACTTTTCTCGAGTTGTAACCGACCAGTGCACCACTGGTTATGAGCCCAAAAGGGTTAATTTCTAGTTGTGTATCGGGAAATATGATATAATTTTTTGTTATGGCAAAGTCATGGATGAATGATGGACGTGTCATGGAGAAAATTGGAATGTCGCGACTTTTGGTCCCATTAGGGTGAATTCGAAAATAAGTTAGAAATGGAGGTATTAGACAGTAACGAAAAGCAAAAGCTTCACCAGTATCTGGATCAATTTTGGGATGAGCTGTCATATTTATGGGAAGATTTCCCTCAAAATTGTGTCTACCAATAGTTATGATATCACCATTTGGGGCTAATTTTATAGCATAAGGAAGATCAGATTAACAAAGAGCAAATAAATTGCCTCCAAATAATGCCAAGCTAGTGTTAGCAAGGCCTATACCATTGCTTGGATCGAATTGGCCTATTTTTCTCCGAGTTATAGACACTGCCCCACGACATACAAGCGCGATAAGGCTATTAAAGTCGGAGAAAAGATTAGGAATAATTGAAAATCCCGCTTCTTTTTCAACCAAGTACTTATAAGTTTTGACATAACGACTACAAAATATCGCTTTGCCTTGAGAAATTTTAGTGGAATGAAGCATTCCATCGCCATCAAAGAGATGAAAAGGTCCACGAGGAAAATATTGTGGATTTGGACCATTTCTAATGTAAGCACCGTTGAGACACGATGGGAGGGAGCCTTTTACCACCTCACATTCTGTTGGAGGAAGTTCGTCAACAGGAGCAAAATTGTCAGAGAGAACACATTTTGGATCAAGGGAAGGATGACATGGAGGATCGATGAAAGTGTCAATGAAATCGTCGCATGCATTCAAGATAACTTTGAGAAATGATGGATCTAATAAGGGATTTTTTAGGGGTTTATTATGTTGTTTAGATGATGGACTTTTGCCAATGGCTTGTGGAGATACATATGAAGATGTCCTACTAGGAGAAACAAGAGATTTGGGGTGTGGCAGTAGTGTACCAGTGAAGGAAAAAAGGAAAGCATTCATAGCTTGTATGCTTTTAAGAAAAAAAAAAATGTACTTAGAGTAGCAGCCTATTATATATTTTTTTTTCAGACGTCTTTGATAAAGAAAATTTATAAGTTGGATGATACTAGGCCATTAATTGAACAACTACATGATAAATTCCACCAAGGAAATATAATTAGCAAAAATATTAATTTTGAGTTCCTGATGACTCGTTGACATAATGAGCATTATGTGAGTAACCAAAAAAAGGAAGTACAGTCAAGAAATATGATTTTAACAAACACCAATTTGGATTCTCATAATCACCATTAACAGATAGTATGAGATAATTAATTACTTCCTCCATTCATTTTTACTTCTATTTTTTGAGATGACATCTCCATTATAAAAATAATAATTGGTATAATAATTTTGTCATATTATCTCTATTAATTGATGTTTAGGAGTAATAAGTATTGAAAAATATTTGAAAAATAAGATTAAAATCTGAAATTTTCTTTTTTTATTTTCTTAATTTGTCAAAAATAACAAATAAAAATAAACATTAAATTAAAAAAATAATGAAAAATAAATCCGAACGGAGGAATTACCTAATGTCAGAAATTTTTTTGGGTAGTGATCCCTACCTATTAACTAAATATTAATGTATAGAAGCTATAGTCATGATGAACTCTAGTATGTTTGGTATGAACAATAATGTCAAACTTCTTCAAAATATATATGAAATGGAAGTGTTTAATTGAAATAATTTATCATCTGTTTAGATGCTTCGTTGAAACATATCATAGTTCGAATGTCCAAATAAAATTTATTTTCAATTTATAAGATTCTAATTAACATTTAAAGACAGAAATAATATATATATATAGACACTTAAAGTTTTACATCAAATTTAATTACTCATTTTCTTATGACGAGGTAGACACCTCTTCCTGGTAGAATGTCATGTAAGTATACACTCTGACTAACGATACGTGTGCAAATTTTTTGTCTTTTTTTTTTTTTTGGTGAAAGAAAAAATATTGTCATTAACGTTCTCAAACACGCAATCAATAAATAACACCAACTGCCGGTGTTTAAGAAAATAATTTATTTTTCTTTTTAATACGTCTAAGAAAGAATAATTTATTTTTCTTTTTAGTAATTATTTAATTTCAATTTTTTACGTTAAGACCACAAGATTAAAGACAATAAATTTAACTAATGCTAGTTTAGAACCACAAGATTTAAAAATCTTCTTTATTTTCAGCCAAACTAGGTCATTCTTTTAGAAATGAAGGGAGTATTATTTGAAAAAATGACGATATATATATATATATATATATATATATATATATATATTATAATTTTCTTTAAATTATAATAATATAGGGAGGAGTATAAGATTGCTAAGCGAGAGGTGAAGTTAGCGGTCACGAGGGCTAAGGATGCTGCGTTCGAGAGTTTATACGCATCATTAGATAGTAAAGGTGGGGATAAAAAGTTGTACAGGCTCGCCAAGGTTAGGGAGAGGAGGACCCGGGACCTAGATCAAGTGAAGTGTATTAAGGATGTGGACGACAAAGTTTTGGTGGAAGAGGGTCATATTAGGAAGATATGACAACCTTACTTTCATAAGCTCCTGAATGAAAGAAAGGATACTAGCATTGTGTTGGGGGATTTAGAGCATTCCGAGAGGTTTCGCAATTATGGCTACTGTAGGCGCATTAAGGTTGAGAAAGTTAAGGGGGCTATTCGTAGGATGCATAGAGGTAGAGCGACGGGGCTAGATGAGATTCCAGTGGATTTTTGAAAGTGCACAGGTGGGACAAGTGTGGAGTGGTTGAATCAGTTGTTTAACATAATTTTCAAGATGAAGAGGATGCCTGAAGCTTAGAGAAGAAGTACGATGATTCTGTTGTATAAGAATAAGGGCGACATTCAGGATTGCAATAATTATACAGGTATCAAGTTATTGAGTCACACTATGAAGGTTTGGGAGAGGGTGATAGGGTCGAGGTTGCGGAGCATTCTTACTCTTTCTAAAAATCAGTTTGGATTTATGCCAGGGCGCTTGACTACAAAAGTCATTCATCTCGTCAGGAGACTAGTGGAGAAGTACAGAAAAAGGCAGAAGGATTTGCACATGGTGTTTATCGACTTATAGAAGGCCTATAATAGAGTTCCTGGGGAGGTTCTTTGGAGGTGTTTGGAGGCTAGAGGTGTACTTGTATTATATGTTAGGGTGATTAAGGATATATACGACAGAGCCAAGACTCGGGTTAGGACTAAGGGAGGGGACTGGAAGCACCTTCCTGTCTTGATGGGGTTACATCAAGGATCGACGCTTAGTCTGTTTCTTTTTGTTGTGGTGATGGATGTTTTGACGCGGCACATTCAGAGTGAGGTGCCTTATTGTTTGCTTTTTGCGGATGATGTAGTCTTGATTGATGAGACTCGTAGTTGAGTTAATGCTAAGTTGGAGGTTTAGAGGAAAACTCTTGAATCTAAAGGGTTTAGGTTGAGTAGGTTCAAGACGAAATATTTGAAGTGTAAGTTCAATGAGGTATCTCATGAGTCCAATGTGGCTGTTAAGATTGACACTCATTCTATCAATAAGAGAGATAGTTTCAAGTATCTGGGATATATGATTTAGGAGAATGGAGAGATTGACGAGGATGCCACTCATCGGATTGGGGTAGGGTGAATGAAATGGAGGCTCACCTCCGGTATCTTGTGTGATAAAAAGGTACCTCCCAAACATAAAGACAAGTTCTACAGAGTGATAGTTAGACCAGATTGATTGTATGGGGCGGAGTGTTGGCCTGTTAAGAAGACCCACATCTAGGAAATGAAGGTGGCGGAGATGAGAATGCTTCGGTGGATGTGTAGGGGTACTAGAAAAAATAGGATTAAAAATGAGGTTATGCGAGATAAGGTGAGAGTGGCTTCGATGGAAGCCAAGATGAGGAAAGTGAGGTTGAGATGGTTCATTCATGTGATGCAGAGGAGCACGGATTCCCCAGTGTGAAGGTGTGAGAGATTGGCTAGGGATGATTTCAAGCGAGGTAGAGGTAGACCGAAGAAATATTGGACAAAGTTGATTAGATATGACATGGAACAACTTCAGCTTATCGAGGACATGACCCTTGATAGGAAGTTGTGGAGGAGGCGAATTAGGGTAGAAGGTTAGTCTGAGTTAGGATGTTGTATGTTTTGATGTATATTTGGAGTATCTTGCTTTTGGTATTATAGAATATGTTAATTTCAATTGTATCTTGTTCTATTACTATTCCGTATCTTATCTTAGATTACTTTATTTTGAGCCGGGAGTCTATCGAAAACAACCTCGCTATCTCACTTTTGAGGCAGTGGTATGGACTGCGTACACTTACCCTCCTCAGACCCCAATGGGTGGAAATATATTGGGTATATTATTGTTATCGTCCTCCTAGTTCCCCTTTTTTCTTCATCCGAAACATTTTACCCTCCCCCTTCAAACTCTCGTTGTCAAGTAACCAACCCTAAATCAAAGCTAATTCCTAACTCCCTCAAAATCCAAGACAGTCTCTAACAAGAAAAACCTAGTAATTCAATTAAAAATGGGAAAATGACATGGCGTGACCATTAAAAATTTAAATGGTATAACTTTGACTTAAATCCCTTAAACGCATTTTAGGGCCACAATAATATTTCCTCTGTTTCATTTTAGTTGCTCTTCTTATTAAAAATATTTGTGTTAATTTAGTTGTTCGAAATCAAAAGAATACTATTATGTTCTTCTAATACTATCTCTATCATTAAATGACTACATATTTATATTTTCAAAGCATATTAATAAGATCGATTTGGCAAAATAAGTTCCTAATAAATATTTTGAAAGTGTCAAGTCAACAAAAGCCAACTATTTTAAAACAAAGAACGTAACAACTATTTTGAATCTGCTTATCACTAGAAACCATTGAATAGCGCTGTTGATTTCTGCCTAGCCGTGCTGTATCTAATTCACAGTGATTTGAAGTGTGAAAATTTACTTCTTGATGTAAATGAGAACTTGAAGGTTCCAGATTTAGCCCCATCATATCCTTTTTTTCCAAAATGAATAGGAGGTGCATATGAAATAGTGTACTGAGAAAAATGTATATAAATTGGATAACCAAAATATGAAGTGTATATGAAAAAAAAATTTACTAATAAAAATATATAAAATATGCACATCTATTATATGAAAAGTGAATATGAAGTATACATGTACTGCAATAAATTTTATTTGATGCGCCATCATCACCTGGAGTCGTGTGCCTGGAAGTTGCTTTGGTGAGTTTCTTCTCGGTCCTTTTTTTTCTTTTCTATAGAGCAGTGTGGCATTTTTAAAAAATTGGCCTGATCTAAAAGAGAATGAGTTTTGAGTTGTTTAGTATACTTAAGAGCAGTATATATTTGTAGTAAGACATAAAATGAGTTCAATAATGGAATTGATTTCTCCATTGTGTTAGCATGTGTTGGTGCATTTTATTATTAAAATAAATTAAAGTGCATGATATTAGTAAACATAAAATGGAGAAAGTGGTGTCATTATTCTTGTAACTCACCACATTATCTTTTTGAGTTAGTGGGTACAAATTGTGATAAGGATGACCATTAGTTCTTGTAACTCATATGACCATTAGTTCTTGGAACTTATATGACCATTAGTTGCATGTAACTCTTGTAATATTTGTAACCTATAGATCATTCATGTACCCACTTTACTACACCATATTCTTGCTATTCAATACAAGGATGAATATTCCACCTATAAATAGAGGTGATCTTGCATGTTATTGAATGTACAAAAAAAATATGATAAGTGTGAAAAAGATTATAGTGTGTAATAGTGAAAGAGAGAGTTGAGACAAAGAAAATATTCTAAGTCTTTAACTATATTTACTATACAAAGAGAGTAAATATATGTTGAAGAAAGGTGTTCTTATGGTGGAGCTTTGGACGCTTCAACTAATCTGGAGTTGCTTGAGTTGTACATCGTTGATGGACTGTTGTATACTGGAGGGAACAAGTCAAGAGATATATTGCTGAATCGATGTAGATTATGCTACAGTGGGCTTGAATCTCCTTAAAGAGAGTGAGATATCCACGCCTCAGCCGAAGAAGAACATTATTTTATTTTTATCACTTTTGTTCATTTTATTTTCAATTGTAACAATTATTGTAATTTGTGGTATATTACACCAGCAATTTTAAGGAGATTCATGTTTTGTTACAGTTGAAAAATCGCGAATATCAAGATGAGAGATCTCAAAAGATGGATGGCGAAAGATAGCTACGTAACGTACCTTTCTACTCCTTAACTCAAGCGGAGAAAAGGTAAAAAGTTACCTATTATTTTTCATGAATAAAATGATACTTTTCATTAAAGTTTATTTTCTTAAAGTCTCAAAATAGTGAGGCTAATGAAATGAGAAAAATCAGCATGAAAAATGTGATTTTTGCTTTTTTGAGAATATATTTTTTAAAAGAAGAAGTTACAAGTGCGTATGTCAGTCTTGGAATAAATCACATGCTACTATTTGTATCTTTATTGATGTTTTTGACACTAACATGGATGTTATCAAATAAAGAATAAAAAGTATTGAGTAGTCATTTGACATTAAATATTTGGGTGAGATAAATTTCATTCTAGGAATGAAAAATACCTAAATTATGTGATGAACTTTTCCTTGACATGTCACATTATGGTGAAAAAAATTGTGAAATACATTTTATTGATTGTATGAGCTATGCAACTCCTTTTGATTTAAATATGTGAAAGTTGTGTGAGAAAAAAAGGAGTTTACTAGCCTAATAAAATATGAGATATGTGGCTAGTCGTACTTGGCCTGAAATTGTGTAAAGTACTTAAGCAGGTTATACAAGAAAAATCAGGTATATTTACTTGAAAAAAATTGTGGCTTGTTTTATTAAAATAAATCTTGTTGTACTTAAAAGTGTTTTTGATGTAAATAAAAAAATAACTTGGTGCTATTTACTGAAATAAAGAAATAAATTATGATTTGTTAACTCAATTATGGAAGTTGAACTAACTTTCTTAGCTTCAACTAGTGAAAAAGTGAATTGATCAATCATTTTATGTTGAGAAATTGATTCCTCTAATTTTGAGTTATTGTGATAACACCAAAATTTATTGGTAGAGCATAAACCATTTATTATAATGGTAAATTCAGATCATAAGGAGAAAAACACAATATTATGAGATCATATTGATCAATGGTACACCAATATTAATTGTGTTAATTTTGTGATAATTTTGCAGATTCAAAACGAAGGCCTTAGCAAGAAAATGGTCTGAATCACATCGAGGAGGAGGAAGAAAGTCTATAAAAAAAATCATGAGTCATATATGAGGAAACCCAATCGGGGGACTAGAGATCCTATAATCAGGCTCAATAGAAAGAACTAATTATCTAATGACTTGGTGTGGGATGCACTATTATTTAAAACAATTATGAAAACAATTATAGTGTGTAGTAGTGAAAGAGAGAATCGAGACAAAGAAAATATTCTAAGTCATTAACTATATTCACTATACAAAGAGAGCAAATATATGTTGAAGGAAGGTGTTCTTATGGTGGAGCTTTGGACTCTTCAACTAATCCGGAGTTGCTTGAGTTGTAAATCATTGATGGGCTGTTGTATCCTGGAGAGGACATGTCAAGAGATATACTGTTGGATCGATGTAGATTATGCTGCAGTGGGCTTGAATCTCCTTAAAGAGAGCGAGATATTTACACCTCAGCCGAAGAAGAACATTATTTTATTTTCATCAATTTTGTTCATTTTATTTTCAACCGTAACAATTATTGTAATTTATGGTATATTACACCAGCAGCATGCATGTGAACTTGTGAAATTTACTAATGGTAATATATCCTTTAGCTTGGCTTTGACTCGTATTTATTCCTTTCAATTTTGGGTGTGCATATGTAGGCAGTTAAATTTGCATACAATTGAATAAGCAGACGCATGTGTCATATGTGACATCCTATGTAGCTAATTCTTGTCCTACATGACATCCTACATGTATTATGCCACATAGGATGCACGTGTCCACTTGTTTAATTTTGTACAAGTTTAAATGACTACGTGTGCACATCCAAAGTTGGAGGTCATAAGTGGTGTAAACAGAAGTTAAAGTAAATGCTATGTTTATGTATTCTGACTTTACTAATACTTACCAAAAACAATCAAAAATCTTACTTGTAGTATCACTTTAACGTGGATGCTTACGTGTCATGATTCAAAACCGGGCCTGGCCTGGCCTGACGGGCATCTCAAGCCCATCATGGTCTGGAGAAAATTCACTTAGCCTTACCTCAAGAGCACAATAAAAGTAGAAAAAAATTATAGAAACTAACATCCTTAAGACTATAATTACAATAAATAGCAACACTTCTTCAAAATTGCAACTTATAGCAAAAGTAACAATATTTTACGGACTTCATAGTAATAGAAGAATATGTATTTTTCAGTTGTGCATATGTATTTATCAGTAATACATATATATTTGTATATGTATTTATATAGAAACATTTTACTTAAATACAAAATACAATTTACTATTTTTCGTAATTATGAAACTGTTGCTATAAAAGTTATAATTAAGACTACAAAGTTGCTATTTCTGAAATTTTCCCATAAAAGTAAACAACAGAAGCCAACCAAAGTAGCGAGAGAGATAAATAATCCAAATAAAAAATGGAGAGTCAAAATCAAACAACCATAACATCTCAATACTATCCACAAAAGCCTCTAATTCAAGAATATCGCCTAAGTCGGGAAATGCCCCTGACTATGACAAAAAAAATCCCAAAGTACTTAAATATAAGGAAACTAATGAAATTATTGGGCATTCTGAAGGATGGAAGCTCACCACTTCACAGTTGATCAACAGGAGTACCAAACCACCTAAATCTGTACAGAAGCAATAGAAAAATACTCGGAACCTACATCATGAAATGATGGATCATCTGGGGACAGTCAGTGGGGTGAACACTGGCATGTAACCCAACGAAAAAGGGGTAAAATAATGTATTTACCAAAATTCAGTCATAAAACCACATGCACAACAATTATATATTCACATATATAGGATGCCGGAGTAGGAACAAGGGACATGAAATATGAGCGTTTAAAATATTAACCTGAACTATGTAGCTCGTATCAACATTTCCACCTATGGGCTATATGGGTTCGGCTTCCCCTTTGAGGCCCTAGTCTATATTAGCTGCATGTATCGAGGAATGGGTAAAGACCCTAAGGTGATATCCGCCCAAAATATAATATGTATTCAGACATACGGTCATATAGACCCTCCAACGTCAGCAAACCTGGTTTTCAGTGTTGATCCCCATGGGACTACACCTTTTGGTGAGCTACACAATTTCGTTTACGCCCAAATTAAAATAATTTGGACATAAACCAACCATTAAGTCATTTTTCAACTTAGTATTGATCAACCTTAGTTTTGGAATGAAGAATGACGCTTTTTGAGATAATACAAAGGTTTTAAGCCTTAGAATCGGGTTATGTGAAGATAGGATGATTTATAGGACATAAAAGGACCAAAGTAACCTTAAAATACTTTTAAAATTAAGTCCCATCAATGAAAGAAGGGGGGTCATGACATGAAGCCCAAGGCGAACCCTCTGCTTCGCTGTGCAAAGCCCAACGTGGAGCTATATCATGAGGCTCAGCATGAAAGTGAGGAAGTGAGACCTCATGGTCCCTCTTACGGTACGAAGCCATCTTGCATCCATCCCTTTGCAACGTACGACGTTATTTTGATCCTAAACCTTCTCCCAACATACCCAAACTCTCCTCAAAGTGTTTTACGCTTAAGATAGAGGCTATGTAGGCTAGTTTTAGCTTGTTTTAGACCCCGTAATACCTGGGACGTTACATTATCCTCCCTTAGGATCATTTATCGCCGAATGAGCGATTAGGATACCTGTAGCATGATGTATAAGAAAGAACACAAAGGGACCTAAGAACAAATTAAAATGCAACATGAGAAGAAGTAAGTTTTGTACCTTAAGCACATTCGTCCAATATAGGAAACAAGAATAGGTACTTGTCCTTCATATTCTCTTTTGACTCACGTAGCCTCTTCTACCTTTTGATTTCTCTAAAGAACCTTCATCGAAGCTATATCCTTAGTCCTCAACCTACGTACTTGCCTATTCAATGTTTTAACTAGAACTACCTCATAGGACAATGAATCCTTAACACCAACATCCTTAACCTGCACTATCAACGAAGGGTTACCAACATACTTTTTTAGCATAGACGCATAGAAAATGGGATAATCGAGGGTAAACTCGCTGGTAAATCTAATTCATAAGCGACATTCCTAATTCTCCTCATAATCTGATACAAACCAAATAATAGGGACTGAGCTTAACTTTCTTTCCAAATCTTATAACTCCTTTCATAGGAGAAACCTTCAAGAACACCCAATCGCCATTTTCAAATTTCAACTCCCTCCGGTTCACATCCACATAAGAATTTTGATGACTTTGAGTAGTCTTAAGTCTTTCTTTAATCACCTTCACTTTGTCCATGGATTGGTGAACCAAGTTGATGTAAAATCAACCTAGTCTCACCTACCCCGAACCGTCCAACAAGAAACCTAGACCTTCTACCATAAAATGACTTAAAAGGGGCCATTTGGATGCTAGAATGATAACTGTTATTGTGAGAAAATTTGATAAGAGGCAAATAGTCAACCCAACTACCTTTAAAATCTATTAAACTGGAAATTCTATCTCTTGCAAAGTACCACTCGACCTCAAATGTTCAACCTTAGCTTATTGATAAACCATACAATTAGTAATAAAGTTTTCCATATCCCTCTTCATATTATTCCACCAGTAGGTTTCCTTCAAATCATGATATATTTTGATCGAACCCAGATGAATTGTATATTTTTACTTGTGAGCTTCGGTAAAAATTCTTTCCCGCAGCCTATATACATTAGGAACACACAACTTTCTTTGATACTCAAGATGCCATCTCCCCCAATCTCAAAAGCCATAATCTTTTGCTGACCCACATCAACTTTGATTTGCATGAGCATGAGATCCAACACCTGTTTCTCCATGACCTCAACATCACAAGACGATTTAACTACTTATTAAACAATCACCCCTCTATCTTTGGAGTCCAAGTGGCGAACTCTTAAATTAGCCAGCCAGTGAATATCCTTCACGAATCTCTTTTTCTCCTTTTCAACGCGGGGTAGACTCCCATAGACAACCTTCTAAGAGCATCAACAACAATATTAGCTTTACCTGGATGGTAGTGCAAACTCATGACATAATTATTAAGCAATTCAATCCACCGTCTTTGTTGGAGATTCAATTCCTTCTGTGTGAACACATACTGCAAGCTCTTATAGTTTGAATAAACGTCCACATGAACCCTATATAAATAATGATGCAAAATCTTTAGGGCAAAGACCATATCTGCCAACACTAGATTGTGAGTTAGGTAATTTCTCTCAATATCTCATGAACCTTAAGTTCCTGGAAGCATAGGCGACAATCTTACCATAATGAGTCAACAAAAAACATAGTCCCACACTAAATATATTGCAATACACAACAAACCCCTCTGTACCCTCGGGTAGGGTCAAAATAGGCACAAAAGTCAACGTATTATTCAACTTTTCAAAACTACCCTTACAATCATCGGACCACAAAAAATCAACCTTTTTCTATATTAGCTTTGTCAGCAGAGCAAAAATAGATGAAAAGCTCTCGACAAACCTCCTATACTACCCGAAAAAACTCAAAAAACTCCTAATGTCGGTTGGAGTCGTGGGTCTAGGCCACTTCTTAACCACCTCAATATTTTGTGGATCCACCTAGATCCCTTCACTGAAACTACATTTCTAAGAAAAGTCACATCACTTAGAGTTTTTAACATAATTCAAAGGTGATTGGCATGATCCTCCTCACTTTTAGAGTACACCAAGATGTCATCAATGAAGACTATAACAAACAAATCCAAAAGCTACTTGAATACCCGATTCATAAGATCCATGAAATCAACATCAGCATTAGTCAACCCGAACAACACAACTAAAAAGTCATAATGGCCATACCAAATCCAAAAAGTGGTCTTAGGAATGTCAACCTCCCTAATTTTCAACTAGTGATAGCCCTAACAGAGACCAATCTTAGTAAAAAAGGTCATCAATCTAGGGATATGGTACTTATTTTTCATTGTAACCTTATTCAGCTGATGATAGTCTATACACATCTAAACAGACTTATCTTTCTTTCACACAAAAAGTACAGAAGCACCCCATAAAGAAACACTAGGACAGATGAAACCCTTATTAAGAAGATATTTCAACTACTTCTTTATTTCTTTAGTTCAGCCGAAACCATTCCATAAGGAGGAATAAAAATGGGATGGGTATCCGGTAGAAGGTCAATCCCAAAATCTATTTCCCTATCGAGAGGAATTCTAGGAAGATCATCAGGAAAATTCATTAACCTCGGGGATAGATTTCAAAGAGGGACTCACAGAGTTAAAATCTTAAGCCAAACTAGATAATACAAATACCCTTCAAATATTATTTTCTAAGCTCTAAGATAAAAAATAATCTTTCTTTTTTGAACGAGAGAACTCCCTTCCCATTCTAATACCAGTTAATTAGGAAAATGAATGGTAACCTTTAGGGTACTATAATCAAAAGAGACATAGCACGAATGGAGCCAATCCATCCCTAAGACTACATCAAAATACACCATATCAAGTTCTATCAAATCTACCAATGTCTCTCTTTAAAAGATGGACACCATGCAACCCCTATAGATTTTTCTACCAATAATGGACTGACCCACAGGAGTAGAAATAGAAAAAGGGTCAAAAATATTTTTAGGATCAAAACCAAAGTGTACAACCACATAAGATAGGTTAGAACCCAGATCAAGCAAATAATAAACATCATATGAGAAGAGTTGTAACATACTAATAACAATATCTAAGGATGCCTCAGATTCCTAATGAGTAGAAAGTGTATAGAGGTGATTCTTACCATTTCCAGTACTTGATGTGGCACCCTTAGGTGCAGGATCTAAAGAAGTGGCGACCAGGACCTTATTAGCTCTAGTGGAAACTCTAGCTATAGGATAATTCCGCCGCAGATGACCAAGCTGACCATAATTGAAAGATAAATTCCTCTACTCCTCACAATATCTACGTTGAAGCTATCTGTAAAAATGACAAAAAGGGTAATGTGGGGCTGAATGAGATCTAATTGCCTGAGACTGGACACTTTGTACCTTAGGACCATTGCTAGTCTAAAAACGATGATCACTTGATGTCTTAGGATAACACTAGCTAAAGAATAAGAATTTTTCTAGTTCCCCTTCTTAGTCCGTCCTACCATCCCTCTCACTGTTTTATTAATTTGTATTTTGTTTTACATACCTAAAATTTTTGCTCTACCTTTCTCCCATTTCCACCTGCTTCCTTTTCTTATCTTCTATTTATTGCATATAAACCACTAGCCTGGATATGTCCATATCATTAATCAACATAGCAACCTTACATTCTAACACCAAGTCATGGGACAAACCAGAAGCAAACTTTCTCATTCTAGACCTCATATTAGATGCTAACTCCACAATATAATAGGACAACTGTTGGAACTTTAGTGCATACTCCTTAAGATTCATCTTATCCCGCTTTAAGTTCACAAACTCTTTATCCTTAACCTCTCTCAACTCCTGAGGATAGAAGTGATCAAAAAATGTATATGAGAACTCATCCCACGCTGCCGACTCAACATCATCACCCCTCATCTCTTCCCACTCCTTATACTACTTGTAAGCCAGATTCTTTAATGATAAGCAACAAACTCTACACCTTCCAACTTAGTAGCATGCATTAACCTAAAGATCTTCTCCATATCATTAATAAACCCCTGAGGATCCTTCTTAACATTAGAGACTGTAAAAATGAGGGATTCAACCTCATAAAGTGGCCAACCCGGGTAACATTAGATGAACTGGAGGCAGAGCTAACATGATCAGAATGATAAGACTGTGATGCCACCATCCGAGTAAGTAGGTAAATAGATTGAGAGAACTCGATATTCGAGATCTCTTCTTGAGAGGACTAAGTAGAGGTAGCACTAGCTTGAAAGGTCTGAGGAGGATTAGTAGGGACTGATGGGACCCTAAGTGGAGTGATACAGTCAGGAGTAGGGGAACTATACTTAGTTTGTATGACATGAGTAGGGCAAAATTCCTTCGCATTTAACTTAGTTGGGATGGATGTTCCAGTTGAGTTTCTATATATGACTGTCAACTCTTCGAGGAGGTATGATCTAAATACGAGCAAGCTAGAAATTAGATAAGTTTTATGATAACTAGAATCTCTAGCACGAAATAAAACACAATAAAGAGAAATATTCCTAAATGCCCTATAGCCTCTCCCTTATAAGTATGGCGTGCTACACACCCATAAAAGATACTCTACTCGATATGGCTTTGTGGATACCCAACGACTCTAAATTGTGCTCTGATACTAAGTTGGCATGATAATAAATCGAGCCTGGTTGTGATGGGCATCTCAAGCCCATCATGGGCTAGAGACAAACCTCTTCCCTTAAATCAAGAGAATAATAAAAGTAAATTATAGAAGCTAATTAAATTAGTGATAGATATAGATAATCTACATGAAAAGTTTAAAGTTAAAACCAAATAACTATAACATCCCAATACTGTCCACAAGAGCCTCTAATCCAAGAATACCAACTAAGTCAGGATATGCCCTCTACTATGAAAAAAAAGAATCCAAAAGTGCTATAAATATAAGAAAACTAATGAAATGACCGGACCTTCTGAAGGATAGAGACTCACCACTTCACAACTGATCAATAGGAGTACCAAATCACCCAACACTGTACAAGATTAATGTAAATGTCCTCAAAACCTACATCATAAAATAATGTAATTGATACTTCTTATCGACATATAATCTTTAACCATAACATAATCAAACCTAGTCGCCAACCTCTGAATTTCAGTAAAAATGGCCATTTCGGCCATTAATTAGCTGGATCTGGGGGATGATCAATCACCTCTTGTGACCACTACATCAAATTTTCCCTTACTCTTATATTCTAAACTTGTAGAAACTACATACTCTCCTAGCGATATCTTACCCACAAAAGCCTCCTCACCTGCCAAAGTTTCATCATCACTACAACAAAGCAAATTTGCTGACCTGGTAAAACCATTAAATACTAATGCTCCTAAAGCTTTTCCAAATGACTCAGTTAAACCTATTCTGATTAAGAAGCTTAAGTATAATTATGGCTTTCCAAGGGTGGTGTGGATTGCAGATGAAGTAGAAAGGATGAATATAATTGCAAGCCTTCAATATGCTGTGATTGGTAAATTCTCATACAGCTGGCCAGATATGGAAGATCTGAGAATCCAAATACCTAAGCAACTTAACATGAAAGGGGACTGCACAATTGAATTTCTGAGGAATCGTGACATTCTTATAAGCTTTGATCTATTTGAGGATTTTGTCAACAAAATGTCCAAAAATATGTATTACATCAATGCTAAGTATGGATATTCATACTAAATAAGGCCTTTAATATGATGCTAAATTCAATATAGAGGAGAAAACGACCAGGCAATGTCCTGGATATCATTCACAAATTTAAGATCAACTTTCTTTGTTAAAGAATCACTTTTCTCACTCGCGTCAGCAGTTGGTAAACTAATTCAATTGGACATGGCTACAATGAACAAGACGATACCTAGTTGTGCTAATGTGAAGGTGCAAGTGGATTTACTAGCTGAATTCCCTAAATTTGTAGAAATGGAGATTGTCAATCCTACTACAAAGATCTCAAGAGTTGAAAAGGTGAACATCCAGTATGACTTTATGCCCAAGTACTATCAAAAGTGTAAGTTACAAGGCCATGAAGAAAAAGAGTGTAGAGTCTTACACCCGAAATTGAAGAATTTCTATGAAGATCAACTGGTAACTGAAAGCAATGAGGAAGAAAAAGTGGTTAGCTAACGTTATCAAGGATACAAAAGAGGGTACCAAAAGAATTAACAATAACAGTAGACTCCTAAGAGAGGGAGATTTATAAATAAATGTTACTTAAGTGAGAAATCAGATACTCCTAACAAGGATAAATATAATGAGAACTCTTTTAAAGCCCTAGCAGAGGATGTTCAAGAACAATCAATGGCAACTACTAACAATAATATTACAAGAATTATTAATGAAAATAAAAACAATGTAAAAGAAAGGAAAAAATAAAGCAAATATCAACAAAGGAGTGAGTTTTCAAGGCCTTTCAAAGTGATCATGGGAAAAAACAGTCTCTTATGTTACAACTGAGAAATCGATAAACCCTGCTACTAAAAAAGGAGGTCATAAGGAGTCAGTTCCTATTACTGAAGAAGGAAACATACAAGGTCATAAAGATAAATGCTATAGAAAAGATCAAACTAGTGAGTTGAATACTGTAATCAATAATTAAATATAATGTTTGATGATTAATCATCTATGTAACTTAGAGATTTATAATCCAACAACAAAGAAATGGTAGATACGATCGAGAGCTAAGGAGATAATATTGCATGCATCTGAGACTGGGGATTTGGCTATTGTTACTATTCCCACAACTCTATCTTCTATGGATTAGAAGTTTGGAATGAAACTCCAAATAAAGTGCTTCATGATATTCTTACACACAATGTCCAAGAATATATTACAAATTATGAGATAAGAGAAGGTATAGAAGACCAAAAAGGAAAAGTTGAAGATGATATCTGTAGAGCAGCAGACTTATCCTCTAGAATAATAGAATCAATTAATTCTGCAAAAAAGGTAAAACATCAGATGTCCACAGATTGGTCTCAACCTAAAAGAGTTCTTCCAAAGAGAAATGTGGTGTCAAAATAATGTAAAAGATGATGAAATATTTAATATTGAATATTAGATCTGTTAAGTCACAAAGGGATTTTCAGAGATTGCTTGTTACACAGTTTCCATAAATTTACTTTTATCACACTTCTGGAACCATTTCAATAGCCAAGAACTATTAAGAAATATAGAAACATATTAAAGATGTCATTGGTATATCATTATTTGAATGGAAAAATATAGTGTTTTTTCAATCAAGGATTTTATGATATAGTATTCAGCAAGACAGAGCAACATTTATCAGTTTTACTGAAAAATATGTCTTTAAACACTAGTTTTATGGTAACTAGTGTGTCTACAAAATATAGGAGAAAGTTCCATAAAATGTGATTACTCATGTCAAAACTAAGATGGGTAGTCTGTAGTATGAAGACAATGAGGATAGACCTTGGTGGACTAAATCCAGTAGTGGGATTTTACTATTAAGAGTGCTCGGGGGATATTGAGAAGAGGCTGGTGAAGATTTGGAGAAGATGTGGTGTAAAGGATTACCATTTAAATTCTTATTTCTTGCATGGAGAGTTTATCAAGGAAAGGTGTCAACATCAACCTTAATGCATTCTTGGAATTCAATTATCTCACAAGAATGTGGATGCTATAATATTCAATTATCAACAAAAGATACAACCTGAAGCAAAGTATGAGAATATAGAGAACCACTGGTGGTAACTTAAGGTGTAAAGTTGTTTATCAGGTGGTACCTATCATTATAATATAATTTTTATGGAAAAAGAGAAATACTATTCTTCATAGGGGCACATATCACAAGATAAAGATTTACTGAGAAATTAATGATACTTTTTTGAAATTTATTAGACTTGGCTTTAAAATGTTTATTGAAGGAAAAAATTAGACTAATATTGTGGATGAACTTTATGAATTTAGGCCTTCATATCAGATTAGAATAGTAAGATGGACTCCTCCTCCTAGTACTTGGATGAAAGAAAACACTGGTGGGGCCTTAAAAGGAAACTCGGGCCTAGGTTTCATTGCATTTTGTATAAGGAATTCAAAAGGGAATGTAGTTGCTGTTAAGGGTTCAAGAATACATGAGACTACAAGCTTGGAGGCTAAATCTATAGCTATTAGAGAGTGCTTGATGTATTGTAAAAACAACTCAATTCAGTATATATAGGTGGATCCTGACTCATGAAGTTTGGTTCAAATCTTACAAGGGATTTAGGATACACCATGGAGTGTATCTGTGGAGGTCAACTATATCAAAGAGTTAATGAAACATTTGATAGTAACAGTGGTACATTCCTGCTGAGAAGGTAACACTCTTGCTGATCATTTTACTAACTTGATTTTTGATTTTGTAAGGTATTTCTACTTTACTAATTTTGATGACATACCAACTGAAGGGAAAAGGATAATAAACTTTGACAAGCAAGGTGTACCACATATCAGAAGAACTATGCTGAATAGATGACAATAACAAATTCAAGGCCACAGGTGAATAATATAATTAGATCTTAGAGGAACATCACTAGAATTACCTCTGTCAGAAGTGATTTTGTAGGATAGGACTGTCTTCATCTTATGAGAGTATTAGGCAACATTGATGAAACTATCTGGTCATTGGTCATTCTAAGTGAAAAACTTTTTATATCTGAGAAAAGGTCAATAACCTGTACCAAGAAATTATAGATTAGCTTAAAGTTGTATTTTCAAGCCTGACATTTTAAAATCTGGTGGTGGTATTAACTTTGAATAAAGTTCCATCCATTGTTTAAGAAATATTATGTAAGAAAACATAGAATTAGGGAATAAATCAACTTGCTTTGATGAAGCTGAAAGATGAAATATGGACATTTCATCGATCTTGATAGATGTTGGTCCATGGAATATTGAAGTCGATGCATCAATTTTAAAGCAATGAGAGGCAGCTTCATCCACATTCATGCTCTTGAGAGAATCGGAAGAAGGTTCAAGAAAGTAATATTGCTGATGTCTCAACTTTCCTAATATGTAGAGTAGCTTATCTGGATACATTTTTGGGCCAAGTTTTGGTATTTATTGTAGTTTCATTATTTAATTTATTGAATGGGTTGATAGCCTTCTTTTAAGAAAAAAATAAAATAATGAGAGTCCGGAGATGGTCAGTGGGGCGAGCACTAACATGTAACCCAAGAACAAGGGATAAAATAATGCTTTTATCAAAATTCAGTCATAAAACCATATGCCAAACAATTATATATTCATATATATAGGATGTTGGGGTAGGAACAATCAGCATGAAACATGAGCATTTAAAATATTAACCTGAACTATGTAACTCATATCGACATTTCAGGCACCCATTGGCTATATGGGTTTGGCCTCTCCCTGCCGGAAGGGTCCAATCCATGTTAGCCGCATGTACCAAGGAATTCCTAAAGACATTAAGGCGATAACTATGCAAAATATAATATGTATCCATACACATGGTCATATAGACCCCAATGTTGGCAAACATGATTTTCAGTATTGGTCTCCCCAAGACTATACCTTCTCGGTGAGCTACACAATTCTCTTTAAACCCAAATTAAAATGATTTGCACATAATACAACCATTAACCAAGGAGTCTTTTATTAAGGCATTTTCTAACTTGATATCGTCATATAAATAGGCTTGCAAGCTATTCCAATCAGGCCAAACAAAAACCATTTAACCATTAAACTCTAATTTCGATATGAAATCCAAAACCATTTCCACCATGAGCTTTCCAAAATCATAGCCACTATAGGTATGCCAAAACTTTTTTATCCAATTACAATTTAATGCAATATTTCCAAAAGGTGAGTTTTAAATATATAGAATCCATGTTCAAAGACCAAATTATGAAATAGGTTGGGGTTCATATCATTAGCATGTCAAAATCCATAATCAATATGAAACCAAGTATCAAATTCCACCATATTCATAAGACCCAAATTCCATTCGCAATTCACCATTTAAACCATGAATAAAACCCATTTAAACAAAGGTAAAAACATCCAATTATAAAATAACCAAAAAACCCCAATCTAATTTCAATCCTATCATTCAAAACACATGAATATTGAATAAATTGATGCCGAAATGTAAAATACAAGTTAGGGAATGAGAAATATGCCTTATTTGAAGAGAAATTCCACGAAAATAGCAATAAGAGAAGCCCCAAACTTGAACCCTAACCTCACTGCTTTTCAACCTTAGTCTTGGAATGAACAATAACCCTGTTTGAGACAATACTGAGGGTTTATGGATTAGAATTGGGTTATGTGAAGATAGGACGATTTATAGGACGTAAAAGGACCAAAATAACCTTAAAACACTTTTAAAATAAAGTTTCATTGATGAAATAAGGGGTCATGTAGTGAAGCCCAAGGAAAACCCCTGCTTTACGGAACAAATCCCAATGCAGAGCCACAACTTTGCAGCGCGGGGCTCAATGCAAAGGAAATTTTCCTATATGCTCAAATTGGATTAACAAAAGTGCAACTTTTGATTTTCCTATATGAAGAAAAAAAGAATTTATGACTTATTTAGAAATGTCATATTTTCTTATTTTTAAAAAATTTGTTAAGGTCCTTAGTTTTGTACTGAGTTTCTCGATGATTAACTTGAAATTTCGGCCAAATATTCAAGTCTAAGACCTTGTTCTTATACCTTGAGAAAATTGAGTGTAGGATGATAAATAAGTCTTCAAATTAAAATTGGTGAGAAGTTTGATCAAACCAAATTAAATATTTTTTAATTAGTGATTAAGTTAAATTGGGGTACAAAATATAATTTTTAAAACTCTTAAACATTTCAAAAGTGCAAAATTAGTTCAATCAAAAAACATATTTTATTTTACCAATTGAGTCTCATAGTTCATTTTCTTTTTCTCTAAAATAGAATTTTTTACTCCTCTTGGTATTAACAACAATAATTAATTCACTCAATTCTCTCGCTTCTCTCAAACCTATCTCGATAACAATTGATTCTCTCACTTTTCTGACCTCAAGTTATCATCTTCGCCGTCGTCATCATCGTCTCTGTATTTCTCCCATCTCTGACCTCAAGCTGTCGTTGTCTTGTGTTACCATCGCTATCGCTGTCACCATTTTTGACCTTAAGTTAGGATTTTGATTCTCCAAGGTAAAATTATTTTCTTTACTCTCACATTTAGAATTTCATCCATTTATAAGAATCTGTTGATTTTTTAAAAAAATAGGTTTAGATTATTGTAATTTGTAGTGCCCTCTATTGTGTTTGTTCTTTTTGAAATGGTGAATTTGCAGTCTCTTTAATCATGAAGCAACTCCAATAATGTTGTTTCTTGAATATTCTCTTAGTAGAATTTAGAAAAAAATAATAAGTTTTTTAGATGTGAAAAAGGATGTTTGTACATAGAAGATATACAAGAAATTTGAATTTTGTACAGTGATGATATAAATCTAAATCTATTTTGAATTTCTTCCTTTTATGGGTATGTTTGAATTGAAGGAACATATTTATGCATTTCTTGAAAAGAAAAAATTTTGTTGACTTGGATTGGTATAAAATTATGATTTTTATAGAATTGAAATTGTTCTCGTTTGAATATTCTAGTTTATAGGTCTTGTATGATGAAATTTAGAAAACGTTGATTAGAATTGAAGAATTGATACTTCACAAAGGATAAAACATTCTGAAAAAGCATCTCATGGTCTCATTTACCCTCGAGTCTTAATGTTTAAATCATGAGAATAATGCTGCCACTTCTTTTGCATACACTACTCATAAAATATTATAATTTTGTTATCAATTAAGTAAAGACAATTATATCTCAAGTTTGACAGTCTATAACATGTTTATGACTCGTCTATCTTGAACTACACTTTGCTAGTTTATGCTGCTAAATATTCCAATGAACATGTTCTTAAGTATCTGAAGTTTTCTTTGATTAAAATGAGAAACTGGAACTTTTAATATTGTTTTTTGATTAAAATGCCCTATTGTATTATTGTAACTTCTTGTATATCGACCGAACATTATGTTGGGAAAGATACTAGTTATGATAATAATGTTGTTACATGTCCATGCATGCGAATAAAAAATAGATAAAAATGTAACTCATTGAAACATAAATGTGTGAATGCAAAGGTTAATTGTGGTGGCTTCTCAGAATAGTTGATTGCATAGCATTCACCATAAACATTTAAAAATCTCATTGATCTTGAAATCCATCGAGAAATTTACATCTTGAGTTTTAAATTTGTAAATTTTATGCCATTCAAATTTTCTTTTGGGTTACTAGAGTAGTGAAAATAGGACCCTCTTGTAAAAAAGTGGTGTTGATGGGGTGGGGGGTGAAGGATTGGTTATGGTGGTTGATTGGTTAGTTTATGCATGCTTACTACTGTGTGTGAGATGCAGAAGGTGATGTTGTAGTAGAACAGTACTGGTTTTATATGTACTGGGTTAACTCTAACCCTCTTTTTTCCCTCTGCTTGTATAAGCAGTGATTAGTTAAGCAGGGAAGGGAGGTCATAATGATGTTACCAAATATTCAGTCACAAACTACCATATAGTCTACCCTCTAGAACAACACATTGACCATCTCTATATGTGGAAAACTAGACCTTAAAGTCATTGCACTAGAGCTCGCAATGCAGAATATAACGCAAATTGTTTCCCTGCATTGATTATGAGAATAAAAGAACGAAAAACTATAGCATTGATATTTTCTAATGGAAAAGTTGTTATCAAAATTGAATAGACATAATACATAAAGATGACCCTAAATTTGACACCAAATTATAACTTTGATCTTAAACTTTGACAGTGCACAACTATGACCTTTAACTATTCAAAACTGCACAAATATGACCTCCGATCCTACGTGGCAAAACGCGTGTTCAACACACAAAACTGGGGGCGTCCAGCTTAAAATGTAAGGGCATAATATACAAATATGACCCTAAACTTGACACCAAATTTATAACTTTGACCTTAAACTTTGATAGTGCACAAATATGACCTTTAACTATTCAAAACTGCACAAATATGACCTTTAAATGACTTTTCACTATTATTTTTTCATTATTTTTGGCTCAAAGATGAAAATGACATCTAATTTCTTTTGTCATTGCGGAAAAAAAATAATATTAAAGATTTATTAATTAGGTGGGTCAGCCTCATACGAAAAAATCACACGGGTATGTATATATTATAAAGCAAAGGGCGAATTTATGTTATATAATATATCTAAATATAATTTATTTAAATATTAAATTAAAGATGAAACAATACTAATAATAATAAAAAATTATAGTTTTAATAAAACGCTATTAAATTAATGTTATTAAGGATAGTAGTAGTATATTAAATTAACGTTATTAAAATATTAGTATTAAAATGTCATTGGGTTCACCCGAACCCCCTTGGTAAAAAGATTACGTTGTATATATAAGGTAGAAAATCTATATTTATGTACGTTTATTAATGTTGAACCACATGAAACAAGACACTTAGATAGCCCAGTGATTTTATTTGCTCTTCTTGGGCGCTTCCTTCAACCTACTGCGCGGGTTCAATCCCTTCTAGTGGCTTTTTTTTAATAAATTCGATCCCTACTAGTGGCTTTTTTTTTAAAAATAAAATAGGTGTTACTGCTATAGAAATAAATAAAATAAAATAAAATAATAATAATAATATATACCAACCTTTCTATAAGTAATACACTCTCTCCCACTTTTTTAATTACTTTACTCTCTCTCCCTATTAATATACATAACATAGCCGATATATACATAACATTCTGTGTATATGTTGGGATTTTTGTAATATGTTTAGGGAGTTGAGATTTTTTATAATATTGAAAACATAACTTGTGTATTGTGTAATTCTTAGTAATAATAATAATAATAATAATAATAATAATAATAATAATAATAATAATAATAATAATAATAATAATAATAATAATAATAATAATAATAATAATAATAATAATAATAATAATAATAATAATAATGATAATAATAATAATAAAAACGACGCTGTTTTAACACAAAAAGCAAAACTTTGACAGTGTACAAATATGACCTTTAACTATTCAAAACTGCACAACTATGACCTCCCTCCAAGTCATCCCTTTTAATGACATGAAACCATGTGATTGGATGAGCTTTCCACGTAGGCGCGAGTGAAACTCACGCATGGGGGTTGCAAAATTGGAGGTTATATTAGTTCAGGTTTTGAATAGTTAAAGGTCCTATTTGTGCACTATCAAAGTTTAAGGTCAAAGTTATAATTTGGTGTCAAGTTTAGGGTCATATTTATGTATTATGCCAATTGAAAACTATTTCAAGTTTGTAGCATGAAAATACTCTAGAATTGCGTACAAACTTGATTTTTCTGGAGTCAAATTTAAGGAAAAATCAAGTTTCTCCATAATAGAGTATTTTCGC
This sequence comes from Capsicum baccatum var. pendulum, assembly GCA_030864225.1. Lineage (NCBI taxonomy): Eukaryota > Viridiplantae > Streptophyta > Magnoliopsida > Solanales > Solanaceae > Capsicum > Capsicum baccatum. The sequence continues at coordinate 44,143,645 of CM061557.1, read as the reverse complement.
GCTGCAAACTTGAAATTGTTTTCAATTATGCCACCAGCAATAATAACTTTATCAGTAGCTAATATTAATACTGTAGTTTTTGATTCTTTAATTCTCATGATCATTGTAGGGAAACATTTAGGATTATATTCTGCATTGCGAGCTTTAAGTGCAATGACTTTAAGGTCTAGTTTTTCACAATCTGTATTGATGATCGATGCGATGTTCTAGAGAGTAGATGTATGGTAGTTTGTGACTAAATATTTGGTAACATCATTGTATCCTCCATCTCTTGCTTAACTAATCACTACTTATACAAGCAATAAGGAAAAAAGGGTTAGAGTAAGCCCAGTACATATAAAGCCAGTACTATTCTACTACAACATCACCTTCTCCATCTCACACATAGTAGTAAGCATACCCAACCTAACCAATCAACCACCATAACCAATCCCTCACCCCCATTACCACTATTTTTTTCATGAGAGAGTTCTATTTCCACCACTTTAGTAACCCAAAAGAAAATTTGAATGGTATAAAATTCACAAGTTAAAGACCCAGGACGTAAATTTCTTGATGAATTCCAAGCTCAATGAGATTTTTCAGTGTTTATGTTGTATGCTATGCGGTCAACTATTCAGAGAAGCCACCACCATTAACCTTTGCCTTCACACATGTTTGTTTCAATGAGTTACTTTTTCATCTATTTTTTACTTGCATGTATGGACATGTAACAACATTTATTATCATAATTAGTATCTGTACCCGTGTAATGTTCAATCGATATAAAAAAGTTACAATAATATAAAATACAAATATAAAATTTTTGTGTATATAAATATAAAATGATGCTTACTGAGTCCTTAGGGGGAGGTGGTATTCAAAAAAATCATTAATCTCAATATATATGTCATTAATCGACTGAAAGCTATCTAAGATTTTTTGGTGAAGACATTTCTTCTGAAAACAGCTTGAATTCTTTTGGAGGAGAGGAATAGCCTCAAATGTCCAACATTATATAAAATAAAGATATTAAGAGAGAAGGGTTCAGAATTGTGAATGGATCCAAAAATAATAAAAAGAAAGAAACATTGAATAAAATAAAGTTTACCATGAAAGCTCATGGAAAATCATAAAGATTGGAGGACTTTCACATTTGGATTGACCGCCTTCAATAGGAAAATTGTAAGATCATAACTTACACAATACCATGAATGGGCAGAAAATGCATCTCTATCGGCTGAGAACAAAACCCATTTAGATGGAATATTCGTATTCAAATTTTTTGCACAAAAAAGGCTGTGCACAAAATAAAGCAAACATAATAAATTCTAAAATTGAGTTAAATGATCACTAATTGATTCTATCAATCATATTTAATGATAAATAGAGTGCTATTATTCTAATTTAAGTCCAAAAATTAGATTTTAGAGTTATTAAATTTTATGAGATCGTAATTTGATATGTAGTCTAATTTAAGTCGGAAAGTTAGATTTTATAGTTATTAAATTTTATGAGATTGTAATTCGATATATACTGAACGATTAATTAAATGATTTCCAATATAATCAACTAAATTAAGTTAAATAATCACTAATTGATTGAATCAATCATATTTAATGATAAATAGGATGGTATTAGTCTAGTTTAAGATAAAAAATTTGATTTTATAGTTATAAAAATAATGAGATAGTAATTTGAGATATATTAGGTGGTTAATTAAACAATTACAAATGTAATCAACTAAAATTGAGTTAAATGATCATTAATTGATCAGATCAATCATAGTTAATAATAAATAAGGTAATATTAGTCTAATTTAAGAGTAAAAATATGATTTAATTATGATCTTGATTGAATTTGTCAAAGCAAGTAAGTTAGTTGCTAGAATATTATAACAATTGCCGAGTTTGCTACAACAAGTATGTTAGTTGCTGAACATTTCATGCAGTTGATGAATTATGCTACAACAAGTACGTTAGTTGCTGAATAATTCACAATAGTTTCTGAAAATTTCACAACAGTTGCTGAATTATTCTACAACAAGTATGTTACTTGCTGAACGTTTTATACAAATTATTGGCATACTACAACAAGTACGATACTTATTGAGCATTTCATAGTAATTGATAATATACGCTACATATATAATCCATTAAATTGAGTTAAATAATCACTAATTGACTGGATCAATCATATTTATTGATAAATAGAGTGATATTGGTCTAGTTTAAGTCCAAAAGTTAGATTTATAGTTATCCAATTTAATGAGATAGTAATTTGAGATATACTGGATGATTAATTAAATGATTGCAAATGTAATCAACTAAATTGAGTTAAATGATCACTAATTGATAGAAACAATTATATTTACTGATAAATAAAGTGATATTAGTTTAATGTAAGATCAAAAGGTATATATATTTTTTGGTAATAAATGTGAAATACTACCAAACCAACAAATAAGGGATACATCCTATGGAGCCTCTAAAGGTTGCAATCCCCTTTCAGGAAGATTGTCCCAACATAATAGATCTCGAGTAGCATTACTAATTACATAACATTTTGTATTAAAACCTGATATCTAGTTTCCCTCTTTGTACAATGAAGCATAGTTAAATGCTCAGTTAGCTCCATTTGAATTCTAGCTATAAGAACATCAGGTGGAATACAATTTTTTTGAAAAATTAACTTATTCTTGGCAATTCATGTGCAGTAGACATTGCTCCCCATACTGATACCACAATCTCTTTGTGGAATTGTCTCCACCTCTTCCCCTTTATCCAATTTAGAGTGTTGTCTACTCCTGAAGTTGGTAATGTGATTCTCAGCTAGCTACTTAACCTTTCCATTTCTTCATCTATCCACCTACATTGAGAAAATAGATGTGTTGGTGCCTCCTTAGTATCTGCCCCACATTTAAGTATCCTCCCAAAAAGACATTTAGTTAATAATGCATGTTTTTTGAAATGCTCCCTTCCTTTTATATTAGTTGGCTTTCTTGCTAAAGATATTTATTTTATTTTAATTTGTCCAGGTTCTAAATCAAGAGAATTTTATTGTGTTTTAACAATAATACCCCTATCATTAAATGATTATATAAAGTGTCTATATTTAAGTTTATATTTTTGATGAATAATTAATGTGATTACATTAGTAAAATAAACCTCTACAAATATTTTTTTAAGGGGAGTTGTAAGACCCTAGGTTTTGGACTTCAAAATTTATAGAGTGTTGATGACATACCCAGACCATGACTCAAGTGACAAGTCATTATCAGTTATCACGAGTTGTAAGGTGGTACTCGTGGTATCACCAGTGGGTAGCTTAGGCTTTGGTTCCTTGACAATGAGTCTAAGGTATGACTCGCTATGAGACATAAAAAGTCGTGACGAGGACTCATGAGGATAACAGTGAAGGGGACAAGTTTTGGTTTTTGGAAATGAGTCCACGGTATGACTCACTATGAGTTGTAATAAGTCGCAAGGTAGGACTTATTTCCAGGACAATGAACATTCTCAGGGTTCTGCCTTGATCACGAATTGACGTCATGAGTCGTGATGTTAGGTAACGAGTCATGATTAGTGACTCGTGGTTATAATAGTGAAAGAGGGGATTTTTTTACTTATCTCATGAGTCTAGGTAATGACTCGGGGTTAGACCTTATGAGTAATCACCTGATCCATGACTATTGGATGGAGATTTCCTGTACTTTTTTATGTAGGGTATTTTAGTCCTTTTCTCCCATCTAGCTATTATCCCATGAAATAAAACACCCTAATGACCTCTTTAACACTAGTTATAAAAATTAAATATGCTCTCTTCATCTTTAATTCCCCCAAAATAAGAGAAAACTAAGATTCATAAAGGATTATTCAATTAGGCTCCAAAATTTGGATTCCTTCCAAATTCTTATGTATTTCAGGGTTTGAAGACATTTCTATTACCCTATGCAGCGTTACGTAGTGTGGTTGTCTGTTGAGTTATGAAGAAGTGGTGAGATTCCATCTTTTGAAAAGGCTTGTAATTTTATTAGGTTTCTTTTTATGTTTTGGATTTTCTTTTGGCTATTATTGGGGGATGTTCTGACTTAACTTGGTATTTTAGTTTCTTAGGCTTTTGTGGACTAGTGTGGGTTGATTATTATTTTGGGATTCTTAGAGCCTTCATTTTGGTATATATATCTTTTTATTATGTGGTTGTCTTCCGCTGTTTATATCTATTGTGTTTTGGATATTAGGCTAAGAGGGTGGTCTCCGGCTCACGGTGGGATTGAGATACTAGTCATAAATAGGCCCTGGTTTATGCCATGAAAAACTTTGTATTCAATCATGGTTCAGGGACTTTGGGTGTCCACAAAGCCGTGTTGAGTAGAGTCCTTTTTATGGGTATTTAGCAGGCCACACTTATAAGGGAGAGTCTACAAGATATTTAGGAATATTACCTTTTCTTGTGTTATATTTTGGGCTACAGAGTCTAGTGTCATGAGCTTTCTCTAACTCTGGCTTACTCACATTTAAGATCTTGCCTTCTTAAAGGTCTAACGTTGTAAAAACTCTGTTGGGGCCACTATCCCACCTAATAAAAATATGGATGGTACCCACCCTATTTATGGAATGTAGACTCGATCTAAGTTCCTTATTCCTGATTGTACCGCTTGACTTAAGGTTCTACCAACCCCTACTAGTCCTTCCCCATCTGGTGACACCCATGCTCAGTCATCTCAGAGGGATATCTCTAATACAGAGTTTCATCAGTCTACCAATGTGCTTACTCAATTGGCGGCATCTTAGTCTCATCTATTTAGCCCTGTTATTTTTGTGGTGAGTTTATCCGAGGTTACCCGAATGGGTCTGTTTATGTGGCTGAATCCCCAAACCTTTACAGGCTCTAAGGTTGAGGATGATCCTTAGGGATTTATTGATGAGATGGAGAGTATTTTTAGGGTGATGCATCCCACTGATTCTGAGGGTGTAAAATTTGCTGCGTCTCAGTTGAAAGATTTGGCATATCAGTAGTATGAGGAGTGGGAGCTGTTGAGAGGTGATGATGCTGAGTAGGCAATGTAGGAGAAGTTTTTTGGTGCTTTTATTGATTGTTTCTTTTCTTAGGAATTGAGGGTGGCTAAGGCCGAAGAGTATGTGAACTTAAGGCAAGGTATGATGAGTATTAAGTAATGTTCCCTAAAGCTTCATCCGTTGTCTCATTATACTCTGGAGTTGGTGTCTAGTATGAGGGCTAGAATAAGAAAGTTTTCTTTGGGTATGTCTCATGATTTGGTATTGGAGTGTAAGGCTGCGATGTTGAACAATGATATAGATATCTCTAGGCTTGTGGTTTATATGCAACAAGTTGAGGATAATAAAAAGAAACAGAGAGGTGGGAGAGAAGTAGAATAAGAAATTCAGATATTTAGAATAGGGTGCGAATCAGTAAAATAGTAGGAAAGATTGTATAGAGTGGAGTAAGAAGAAGAATTGGGGAAGTTCTAATTCATATTCATCTGCTAATACTCCTTATCCTAAGTCTTCGGGTGATCCTCATTTTCAAACTTGTAGTGGTCCTAAGGCACAGGGTGCCTAGTCTCAGGAAAATAGAGCTTAGTCAGCCCCACCTTATCCTTCTTGTAGATTTTGTGGTTAGATTTATCGTAGTTATTGTGAGAAGGAGAGGAACATGTATTTAAATTGTGGCCAACCTGATCTATGCAGCGGTATTGGCCGACGGTTAATGTTGCCATGTGAGCTAATAATGTCCCGATTGCTACTTCTTTAGATCTTGCACCTAAGGGTGCTACTTCAGGTATCGTCAGTGGCCAAAATTATATTTATGCTTTTTCTTCTCATTAGGAATCAAAGGCATCTCCTAATGTTGTCACTGGTATGTCACAACTCTTTTTAGGTGATGTTTATTATTTTCTTTATACAAGTTCATCCTTATCTTATGTGAACCCTTATATGGCTGTACATTTTTGTTTTGGTCCTAAAAATATTTTTGACCCTTTCTCTATATATACTCTTATGGGTGATTCCATAGTTGTTAGAAAAATCTATAGGGGTTGTGTAGTGTTTATCTTTCATAGGGAGGGAGACATTGGTGGATTTGATATAGCTGGACATGGAAGATTTTAATGTTATTTTGGGATGGATCGACTTTATTCATGCTATGTTTCTCTGGATTGGAACCCGAAAGGTTAGTTTCTATTTTCCTAATAAACTAGTGATCGAATGGGAGGGGTGTTCTTCAGTACCTTGGGGGAGGTTTATTTCTTATCTTAGAGCTCGGAAGTTGATTTTTGAAGGGTTTCTGTATCACCTAGTTTGAGTTAAAGATTCTAATTCTGAGGGCCCCTCTTTTCAATCTGTCCCTGTGGTCAATGAATTTCCTAAAGTGTTTCTCGATGATCTTCCTGAAATTTCCCCCAATAGGGAGTTAGAGTTTGGAATTTATCTTCAACCGGATACCCGTCCTATTTCCATTCATCCTTATAGGATATCTTCGGCTAAACTTAAGGAGTTCAAGAAACAATTAAAGGATCTTATTGGTAAGGGCTTTATTCATCAAAGTTTTTCTACATGGGGTGTTCCTATACTTTTCTTGCGAAAGAAAGATGGGTCTCTTCGGATGGTATAAACTATCATCAACTGAATACGATGACCGTGAAAAATAAGTATCCTCTTCCTAGGATTGATGATTTTTTAGATCATCTTCTGGGTCCTAGGTGTTTCTCTAAGATTGATCTTTGTTCTGGCTATCATTAACTAAAAATTAGGGAGGTTGATGTCACCACCCGAGGCTACCCCTAGTCGTAACACGATACTTAATGCCACATGTGACCCCAATCTAACGTATGATCTGGCACTTGCTATAAATACTGGAAGAGGATAAGAAAATACTGTGCGAAAATACTTTAATAAAATATCTGGATACTCAAAACAACGTCAAGTGTACTGAGAATCATCATTGAAAATATAATAGCAACCTGAAAGACTCTAAACATGATGAGTTGTTGGGACAGGTACCCAACCAACTATGGCTACTGAAATAACATGAAATAAAATACTGGAAATCATGAGTAATAAAATATGTAACCCTCGGCTGATGAGGACTCACCAATGCTGCAGATGAGTAGTACATGAACGGACTAAAGTGATTTGGGAACTGCGTATCTGAATCTATATTATAGGACAACATTGTGCAAAAGATAGTGTGTGATAAATACTTTGAATGTACTGGTATGCAAGATAAGGACTAGCTGATATGTATGTATAAATGGTACTGAACATGAATGCATGGATATGTAAATCAAATGCAAGACCAAGTAAAGCATGTACTGAACTTATCTGTAAAACTGAATAAATAAATAGCTTATGAACTAAATACTTGGTCATGCGAACCTAAACTAATATAATCTAAATACTGAACTAAGACTGTGGGAGCTAATTACAACTGACATACTTCAATCTAAGTAAAATCAGGGTCCAATTAGTAACCAGTTAGATGGGTGTTATTACCTTGCCAAGGGTACCAATACTGTCTTGCATGGATCCACTAATCAGATGTCTTGAAGGACGAGGGTGTCATTCCTCTACTGATGGGGGATCCTTAAACTCTACGATAGTGTTGTCTGGAAATTAGGGACTTCTACTAATGACTCATGCCTAACTGACGAGGGAGCCGCCATCCCTACGTTCACTTGGTGCTAAGTATTACTCCCAATTGAACGACATTGATATTATTATTTATTTAATATGATTTAGTACTAATAAAAAGTTAGCGTGGTTTTAATTGATAAATGCTCAACATAATTATAATATGAGTATAATAACACAATCATAATCTGAATGACTTGTAATTTAAAATTTATAGCATGCATGACTACCTAGGTATTAGGTGTTCATAATCCTCCAGCACTGAAAATACAGTAAATGTAATAGCATCAATAGAATACTATAAGGAATTTCATGATTTAAGACCCAAAACATAATATATTACTAAACTGTAAAAATTTATGATTTTTAGTTTAGGAAGATGTTAAGCTTATGAGAACAACGTGTACATATAGTTCAATTTCAAGGATGGACTGTAATTCCAAGAGAATTCATAATTTCCATGAAACCCTAAGCATAAAGGATAAATTAACTTAAGAATTTTTGGGAAAACTTTGGGACTCAATGGGTGAAGGAAACTCACTGATGAATATCCCACATAACTAAATTTCTTGTCTTCTTGAAGGAAACTTGGATTTGAGACCTTGGGAGAGTTATTCCTTGGAAGAAACCCTTGATTTTGTTCTTGAAGTGTGAGAAGTTTGAATGTTGTTAATTGACTTAGAAGGGAGAAAACAATACCTCTTTTAATGCTTTAAGTCATGGGTTAGGTGCTTAAAGAGGACAAAGGACCCAAAAGTCCTCCACCCCTTAAGTGAACTGCATGACTTTTACACAGTAGCGTGACACGCTACTTATCATAGAGGCTAGCCTCCGTGTCACACCGATATCATAGAGACTTGACTCCGTGACATGGCGATATTGCGGAGGCACACAACCTTCATGCCATACCTTCTAGAGGGCATAGAGTCGGTTCTGGAGCTGTCTACTGGTTGTGCTAGATATGGCACCCTATTAACTAAAATGACCTATTGGTGCTACTGACGAGTTAGATTGACCCAGTTGAAGATCATTCCTACCCTTCCACATACCAACCGGGAAATCCATTATCCTGTGGCTTTTTTTGCCCTACCAAAACATGCTTCACTACAGGCCATACACTTACCTTGGTGGTTCTTACCACACTGCTTACAAAGTACATTTGTGCATCCACTATTTATACTACCTGGGACTTAGAGTTCCGCACTCTATCATGAGTATCTGGCCAGAACTGAGGCACTGGAACACTGGCAGAAGATGGATTTGGGGGGCTAAAGATTTCTGGCAAAACTGAGATTGATTACTACCTTCTGACCTCTGCTTAGAAAAGTTGAAGCTACCTATTTTGGCTCTCTTATTCTCCCCTTATTTCTCCTTTAGCTTTTCCTTCTCAATCTGCTGAGCATGGACCATTAATCTAGAAAGATCCATATCCTTAATCAATATTGCCATCCTACACTCCTTGAAAACAGCTTTAAAAACTCCCACATAAACTTACTCATTCTGTCCCTAGCATATGCCACCATAGTCGGAGTATACCTTGCTAATTAAGTGAACTTGAGTGAATAATCCTTCACACTTATGTTACCCTACTTCAGATTTATAAACTCCTGAAACTTGGCCTCCCTCAACTAGTTTTGAAAGAACCTATCCAAGAAGGTAGTGGAAAACTCATCTATTTTACAGGCCCTGGATCGACGCCTCTATCCTCCTTTCACTACTTAACCCAAGTATGAGCTACCCCTTGCAACTGGTAAGAAACTATGTCAACACTCCCACTAGGAGTAATACCCATGATATCCATCACATTCTGCGCATAGTCAAGAACCTCTCGTGGATCCTCCTCAGACTTAGATCCAGAGAACATTAGAGGATTTATTCGAGTAAAGTCTTGGATCCTAGCTGCTACCGTATTCACTATTGTATTGGATGGGGAAAAAGCCTGCTTGTTATTTTGAGCAAACATGGATTGAGCTAATGGATTGAAAGTAGCCCTGAATGTAACGTGAAAGACCCGCTCATCAAGGGTCCTTAAGAATAAGTGGTGGTGCAAGATGGTCGTTGTTCCTCTTTGCGTTATTCTTTCTAGGAGACATATTTTGTGACCAGATAGAGGACAAGTTAGAAGAGGAAATTAATAGAGCTTGCGCTCTATCGCACGACATGAATACTGAAAGAAGGGAAACTTTCCTAAAATGTCTTATAGCCTCTCATTCATAAGTGCGGCGTGCTTCAAACCCATGCATAAGACTTTACTTAACGCGAATTTTAGACACCCTAGGACACTTAAACCTTGTGCTATGATACCAAGTTCTTCATGACTCGAGGCTACCCCTAGTCATAATATGGTGCTTAAGGCCATACGTGACCCCAAACTAACCCATGATCTAGCACATGCTGTATATACTAAAGAGGATAACAAAATACTATGCAAATATTATTTAATAAAATATTTGACTACCCTAAACAATGTCAAGTGTACTGAGAATCATCACTGAAAATATACTAACTATCTGAAAGCCTCTAAACACAATTAGTTGTTGGGATAGGTTCATAATTAACTCTAGCTACAAAAATAACACAAAATAAAGTACTGGAAAACATGAGTAATAAAACATCTAGCCCTTGACTGATGAGGACTCACCAATGCTGTAGCTGAGTAGTACAGGAACAGACTAAGTGTGATTTAGGAACTGAGCGTTCAAACCTATGTTATAAGACAACATAACACTAAAGAGAGTATGGGATTAGTACTTTGAATATACTGGTATGAGAGATACGGACTAGTTGACATGTATGTATAAATGGTACTGAAAATGAATCCATGAACATGTAAATCAAATGGAAGACCAAGTAAAGCATGTACTGAAATTATCTGTAAAACTGATTAACTGAATACTTGGCCACACAAACTGAACTGATATAATCTGAATACTAAAGTGAGACTGTAGGAGTTAACTACAACCTATATTCCCCAATCTGAGAAAAAGTGAGGTCTAACTAGTAACCTTAGCTAGATGGGTGTTAGTAACTTTCCAAGGATACCAACACTAGCTGGGGTGGATCAACTAATTTGATCTCCCGAAAGATGAAAGTGTCATGACTCTACTAATGGGGGACCCCTAAAAATCAACAATGGCACCATAGGTCTGAAACTTAGGGACTGCTACTAACGACTCACGCCTAACTGGTAGGGGGCCGCAATCCCTACATTCACTCGGTACTAAGTATTACTCCCAACTTAACAACACAGGTATTATTATTCATTTAATATGATTTGGAACAAATAAAAAGTTTATCATGGTTCAAACTGATAAATACTCAACATCATTATAATTTGAGTATAATAACACAATCATAATTTGAATGACTTGTAACTTGATATTTGTAGCATGCATGACTATCTAGGTATCGGGTGTTCATAATCTGCTAGCACTGGCAATACAGTAAATGTAATAACATCGTTAGAATACTGTAAGGAATTTCATGATTTAAGACCAAAAACATAATAAATTACTAAACTATGAAAACCCATGATTTTTAGTTTAGGAAGATGTTAAGCTTATGAGAACAACATGTACACATGGTTCAATTTCAAAGATAGACTGTAACTCCAAGAGAATTCATAATTTATATGAACCCTAAGCATAAAGGAAAAATTAACATGAAAGTTTTTGGGAAAACTTTGGGACTCAATGGGTGAAAGGAACCCATTGATGAATATCCCATATATCTGAATTCCTTGACTTCTTAAAGGAAACTTAGATTTGAGACCCTGGGAGAGTGATTCCTTAGAAGGAACCCTTGCTTTTGTTCTAGAGAGTGGGAGAAGATTGAATATTGTTAACTGACTGAGACGGGAGAAAATAATGTCTCTTTTAATAATTTAAGTCATGGGTTGGGTATTTAAAGATGACAAAGCACCAAAAATCCCTTCACCCCTTAAGTGAACTACACAACTTTTACATAGCAGAATGGCACACTACTTATCGTAGAGGTCAACCTCAGTGTCACACTGATATCTCATAGACTAGCCTCCATGACACGACGATATCACAGAGGCACAATACCTCCGTGCCATACCAATGTCATGGAGGGTAGTGACACACTGAAAATACAGAGGCTCGCTGCCTCAATGGTCCAAAATCACTCAAACCACTTCTTAAAATTCTGAAACTCTCTCGGATCACCCCTTTAGCATTCCCAAACGTATTTCAAGGAAAAATTTAATATTTTGAACACGAAAAAGTCAAAAATAAAATACTTGAAATTTTGAGGGTGTCATAATGATCATGACATTTGTCCTTCTTTGTGTTGTTCATGCAACATCAAACCATTATTATTTTCAATTTTTTTCCATTAGTTTTTGGCCAATAAAGATTTAATTAAACTAATTGATGATACTATAACTTATTGATCATGGAACTATTTGAATTCAACTTTGTTCATATCTCAAGTATAAGTGTTGAGATGTGTTAGCACTGGATTTCCTTGACATTCATTAACTATCTGTAAACTACAATAAAATAATATAATAATATAGAGATCAAAATAATACAATTAAACCTAACCTTTAAACCAAAAAATACTCAAAGCCGATCGACATTTATCTACGACCTGTAAACTACCATAAAACAATACAATAATAAGAATATCAAAATAATACATTAAACCTAATCTTTACCTAAATAAATTTCTCAAAGCCGACTGACATTCAACTACAATATGATTATAGACATATCAAAAGAATACAATAAAACCTAACTTTTACACAAAAAATTTTCTCAAAGTCGGCAACATTAATCTACGACTTGTAAACTATAACAAAATAATACGATAATGATCTCAAAGCTTCGATCTCCGATGAAAATAATTTTTTTTGATTGAAAATTCTGATCCGAAAGATCCAAGTTTTTTATCTTGTCTATTTAATCCTTCAATTTCTTATGTGGATTTGATAATCTGTTATTGGTTCTTTGTCTACTTAATAATAGGTTAAAGCTATTTTTAAATATTATAAAGATAGCAGATTGTAAGATAAGATCACCTAAAAACATACAAAGTTGGAGATTGAGTCAACAGACAAATATACATCAAAAAGTTTATAAGTAAAAAATTATTGGGAGAATAATCTACCACTTGTATTAAGAAGAAAAGTAATATATAGCAACAACACATAAATTGCAATAAAATAATATGATAATAGAGATAGTAGAATTAAGAACAACATGATTAAAGTTAACCTTTACACAAAAATTCCATAAAGCCTGACCGAATAGTCATCTATTATCTGTATTAAACCCAAAAAATAGCAGATAGCAACAAAAAACAAACTACAACAAAATAATAGAATAGTTGAAAGATTAGAAGTATATTGTGGATCATGTTTAACCAATACAATAATGAAAACAAGCGAAGTGAGGATCAAGTTTTACCAATACAACAATGAACTATACATGAAATATTAATGAAGAATTTCAAATCCAGACAACTCTTAAGAAATTTTAAAATTAAAAATGCAAGAGATCTAACCCAAGATCTGTTGAATTTATCACTTACTCTATGAGTCCAATACATTTAAATAGTCATGCGCTTGCTTTCATATCTTAAAGTTGTGATGAAGAGATTGGTGAATCATGAAATATGTATCACCACTTCTCAAATATCAACAGAAATATTCTATAAAAAATTGCTTAATGTATAAATTATAATATGTAATTGATTCCTATTTAAGTTGAAACTTATTCGCTGAAACTTTTCTTCGTAAAAACAAAGTTTTCAGTCAACAAGAAATTTCCTTCCCACGCACAATTTCTTTAATTTTAGTACCTTTAGCATAATTCTAAATAAAGAAAACTTTAATGACTAATATTTGGTGATTTTAAATTCCTAGGTATTACATAAATAGTGTAATTAAAGGAAATAAGTGAAAACGATATTTTATCTGTTACTAAATCTTTTAACGAAGGGCAAAATATTCAAATGACTTTTCTAAAGGTCTTCACACTTTGAATAGATTATAGGTATGTTCACAATCTCTTAGACTTGTCTTATTTTAAAGCTCAAACTATATATAATATAGTTTCTTCGTCTATTTTTACTTGTCTGCTTTTCTACTGGCATATGAATTAAGAAGCAGTAAATGATCTGGACAATTTTATCATATTACCCCTTGAATATAATAAATTTAATGCTTTGAAAAATGCATTAGATAATGAATCGTATTTAATACCAAGGATAAAATGAGTAAAATTACGTAAATTATCCATTGATTTTATAAGATGGACAACTATGATTGGACATTCCAAAATAGAAAAGTGGACAAGTAAAGATGAACGCTGATAATATTGATTTCAATGAATGACTTTTTTGCAGGGTTTTCGGGGAAAGAAATAATCAAGGGATTCCTGTCAAGATTAAAAAAGAAGAGTAATATTCCACTCCTCAAAATATTAATTGCTGACTTATCCTCAAAAGGAAGAATATTGGCTCACTCCTCAATATTAAATGCTGAATATTTCACCAAATGAAGGAGAATATCTCTTATTGTCCAAGGAGTTTCTTGGCAGCGCCTCCCGTTGAATTTAGTTTAGGTTTTCATTTTATAGTAATTACTTATGATTGGTAATTGAATATCTCTTATTTCATTTTCAAGAAGAAATTTTTTGGATTGTCAATATATTTATCTTTCCAATAACTAGTAGTAGTTCAATTACTACTATTTAAACTATAAAATACAAAGAAAGAGATATACACTATCTCAACCTTCTCTAAACCTCTTCTCTACTTTCATTAAGCATTATATTCTTTTGTGATTTACTATATACTTAAAAACAGAGAAAAACACAAAGTTGGTGAGACTTTTATATCAAAGAGAGAAAAGAAAAAGAGTGTGAGTTAATGTCAAAAAGCTTAACTCAAATCTTGTAACATTTGATTTACAAAAGAAGAGCTAGTAGAATCCTTTGAAATTTAATGGGACTGGAGCAAGACATATTAGAGGTCCCAATCAGTATAAAATATTTGGTGTCTGTTATAAATATATTACCATATATAATGAATGTCTATTTCACCATTAAATAAAAGTGTTTTCCTTCATTGCAATTAACTCTTCAAGAATCCTCATGAGAAATAAAGAAGTCTCCACACTTCTTTCTCCATTCTTATTATTCTTATTTTATATTTCAAGACACGTTATCACCAAACAAGGGGAGATTATAAATCTAAAGTAATTTCAAGGTTAGTAATTCCTTATATTATTTGTCTTTTGCTACTAGTAATATAATTATTGTTGGATTTGAGAAAAAAATGATTTGGAACCATGTATGTTTTAAATTTATTTCCCAAATACAATATTATCAAAAGGGATGATAATATGTTGAGTTCAAGTCCCATCAATTTATTCCTAAGATGCCTTTATATGGATAAGACGTTGAGTTTGAATCTTAGTGCACATATTAATGATATTATGATGGCTAAGGCAAAATAATGAGTGTTTGGTGAAAAGTAATAAAACATGTCCCATTAAATATGTTCCATTCCTTGAATTGAATGTGGTATCGATAAATCATATATATTCATCAATTTGCTTTTGTAGTAGCTATCATAATTTGATACGCTTAACGCATGATTATATTCTATTTGTGGGAATTAGAATTTTGATTATTGTAAATATAGATCTATATCCTAGGGTGAATGTGACTGTATATACACTTGAACGTATTCTTTATTGTGAAGATATCACAATCCACCTCTAAAAGAGGTAGAATAATTAGACGATTGAATATCTTCAAGTTATTGTGATAAGAAACATGAATGTGAAAAGATACCCAAGCATGATGAAATCGCATGCCATAATAAACTACGAATTTATTGTTTATTGATACAAAATTGAAAAAAATACATCAAAACCCCCCTGAACTTGTCGCCAAAACTTACTTTAGACCCTAAACTAATCAAACAATAATTTATCCCCCTTAACAACTTTCAAGTAAATTAATTTCAACCTCAAAATCAAAATCCCACTCTCACAATGGAGAGTGCACTACACATGCGCCATGTCATTGCCAAATCAGTGTCATATCATTGTCACGTAAGAAATTATAATTTTTTTTAAAAAGAATAATCCTACACACATACTTTTTATATATTTTTTAAAATATATATATATATATATATATATATATATATATATAATATACTATTTTAACTGTATATATATATATATATATATATATATATATATATTATTTTTATATATTTTTTTTAAAAAGCAAAATATATATATATGTTTTTGAAAAAATATATATATACATAACCCCCCCCTCCCCCCTTGGTTCTTCTTCTTCACAGCCCCCCATGCCACCCCACCCCACCCCACCCCAATTCCTTATTCTTCTTTAGTAGCAGATAATAACCCCCTTCCCTCTTCTTCTTCAGATAGCCACACCCCTTTTTCTCTTTCTTTCTCCATTGTTGCAAGCTTTTCAATGAGTTTTTTTCTTCATCAAATGAAAAATTGATTTGAATTAACTTGATCAAATCCAACAATAGACTAAATACAAATACATGATCATAAAAATACACAATACACAAAATTTTAAATTCAAAATTCAAATAAAATTGCACAATCTGATATGAAAAATAAAAGCAATAATAAATCAAGGTGCATTTTGCCTTCTCTGCTTTTTTTCTTTTGACAAAATTGGAAAGAAGAAAACTATTCTTCACTTTACTTCTAAGCTTTTCTCCTTCAAAATTGTTTTCCGTCACACTGCTTCTTTCTTTTTTTCTCGATCTTAGATCTTGCTACCTTGAATCTCTTTGCTGCTAATGGCATGAACTTTTTTTGTGCTCTTTTTGCTTCTTGCTTGAACCACCCATCTGCAAAATTGAAACGCAAATATAATCACACTATTGTTGCAATCTTTTTAGTGAAGAAGGTGAAGAAATGGGGTATTGCGGGGTGGGGTGGGGGTAGAGATGGGGAAAAAGGGTGTTAGAAAGAAGATGAAGTTGGTTTTTGTTTTCTTTTTTAATTTATTTATATATATATATATATATATATATATTTATAATAATAAAGTGGACCCTTTTTTTTAAAAAAATAAAATTCATGCATTTTTCTTTTTTTTTTTACCACGTTAGCCATAAGGGTTGAATTTAATTCACTTGAAAGATGTTAAGGGGGGCAAATAATTGCCCGATTAGTTTAGGGTCTAAAGTAAGTTTTGGAGACAAGTTTAGGGGGGTGTTGATGTATTTTCTCTGCAAAATTCATGTCACAGTAAATAAAAAGTTTACTAAAGTAAAAGACACATGTCATGGTAAACTTGAAGTTTACTAACGCAAATAAATTCATAAGTTGACATGAACGATTATGACATCCCGAAGATGTACATAGTGAGTATTAAACATATATTGAAGAATTAAAAATTCTTCATGAACTTTAATGTTGCTTATTGTCATGATACGTTGGTTGGACCAACTAATTTTTGGATTGAATTCCTTAAAATCTAAAAAGTATAAAAGGTGAATAAGGGCCCGTTCACCTACCATGTGATCTATTAAGATGCATCAATAACATGATCACTATGTATATTTATTGTCAACCTACAGTTTGACATTCATAAAATTGCTCACTCAACAAAAGTGAGTCAAGAGCAAATTTTCGGATTGTGTAATCAAAACAATTCATCTTGATGATGATGGTTTGAGATTGAATGCCTTTGATGAATAGCTAAACCATTGCTAATGAAAACAAAGCTTAATGTGTTGGTCTGAAATATGACATGTTGCATGCAATAGCACTTGTATGCATTAGACCAATAAATTATAATTAATTCTCTCTCAAAGTTGGTTTTGAGTCAGGAACTATATGTTGTTCATCTAATAGTTTTGTTGTGCGGTATACAATTAATGAATATATCATAATGCATAAAGGTGGATTCCTCAAAGAAGATGGAGGATGTATGTTTGTTTTTCTAACATAAGGGGAAAATTATAAGCAACTAAGAAATATGTTAGGAATTATCGTCACATCCTCTTCAAAAGATAATTCAAGTCAAATGCCAAAAGCATCTCATATTAAGCTACAAGTGCTCCTATTTTGTGTTCCTAAAGGACAAAGTCTATGCATGCGTGAAGCATGGTAGACCAATTGGTTCCAAATGAAAGAATCCTTGAAAAGGATAAGGAGAAAATAATCATAGTAGGAAGACAATGTGCTCTTGAAGAACCTACGACGTAACACTTCATGAAACCTTAGAAGAGGTTCGAGTACCTGAAAATAATGAAGTAATGAGATCTCAAAATATTATGTCACATTATGAACCGGTATGAAATGATATATCATCAATATCTTTGATACAATATTGGCATAATATTGTGAAAGATTTTGAGGATCTGAATTCTAGGTTTATTTAAGCATGTTAACGTAAAAATATTTATCAAGTAACATGAAAGGGTGCATGTTGGTAAGTGATAACTTATTTGATTTGAACTCCATACACTTGAAGATGTCACACACGAAATGTTGAATATTGTCACTTGACAAATATATCTTTTAAATACTACAAGGCTTTATATAGACTTTTCGATTAAGTTGTTAACAAGGCTATATGTTCATATGTGAGGATACTGTCATATCTTGGAGATATACAAAGCAGTCTATCATAGCCACTTCATTAAACCATGATAAGATAATAGATATTCATGAAGCTAACCGAGAATGTGTATGGTTAAGGTCCACGATATATCTCATTCGAGAAAAATGTGATTTGAAATGTGACAATGTACCCATAATTTTATACAAAAATAATGCAGCATGCATAGAACATCTTAATGGAGGATCCATAAAAGGAGATAGAACGAAGCACACTTCATCAAAACTTTTTTACATACATGATCTATAAAAGAATGGTGATATTAAAGTGCAACAAATTCGTTCAAGTGATAATGTGACTGATTTATTCACCAAGTCTCCTCCAATTGAAACTTTCAAGAAGATGGTGCGCAAGATCGGGATGCAAAAGCTCAAGGATGTTATCATTAGAGGGAGTTAATATGTGTTGTACTCTTTTTCCCTTACGAGGTTTTGTCACACTGGATTTTCTTTGTAAGTTTTTTAATGAGGTAGTCTATATGCGTATTGTTAGAGATGTGTACTCTTTTTTCTTCACTAGATTTTTTTTCCACTGAGTTTTTTCTTGTAAGGTTTTAACGAGGCACATTATCTATCAATTAGACATTCAAGGGAGAGTGTTATAAATATATTACCATATATAATGAATGTCTATTTCACCATATATAGTGAATGTCTATTTATGGAAAAGTTAGCAACCCCAAGGTTAGCTTTTGCTTATAAATAAAGGGGTTTTCTTTCATTATAATTAACTTTTTAAGAATCCTAATGAGAAATAAATAACTCTCTACACTTCTCTCACCATTATTCTTATTCTTATTTTATACTTCATGATAGTGTCATTCTTTTTTCAATATTTTATTTTCTACACTTTTTATTACAGCTTTTGTATTCGACTGTCTATCAAAGTAAGTTGACTATCTATTTGAAAAAGAGTAAATCATCCCCTCCTACTACTTTCAATTGATATCAGATCTTGGACTCACTTTTCTTTGCTTAACAGAAAAGTTAGAAAATACCATGCCCCAAACAGTTGCTGAAACTCTACTCTTAGAAGGAACCTCTCAAACTAGACCTTCTTACCTAAATGAAAAATATTTCTCTTATTGAAAGATAAGGATGGAAACCTACATTAAGTCCTGTGATGTCAAGGTATGGAATATGATCAAGCTTGGTGATCTTCCACTTCTTTCTGCCAACAAAGATACAAAAAAATTAGATGGTCAAGCATCTATTGACAAAACTATAATTTTGGTGGAATACACTGATGATCAAATGGAAATCAGTCAGATAAACTCAAAGGCAAACAATGTGTTATACAATACTATTAATGGTGAAGAATAATAAAAGATCTCTTGTTGTGAAACTATCAAAGAAATGTGAGATAAATTAAAAGTCACATATGAAAGAACTAAGAAGGTTAAGCAAAATCTTGCCAATCTTCTAGTCTATGAATATGAACTCTTCTTAATTAAGAATGGAGAATCCATCGAAGAAACATTTTCTAGATTTGGTAAGATTATGGGAGAACTAAAAACAATAGGAAAGTCTTATCCTGTATTAGATCAGATCACTAGGATTCTTAGAATTTTTCCTCCCCAGTATCTCTCTAAGTTTGTGGCTCTTAAGAGTATGAATCTGAACAAAATGACTTATGATAAAGTAAAAAGAGATCTTATTGTCTTTGAAAAAGCTCATCTGAATAAGAAGTATCAACTGCAAGATGAAACAAAAATAACTATGGCCTTTAAGGTTACAAGTGATAAAAAAGATGATATCTTAGATGAAGATGAACTTACTCTTATCACCAGGATAGTGGTTGACAATTACAATAGATTCAGAAGTCAAAGAAGGGAAAAATCAAATTATTCAAAAAACAAAAAACTGAATACAACATGAATGAAGGTAAGTGCTATAATTATGATAAATATGGTCATATTTCTTATTATTTTTCAGAAGTTAGAAGGGGTCTCTCTAAAGGAAATCAAAAAGCTTTCAGTTGTTGGGGGTGATGAAGAACACTGACAATAAAAATGACAATATTGGAGATTGTTGCATCATAGCTATTGGAGAATCTTGTTAGGTAAGAAAAAAAATCCCTGCATTGAATATTTTAACTTACAAAATTTATTGGATTATTCCATAGCTAATTTGAATAAAGATCAAGATGAAAAAATAGCTTTATTAATGAAAAGAAGAGACCAGAAGTTATACTTTAAGTTTGGGAAATTGAAAAAATTTTCTACAAGAAGAAATTGATGAATTAAAAGTTAAAATCAATAGATTTGAAATTTTTTTTAGTCATATTATTGTCATATCTAATCAACCGACTAGCTCATCTCAGTTAGTTTACAAAAGATCAGATATTGGTAGATCCATGTATGATAATAGATATTATAGCTGTGAGGGATCTCAACGGTCAAATAACTCTAGTATGTCGACAAAAAAATCAATCACAATCATAATACCTATCATAACAGATATTATAGTTGTGAAGTATCTAAATGATCAACTAACTCTAGTTAGTCGATCAAAGAAATCAGTCACAATCATAATACATATCATACTTGTTCAACCACTAAAAGTTACTCTTATTCTTATTTCCACCATTGTGGTAAACCAGGTCATTAATATTATAATTGCAGATTTCCTTCTAGAAAACTAACTTAGGAGAACCAAAACTGAGTCAACCAATTCAAGTATTAACTCAAAGGGACCCAAGAATACTTAGGTCCCAAGAAATAAGTCATATATCTCTTTTGCAGGAATACTACTCAAAGTCTAAAGAGAATTGGTATCTTGATAATAGGTATTCAAATCACATGACAAGAAACAAATTCCTTTTTAAAAGTATAATTGATTTTGATGGAATTGATATATGTTTTGGATACAATTCCAAAGGCAAAGTAATAGGTATTGCAACTATCTCTTTTAATGAATAATCTGATATCATTAACAGTTATTTGGTTAAAAGCTTGAAGTATAATATGGTGAATCATTTGCCATTATCACCTCGTGAGTCGTGTGCCTGAAAGTTGCTTTGGTGCTTTTCTTCTTGGTCTATTTTTTATTTTCAATAGAGTAGTGTGGAATTAATAAAAACTTAGACTAATCTAAAAGAGAATGAGTTTTGAGTTATTTAGTATACTTAAGAGCAATATATATTTGTAGTAAGACATAAAATGATTTCAATAGTTGAATTGATTTCTTCTTTGTGTCTACATTCACGTGAACTTGTGAAATTTACTAATGGGATAATGATAAATATGTCCTTTAACTTGACTTTGACTTATATTTATGCCTTTCAATTTTGGGTGAGCAAACATTGGCACTTAAACTTGCATACAATGGAATAACCAGATACATGTGTCATATATGGCATCTTATGTGGCTAATTCTTGTCCTACATGACATCTACATGTATTATGCCGCATAGAATATATGTGTCTTCTTATTCAATTTTATATAAGTTTAACCATCTACTTGTGCACATCCAAAGTTGGAGGTCATAGGTGTAAACATAGGTCAAATTAAATGTCATGTTTATGTATTATGCCTTCACTAATACTTATAAAAAACAATCAAAGATCGTTTTTGTAGTATCACTTCAACATGGATCTTAAGTGTCACGACCCAAAATCGAACCTGGCTGTGATAGGTATCTCAAGCCCAATATGGGCTGGAGACCCCCTTTAGCCTTACCTCAAGAGCACAATAAAAGTAAAAAGCAGAAGCCAACTAAAATAGTGAGGCAGATAGATAAGCCAAATGAAAATCTAAGAGTCAAAACCAAACAATCATAACATACCAATACTGTCGACAAAAGCCTCTAATATAAGAGTATCAACTAAGACGGTAAATGACACTGACTATGATAAAAAGAATCCAAAAATACTATAAATATAAGGATATTAATGAAATGATTGGACCTTTTGAAGGATGAAGGCTCATCACTTCATACCTGATCAACAAGAGTACCAAATAGCCTAATGCTACACAGGAGTAACACAAAAATCTTTGAAACCTACATGATGAAATAATGTAGTGTCCAAGGATGGTCAGAGGGACACGAACTGGCATGTAACCCAAGGGAAAAGGATAGTATAATGCATTTACCAAAATCCAGTTATAAAACCACTTGCATAACAATTATATATTCATATTTATAAGATGTCAAGGTTGGGACAAGGGATATAAAACGTGAGTGTTTAAAACATTAACTTGAACTATTAGCTCGTACCGACATTTCGAGAACCGACAATCTATATGTGTCTAGCTTCCCCTGCCAGAAGGCCCCCAGTCCATATTAGACGCATGTACTGAGGAATGGCTAAAGAAACCAAGGTAATAACTATCAAAAATATATTATGTATCAAACACATGGTCATCCAGACCACCACTCCAACGTCGACGAATGTACTTTCCAATGTTGGTTCCCCCGAGACTACACCTTCTCAGTGAGAGACATAATTCTTTTTAAGACCAAATTAAGATAATTTGCATATAAACCAATAATTAACCAAGGAGTCTTGTATTAAGACATTTTATAACTTGGTATCGTTAAACCAATAGGCTTGTAAGCTATTCCAATCATGCCAAACCAAAACTATTTAACCATTAGACTCCAATTTCGGTTTAAAATTCAAAACCATTGCCACCAAGAGATTACAAAATCATAGCCACCAAGAGTATTCCAAAATGTTTTTATACCATTACCATTTAATGCAATGCAATGTTTCCTAAAGGTGAGATTAAATCAATAAATTCCATGATCAAAGACCAAATTATGAAGTGGGTTGGGGCTCATATCATTATCATGCCAAAATCCACAATCAATGTGAAATCAAGTATCAACTTCCATCATATTTGTCACACCCCTTTTTAACCAAAAAGATAATTCTTAAGTTTGAAAGGGTTTTTATTATTAGGTTACAAAAATGAAAATTTGTTTTTAAAAAATTGTTTACGTTCAAACTAAGAGTATCCACTTGGCATAAAATTGACGTGCCAAGTCACCTTTGGAAATCTCTTTTCAAAATAATTTTGACTCTTTAAACTGATTTGCAAATAGAGATTCTATCTAACGAATTCTATAGACCAAGGGGAAGGTGTTAGGAACCCCTTGGACTTGTGGTTCGACCATGGTTGCTCCATCGAGTATATCGGATTGTAGACACTATGAAGTGAATAAAACACATAAAGCACACAAACCACACAAATGAAAATCAAAAAGTTAATGTCCAGTCCAATTTATTACAACCCGAAATAAAATATCAAAATTAAAATCTAAACTATTCTAACTATTCTAGCTATGCTTTACTTGATGCCTCGAGCATCGATAATGATCCTTCTTTGTGTACATGATACTTTGGGGCACTCAACGGATGAATACATATAATGTGTCTCGGGGTATTCCCTAGTCAACTGAGTTGAATAGATCAAAATACGATAAACAAAACCATTCAACAAATATTCCAATCATTCCACAATCCACAAGTTCTAAGTTTGCCTACACAAGCCTATAGTTTGCCTACCCAGCTCGACCTACCATGACATTATCACATTCAGCAATATTAATGAAACAAAACAACTAACACTTGTTTTTTTTTTTTATCAATTTTCAATTTCTTCCCCAATTCCATTCTAAACACAAATAAAGTGTCATTTCACCACACAATCCATAATCACAAAAATTAATCACAAAATTAAAATAAACAATAATTAACACCATGTTCAATTCAATGCATCGAATATAATAAACAATGAAATAAAAAGAGGAAAATAGTAGTTTTAGACCTCAATTGAAGCCTTTATTGTGTCAAAGTATGTGATACAAAATAGGACCACACTCGAAACCTCAAATCAAGCCTCAATAACTTAAAAATTGGACAAAACCAAAACTGAACCAACTCCCAATTGAATCGATTGACCCATTTTTTCTATTTTTGGTTGTGTTCCAACTGGATTACGTCAAAATCAACTTAAATGGGTTGGGTTTGTGTATTTGGACGTTAGGTTTATTGATTGGGATGTTGGTTTTGCTATTTTTGGTAAGGTTTGAAATTGCCAAAATTTTGATCAATCCTGACAGTCAGCGAAACAATGTTTCCCGGTGAGATTTCATCAGCAAGCCAGAAATGAAAGAGAATTCGGGGATTTTAGGGGTACGGGTATTCATATTCCGGTAAGGTAATATTAATTTCAGTGAGAAATTTATCATAAAAATCAAACCAGTCGTCCCTTTTCTCTCATATTCCCTCTCTTTGATCAATTCTCTCTGTTTTTTCTCTAATTTTCTTTATTGTTTTTCTCTACTCTTTAACTAGGTGTGTTTCTGTGTGTAGATAGAAACTGGCGTGTGTGTGCATATCCCTTCTTCTATGTATGAATTGGTGTATATCGTTAGGAGGTGAGTGTGTGCGTATGGTCGTGTATAGAAATGAGGAATCTCTCTACCAACTGGGGTCTATGTGTGTTCTCGTGAGTGAATTATAAGAGAGTATGTGTAATCTATGATAGTGTGTATATGAGAGGTGAGTTTGTATGTGTGTTGATGTGTGAATTTGGTGAGGGTCGTTGTTTACTATTTGAGGATGAAGTATGTGTTAATTTTTGTGGTGGAGTGGGTGTGTGCATATTATTTGTATATACTGGGTAGTGTATTATTGTTGTTAGTGGTGGAGCTGTGAGAAAAGTATGTGGGTATTGTATATTCCAGTGAGTTCTTTTTTGCTGCCTCTGTGTATGCATATTATGAATCCATCAAAAATGGAGAACCCCTGTGTATTGGTTATTTTCTCTCCCTCCAGTGTGTGAATTTGTATCTCCTTCGACGGTATATATGAGAGTGTGAGTGTATAAATTCTTTTATATTGCAAAGAAAAGGAAAAAAAAATGTGACCCAGGAGTGAGGCTAGGAGGTACATGGGATAGGTAGGGGTATGTAGGGTATGTGGTTGGGGTGGTTAGGATATAATACCCTAAGTCTGTAGCTTGGACTCTACACGATGCTAGTGACCCTGAAGGACCACCAGCTAACCCATGATTGGTACCTACTGTGAGCACTGTATAATAATAATACCGTAATAGCAACATATCTGAAATAAATACAGAAGTAAGGTTGTAAATGCCATAAGGTTCATATGCATGAACAATAACTGACTGAATAACATGAACATAACTAAATGAGAGTACATACATGAATACATAAACTATAACTGAGATTATGTTAACACTGGTTATTGAGTTCTGAATACTGATTAACTGATATTTGAGTTTACTAATACTGTAATACGGATAGCTGAGTCACTTTTTCTGATAGTCCTAGTTCTGTAGAATTGATTTTGAGTTCTATACTAAGCTGGGTTACTGTATTTAACAATTCTGAATTTGTAGAACTGAACTGAGTTCTATACTGAGACTGAATCTGAACTAAAACTGTGGGAGGTAATCATCTAACCGACATGCCCCGCTCTGAATGGATTGGGGTCCAACCTGTAACCTCAGTTGGAAGGGTGTCAGTACCGTGCCATGGGTAAAGATAAGCTGTGAGTTAACCCTCTCTGACAGAAAGCTCTTTCATCAACCCTTGCTGGCAGGAAAACTCATATGAGATGTATCAAACCTAGTCTGGTAGGAAAATATCTCAACCTATACTGGCTATGTAGTTCTGTAACGCAATGATTGCTTCTGAGGGTCAAACCCTTACTGGAAGGAATGCCCCCATCCCTGGGTTCGCTCACTGCTGAATCCTACTCCCAACTGAATAAATTCTAAACTGATGTCTAGTCCATACTAGGCTTGAGTGAACTATTACTGATCGTACTATCTAACTGAACTGAATTGAGTTCACTGGGTTCCGCTAACTAATAGAATACTAATGAATTTTGTTAACTGACTGAGTTCACTTAGTTCTAAACTGGATACTGAACTGAGACTGAAACTGATTACTGAGTACTACTATTTGTGATACTACTGAGACTGTTCTTTAACTACTGTAGCTCTAGGTAAGCAACTAATTTTTTTGGGTATTGAATACCCCCAGGACTCAATAACATGTATAGTAAAGCATAGGGTAAACTTGCAAAGCATAACACTCTGCACTTGTTCATAACTCATACATAGACACATTTTATCAAACACTTGTGTGGTATAGGTTTACACATATACTAGCATGCCATGATTTTTCCTCATTTAATTCACATGAGCATTTTAACAAACACTTGGGGAGCACCACTATGCACATGATACTAAACAACATGTAGACATCATATCATCAATTCCCAAATTCGCAAATTGCTTTAACATGAATTCACATGATATTACACACATGATAATCAATTCCACATGAAACTTGTAATATACCATAAATTAGAAACCCAATTAACATTATAATAATGAATACACTTAAATCGAATCATAGAAATCATAAAATCAATTTCTTAAACTTTAAAAGTGTTTCTTGAGCTCCAAGGGTGGAAGGAACCCTTGAATGAGCACTTCACATACCTTGGTACTTGAATTGACTAAGGTTGATGAGTTCTTGAATCTTGAATTTGAAATTAAATCTCTTGGGGTTATTGCTCTCGAATAATTTGAGAGAGAATGAGTGTAATTAACTTATGAAAGGCTGAATTTCATGTTTTTGAGGTTGAATAGATGTGGGAAAATGACCCAAATACCCTTAAGGACGCGGAGTTTTAATGACAAAAAACTGGCAAAGTGATGCATAGCCCGACATGTCGAGTCGATGGGGTCGACGCTATGTCCTACGTACCGCATTGAGTCTGTGTTGGCTCACTGGAATTTTCACTGTGAGCTAAGGAAAAATATTGATCGATGCGATGGGTGATGTGGCACATCGAGATTGCATTGATACACTGTATTGGATTCCCAAACATGACTTCAATGAGGTTTAAAAAATCCAAAACTCACCCGAAGTGACCTACTAACATTCCTGATCATGAATCAATCTAAAAATTGGTATTTTAAGGTTATAAGGGCCGTTAAATAAGATCACCAACTTATGAGGCTAAAGTAATTTTAAGTGTAAAACTTAGCTGACATTTTCTAAGCATGGGACACCTTATCAAGCTTTAAGGTCTGAGTTAAGCTTAGGATTTTACGGGGTCTTACATAGGATGAGGTGAAATTTGTAGGGTGAGGTGTCAAAAATGGTTATGAATGTATTGTTTTATTGGTTGGAACTTATCATATGGTTGAAGGTGCATGGTACGATGATATAAATGATAAAATTTGACTGACGGAAGTGATAAAATTAGGTGTCTACATCATGCCCTTCTTTGGATATAAACACAAAGTGTTTGTAGACAAAGAAGTAGACAACAAGACCAAATTTTGGCCTGACCATTATTCAAAAGGGAGATAAAGAAGGATAGAGTACTACCGAGTCTTGATTTAGGACATCCTACCTATCCAAGTTATAAGGGAATCAAGTCACAGTTATTTCAAAGAGTTGGAAGGAGAAGGACTAGACCAAGTTGGGGAGTCGAGTGAGTTCATGTCAAGGTTCCAGTCCACGACTCTGTCATTACATTAAAAATGAAAATTACAAGTTATAAACACAAATAAAATTACAAAAGTCCTATCTATGTAGCTATCCTTGGCTCTTAACTTGCTATTTCATCACCCTATTCTCCAGGCGGGCTCTTAACTTGCAATTTACTTACTCTGTTCTCTGGGCGAGCTCCCGACTTGCAATTTCATCACCTTGTTTCTTGTCTTTTAATTTGTTCACCCAGTTCTCCAGGTGGTCTCCTGTCTTACTATTTCTTCAATTTTTTGACTTTCAATTTCTTCACCTGGTGGCTTGGCTTTCAACTTCTTCACCTTGTTGCTTGATATTCCATTTATTCGCCCTGTTCTTCGGGCGAGCTCCTGAAATCACATCAAAACAAGAAAGAAAATTATTCCAAACAAAGATTATGATAGAAATCTCACTTTTCAAAAAATGAAGTCTTATTTTTTTAAGAGGGCCCTAAATGATGATTTCAATAGCATGAATAAAATATTTGCCCCAGTTTATCATCAGAAAACTCTTGCGAATATCAAATCAATCATAACTACTCGCATGTTGCAATGATGAATCATGACTTTAACCAAGAAGTTCACCTCTTGAGAGTAAAATTAAATGAACAAGACTAGGAAGTGAGTCTCCTAAGAATTAAAGTAAGGAATTCCGACTAGAAAGTGCCTCTTCTAAATACAAAAGTTTAAGTTAGGAAGTGTGCCACCTGACAAGGAAGTGCATCTCCTAAGGGTTAAGTGCAATGATACAACTAGAAAATGCGGTTTTAGGAGCAAAGGTTCAATTTATGAAGTGCATAACTTAATAAATGAAATCTGAATTACTTAGATAAGGAGGTGCATCTCTTAAGGGTTGCAAGGAATAACATGACCAGAAAGTTCATTTTCTAGGAGTAAATGCTTAAGTTAGGAAGTATGTCACCTAGCAAGCCAAAACTTGAACTACCCTGACTAGGAAATGTATCTCCTATGGGTTAAGTGTAATGAATCGACTAGAAAGTGCATTTTCTAGGAGAAAAGACTTAAGTTAGGAAGGGAACCACCTAACAAGGAAAACTTGAATTCCCTGACAGGAAAGTGTGTCTCCTAAGGTTTGACTACTCAATTAGAAAGTACATTTTCTGTGAGTAAATTCTTAAGTTAGGAAGTGAACCACCTAACAAGAAAAACTTAAATACCCACCAAGGAAGTATGTCTCCTAAGGGTCAAGTGGAATAACTCGACTAGAAAGTACATCATATAGGAGTCGAGGGGAATGACTCGACTAGAAAGTATATTTTCTAGGAGTCATGGGGAATGACTCAACTAAAAAGTACATCTTCTAGGAGTCAAGGAGATTGACTCGACTATAAAGTATATTTTCTAGGAGTCAAGGTGAATGACTCAACCAAAAAATTATATTTTCTACAAGTCGGGGGGAATGACTCGACTAGAAAGTACATCTTATAGGAGTCAAAGGGAATGAATTGACTGGAAAGTACATCTTCTAGGATTCAAAGGGAATGACTCGACTAGAAAGTACATCATCTAGGATTCAAGGGAATGACTTGATTAGAAAGTACATATTTTAGGACTCAAGGGGAATGAATCAACTAGAAAGTATATTTTCTAGGAGTCAAGGGGAATGACTCAACTAGAAAGTACATCTTTTAGGAGTCAAGGGGAATGACTCGACTAGAAGGTACATCTTCTAGGAGTCAAGGGGAATAACTTGACTAGATAATATATCTTTTAGGAGTCAAAGGGAATGATTCGACTAGAATGTACAACTTTTCAGAGTCAAGGGGAATGACTCAACTAGAATGTAAATCTTCTAGGAGTCAAAGGGAATGACTCGAATGGAAAGTACATCTTCTTGGAATCAAAGAGAATGACTCAACTAGAAAGTACATCTTCTAGGAGTCAAGGGGAATGACTCTACTGGAAAGAACATCTTCTAGGAGTCAAAGGGAATGACTCGACTAGAAAGTATATGTTCTAGGAGTCAAGGAGAATAACTCGACAAGAAAGTACATCTTCTAGGAGTCAAGGGGAGTGACTCAACTAGAAGGTACATCTTCTAAGAGTCAATGGGAATGAGTCGACTAGAAAGTAAATCTTCTAGGAGTCAAAGGAAATAACTAGACTAGAAAGTACATCTTCTAGGAGTCAAGGGGAATGACTCTACCGGAAAGTACATCTTTTAGGAGTCAAAGGAAATGACTCAACTAGAAAGTACATATTCTAGGATACAAGGGGAATGACTCTACTAGAAAGTACATTTTCTATAAGTCAAGGGGAATGACTCGACTGGAAAGTACATCTTCTAGTAATCAAAAGGAATGAGTCAAATAGAAAGTACATCTTCTAGGAGTCAAGGGGAATGACTCGACTAGAAAGTACATCTTCTAGGAGTCAAAGTGTAAGACCCCACAAAATTCTCTCATAGTCTGAGCCTTAGAGCGTGTTTAGTGAAATATTAATATGGCCCAAAAAGGTTGAGAAATGTCTTCCTAAGTGACAAATATTTTGAACCATGTAGAATTTCCCTAATATCGACTTTTTGTTATGTAGATCATTGAATAAGCTTTTTGTCAATACCAAATTCACCCAAATCCAACACTCGGGCAAAGAGTTAGAGCTATTTTAGTAAGACTGTGTGCCACCTGGCACTTTAGCGCATCGCGGAGCCAGCCAAAATAGAAATCATCAACATTCAGTAAGCCTCTATGATTATGATGTGTTGAGCCAAGGCTTGATTTAAAAATTGTTAATTTCCAGTGCATCAACGCAATTCCACCGCATCATGGTGCATTTCCAGTTCACAACCAAGGTGGCAACGTTATTTCTACCGCGTCGCACTAGCATGTAAAATCGAGATTTCTTATTTTAATTCCATAGGCAAAAAGGGTCATTTTCTACCCCTATATATACTCCTTAACACGGGATTTGGCCTCATTTTAACCTAAAAATACTAGTTTTATCTCAAAGTTGTTCAAGAGCAAGAGCTAGGGTTTCTAGAAAATTAAAACCCTTCCTTCTTCTTCAAGAGAAATCAAGAAATCAAGAATCTCTCCAAAAGATTTCAAGAAAGAGTTTTTCTAAGGTATGTAGATGTTAATTATTGGGTCCCTTTCATCCAAGAAACTCAAGAACCCCTTTCTAAAATTCAAAGATCTAATGTTTATGGGTTTTCATGATTCATGTGAGTTGAAATTGATGTTCATGCTATTATTGAGTTTTGATTCATGTTTGTTTGCAAGGTTTTCAAGCTTTGACCCTAGTATGTGATATTCATGATAAACCCTTTTCAAGTTGCCTGTTAAGTAACATGCTCATGTTAATTAAGTGAAGAAAATTATTGAATAAGAAAAGCATGCTCCCCATATGTTTGATAAAATACTTATGTGAAGGAATTAAAGCCATTATAGCATGTTGACTAGAAATCCCTAATTGTGTGCAAGCCCATGCATATCAAGTGTTTGTTGAAAAGCTTTAGTGAATGAATTGTGGCATGATAGCATGAAGTTCCCCAATTATGTGTTCTCCAGTACATGCCAAGACTTAAATATGTGTGAAGTACTTGATGCAAGGCCTTGTTGAATGGAGTATGATCCAATAGCATGTCCCCCTATATTATTACATGTTTAGGATTCCTAAATGCTTGAAGTGATGCCATAGTGATTGTGATAATGAATGATTGTGCATGGTCTTTATTATTGAAAAATGGTTATATTTTACTTTTATGTTATCGAGTCCTGGGGGTATTTATACCCAAAAATTTAGCTGTTGTCTAGAGCCCATGTCAGTTTTCACGATAATTCCAGTCGAACCATGATTCTCAAAACTCAACGAGTTATAGAACTCTGTATTCTCAGACAGAAACAAAAATTATGTAACCTTAGTAATATCCATAGTCTTAGTATCGCTAGTAATCTAGCCTCAGTTCTGTTTTCAGCTCAGATCTAGTAGTATTCAAGTGTTCAGTTAAGTCCTCAGTTGAGTATTCTTGTTGTCAGATTTGGACATGATCATTTCTTATCATTAATAGTATATTTCGGAATCATCCACTAGAGAGGTTTGATCTCTGATGCAGTCAGTCAAGAGTGGAAAAGCTAAAAATTCAGTCAATGATGTGAGTATATTTAGTATAAGATGATTCAGTTGTGTAGTATCTCAGTATTAGTAGTAATTTCAGATGCCAGTAATATAGTACTCGAGTTTCAGTATTTAGAGTCATGATGATTGTGATTATGGTTTGTGCATTCATGACTGTGTTCCATTCAGTACTCTCATGATTATTCAGTTAAGTAATTGTTCATGCATAAGCCCTTGCATTTAGCCTTACCTCATCATCATACTTGGTACATTCCCGTACTGACACATTTGCAATATGGTATTTTATTTGACACCATAAGTTTGGAGTCATGAGATCCAGAGTGCCCTTAGAAGCTTAGTCTTAGTCAGCAGCAGTAGACATAGCAGTGAGTCCTCTTTAGTTGAGAATGATCCTTATTTTTACTATTATCGTATCAGATTTGGTTTAATTTCAGTAGATGGAGTTAGTTGGGGACATGTCCCATAAACTCCACAGTTCAGACAGTTTAGAGGCTTTTTGGATAGGTGAATCGGAATTCAATTTTGAATTTTGAGTATTTTTAGATATTTTGAACCTTATGGCCAATTTTCGCATTTATTATCTATATTATGTAGTGTTCAGGTACAGATATCAGTAGAAGGTTAGCTTGTGGTCCTTCAGGATCATGAGCACCGTGTGATTTTTCGGTTCCAGAAAATTGGGTCATTACAAACTTGGTATCAGAGCCTAAGGTTCAATAGTGTCCTAGGGAGTCTGAAAAACCATATCTAGTAGAGTCTTTTTCATGGGTGTGTTGCGCACAACATTTATGTACAAGAGCCTATAAGATGTTTTTAGGAGTAGCTTCCCTTCTTTCAGTATTCATGTCGTGCAAGTGAGCATTAACTTAAGTTTTTACTTAGTCTAATCCACCTCTTTCTTTAATGTATAGAGTATGCCTCCTCGTAAAGATAATGTCCGTAGGGTTGATGATCAGCCCCCTCAGCTAGTAGATCCTGATAATGAGGGTGTGTCACATGCAGATTTTTGAGCAGTTTTTCAGGCACTAGCCTAAGCTGTGACTAATATTTAGGGTACCCGTCAGGCTGTGGCCCCACCTTAATAAGATGAGGATTCAATCGTATCCAGAATTAGAGATTTCAGGAGAATGAGCCTGCCAAAATTCTTTGGGTCAGTAGTAGGTGAGTACCCACAGCTTTACCTAGAGTAGGTAGGAAAGATTACCCAGATTATGCATATTTCTAAGAATGAGAGTGTAGAGTTAGCATCCTATAGGCTAAAGAATATTGCTCATGATTGGGTAGTGATGTGGAAGAAAGGTAAAGGGGATGATGCAGCTCCTATGACTTGGCAAAAGTTTCAGGGTACTTTCTTAGATAAGTTTTTCCCACTAGAGATGAGGGTAGTTAAGGTAGAAGAGTTAATGAATCTAAGTCAAGGCTCCATGACAGTTAAAGAGTATTATCTTAAGTTTAACGAGTTAGCTAAGTATGCTCCTGACTTGATAGCTGACCCTAGAGCGAGTATGAGTAAGTTTGTGACTGGTGTGTCCGGGTTAGTGTTGAAGGAGTGTAGGGTTGCTATACTTAATAGAGATATGGACCTTGATAGGCTAATGATAGATGCACAAAAAATTGAGGCAGATAAGACAAAAAGAGAGAGAGAGAGTAAGTAAGAGAGCCAGGACAGGTAGTCATAGTTTTTCTCAGGAAGGGTCCTAGGGTGGTAGTCGTTCTCAGCATAGTCAAAGATTTTTGGTCCTAGATCCATCTTCAGCTAGTGTACCCATGCTGAAGTTTGAGGATGTCAGTTATGATGCGACGCTAGGCTCCAATGCCTTGAGTAGTGCTAGTGGTGTTCGTAGCAATTTGCTTTGTAGAGAGTGTAGCAAGAGCTACCTAGGTGAGTGTAGATCCAGTAGTGATGTGTGCTTTAGGTGTGGTGAGCCAGACCATAGAATGCGAGATTATAGAGTGCTAGCTCAGAGGGGTAGAGAGTTTCATCAGTAGGGTGCCCCTTCTGGTGCCAATAGTGCCCAGCGTCAGAACAAACTTCATGCGCTTTAGACCCACCATGATTAGGAAAGGTTCCCGGATATAGATTCGGGTATGTTATGAGTCCTTCATCTTTATGATATGTATTGTTAGATCATTTTCTCCCATTTTGAGCTTATATGTCAGCATGAGTCATGCATTAGTTTCAGATCTCAGTCGGTCAATCATGACCTAGTTTGTAGGTGCCCCATGCACTGCCCCAGTATTTTAGCGAAGTGTGTTTAGAGGGACATATAGTCCCAAGGGGGAGATACCCCATGATATTTCAATGATTTCATGTCCTTAGGCTCATTCAGTTGCATGTTCAGACTCTTCTTATGAAGTTACGTCAGTTGTCATTGCATAGACATTCATGCTTTCGAGAGTCAGTACCGTCAGACATTCAGGCATTAGATATTCACGTTCCATAGAAAGAGTTCAGCTTTTCAATGTGTTTAGTCATGCATTCTTGAGATCAATTCAGTTGTAAGTCCATGCATCAAATATGCATGTCTATTATGAGAATTTATCTTATGAGTAGCTTCAGTCGAGTATTCCATGCATCAAATATGCATGTCCTATATGAGAGTTTAGAATATCAGTAGTTCCAGTTGCATGGTCATGTTTTATATGTTCCCATTCCTTGAGTAAGTTTAGTCGATCAGTATTCTTAGCCTATCAAACGACAATTGAGGATGAATGTTTCAAAGGGGGAGATATTGTGAGACCCCACAAAATTCTCTCATAGTCTGAGCCTTAGAGCGTGTTTAGTAAAGTGTTAATCTAGCCAAAAAAGGTTGAGAAATGTCTTCCCAAGTGATAAATATTTTGAACCATGTAGAATTTCCTTAATATGAACTTTTTTTCATGCAGATAATTGAATAAGCTTTCCGTCGATACCAAATTCACCCAAATTCGACAGTCGGGCAAAGAGTTAGAGCCATTTTAGTGAAAAGTGTACCGCCTAGCACTTTAGCACATCGCGGAGCCAGCCAAAATGGCAATCGTCAAAATCCAGTGAGCCTCCGTGATTATGGTGCTTCTCGCCAAGGCTTAATTTCAGAATTGTTAATTTCCAGTGCACCAACGCGATTCCACCGCGTCACGGTACGTTTACAGTTCGCAACCAAGGTGGCAACGTGATTTCCACCACATCGCCCCATCAAACAGTTTCCCGATTGTCCAATTTCCAGTGAGCTGGCCCAATTCCACTGCATCGCGCTAGCATGTAAAATTGAGATTTTTTAGTTTAATTCTAGAGGAGAAAAGGGTCATTTTGATACCCCTATATGTACTCCTTAACACGGGATTTGGCCTCATTTTAACCTAAAAATACTAGTTTTCTCTCAAAGTTTTTCAAAAGCAAGAGCTAGGGTTTCTACAAAATCAAAACCCTTCCTTCTTCTTCAAGAAAAATCAGGAAATCAAGCATCTCTCCAAGAGCTTTCAAGAAAGAGTTTCTCTAAGGTATGTAGATGTTGATTCTTGGGTCCATTTTGATGTGTAAGTCTACGTTAACACATTTGAGGAGTTTAACTCTAAATAATTGTAAGGTCTTGAGAAACTTTAGTTGTTTTTGATTAGTTTACTTTGATTTTTGCAGTAAATGTTGAGATGTAGGAGAACCAAAAATAATGGAAGCAAAAAGGCTGAAAAGTGAAGCAAAATAAAGGACAAGTGTGGCTGATGACGTTCATGATAACTCGTCAGCCTAGTGATAAGCTGTCAAGGATGCCGTCAGCCTTAAACAGAAAATGAGAGTTAAAGACATTTTTGTGATGACATTTATGATAAGTCGTCAGGTTGGCGATAAGGCATCAACATCGTCGTCAACCTTAGGAAGCAAGAGCCAAAATTACAGAGGAGTTGAAGACATCAGTGATAAGATGTTAGGTTGGTGATAAGGCATCAAGGTCATTGTCAGCCTTAGACAGCAGAAGCCAAAAGTGCAGAGGAGATGACGACATCCGTGATAAGCCGTCAGACTCCTTATAAGCTGTCATGGATGTCGTTGTCTATTTTGAGAAAAAGCTGCAACTTTAATTTTATTTCCTTATTTAGGTTGAACTATTAAAAGCTTTGTTTTAGGGTTTTCTAGAGCATTATTATTGATTCAATCATCATCATCATTATTCTGAAGAGAGTTTGATACTTTGGGTCTTGGAGAATATTTTCCAATATTTCTTTCTCTATCTTTTTGGATTCGAACAACACAACTATTTTGGGGATTTTCCTTTGTGATCTAATCTATGATTCACTAATTATTATTCATCTCTGTAAGTGAATCTTCTCAATCATGAATTTAATTATGTGTTTCATTCTTTGCATCATGAGTGGCTAAACTCTGTTAACCTGAATTATGGGATCTAGGGTTAGGTCGTGATGAGGTGCTAAATACTCGCGATTTAATAGGTGTTAGGATTTCTTGGTAATTCTGATATTTTAATTAACGTCTGTTGGTTGCAAATATTATACACCCCTACTTTGATTTTCTTGAGAAGGAAATCATATACAGTAGGAAGTGAATTATCAATAGGGACTCGAAAATACTTCATTTAACAATCAGCGCTGTAACAAGGTTGGTTAACCTGAGGTGAAATCTTGACAGTGAACAGAAATTCCCTAAGTCTGAGAGGATTAGGAAATTAGATGCTCAAAATAGGTCGAGAGATATTTGAGCATATCATCGATAAAGATAGCTTGTTATCCTAACCACTATGAGAATCTTGAGTCACCTCTAGCATCTGTCATGTACCGTAAGCCCTAGTGAACATAATTTTGGTTATTTTATAAAATTTTGGTTATAAACATCAAAATTAAAGTGACAAACAATCATTTGTGAAACTTAAACCCCCATTTCAGGAAACGTTAAACTATCGGTGAATTAAATCGCAAACGACTTGAGTTTACACCATATTCCCTGCGAGATTCGACACCAACTTAGTTGGGTTTTATATTGACAACGATCGCTTACACCCATTCAAGAGTGTAGTTTTAGCATTATCATCTTTCATCCAAGAAGCTCAAAAAGCCTTTTCTAAAATTCAAAGATCTTATGTTTGTGGGTTTTCATGATTCATGTGAGTTGAAATTGATGTTCATGCTATTATTGAGTTTTGATTCATGTTTGTTTGCAAGGTTTTCAAGCTTTGACCCTAGTATGTGATATTCATATGATGTTCGTGATAAACCCTCTTCAAGTTGCTTGTTAAGTGATGTGTTCATATCAATTAAGTGAATAAAATTGTTGAATAAGCAAAGCATTCTCCCTATATGTTTGATAAAATGCGTATGTGAAGGAATCAAAGCCTTTATAGCATGTTGACTAGAAATCCCCAATTGTGTGCATGCCCATGCATGTCAAGTGTTTGTTCAAAAGCCTTAGTGAATGAATTGTGGCATGATAGCATGAAGTTCCCTAATTATGTGTTCTCCGGTACATGCCAAGACTTAAATATGTGCGAAGTGCTTGATGCAAAGCTTTGTTGAATGGAGTATGATCCAATAGTATGTCCCCCTATGTTATTACATATTTAGAATTCCTAAATACTTGAAGTGATGCCTTAGTGATTGTGACGGTGAATGATTGTCCATGGTGTTGATTATTCAAGAATGGTTATGTTTTACTTTTATGTAATCGAGTCCTGAGGGTATTTATACCTGACAATTTAGCTACTGTCTTGAGCTTATGTCAATTTTCACGATAATTCCAGTCAATCCATGATTCTAAAAAATCGGCGAGTTATAGAACTTTGTATTCTCAGACAGATACAGAACTTAAGTAACCTCAGTAATCTCCATAGTCTCAGTATTGCTAGTAATCTAGCCTCAATTCTGTAATCAACTCAGATCTAGTAGTATTCAAGTGCTCAGTTCAGTCCTCAGTAGTATTCGAGTAATCTATCCCGAGCTCAATATCGTTCAGTAAGATAACAAGATTCAGTAGTATTCCATCAGATACGGAACCAAGTGAATTTAACTTAACTCAATCAGATCATTCGAGAAACATGATCAGTATTAGATTTAGCTTAGTTTGTGTTCAGTTAACAATCAGTTCAGAGTCTTTCAGTTGAGAGTAAGAGTTAGCACCGAGCGAGGGCAGGGATGGCGGCTCCTCATCAGAGAGGGAACTCTAGAACTGCGTAGCCAGCACAGGATGCAGGAGTCACCCGTCTGGAAAGTCTAGTCACTCGGCAGATAGGCTCAACTATTGTATTACCTTAGGCTTGACTTCCTACAAGGGTCACCTGTTAGATAGGCTTGGCCAGAGAGGTCTTTACTCGTGGCACGGTATTGACACCCTTCTAGCTGGGGTTATAGGTTGGACCCCAGTAGTTGAGATTTGGGGTATGTCGGTTAAGTGACTACTTCCCACAGTTGCAGTTTCAGTAGAAATATTCAAAAATCAGGACTGCCAGATGCAATCATCTATCTCAATGAGGAACTCAGATAGTTACTTTGATTCATAGACCACCTATCAGATATGCTTGGTCCCATATAAAGTTATTCAGTATCATATTTAGTGATCACCTATCAGATCATCTTGATCTCAGTCTCATATTTAGTTGAGTAATCTCATTATCAGATCTAGAGATCACTCGTCAGATAAGATTGATCTCAGTCTTATATTTAGTTGAGTAATCCCATTATTAGAGATAGAGATCACCCGTCGGATAGGCTTGATCTCAGTCTCAAATTCAGTTGAGTATTCTTGTTATCAGATCTAGAGATCACCCATCAGATAGGCTTGATCTCAGTCTCAAATTCAGTTGAGTATTCTTGTTATCAGATCTAGAGATCACCCATCAGATAGGCTTGATCTCAGTCTCAAATTCAGTTGAGTATTCTTGTTATCAGATCTAGAGATCACCCATTAGATAGGCTTGATCTAAGTCTTATATTCAATTGAGTAATCCCATTATCAGATCTAAAGATCACCCGTCAGATAGGCTTGATCTCAGTCTCAGATTCAGTTGAGTATTCTTATTATCAGATCTAGAGATCACCCGTCAGATAGGCTTGATCTCAGTCACAGATTCAGTTAAGTATTCTTGTTATCAGATCTAGAGATCACCCGTCAGATAGACTTGATCTAAGTTTCAGATTTAGTTGAGTATTCTTGTTGTCATATTCGGACATGATTATTTCTTAGCATTGATAGTATATTCTGAAATCATCTTCTATAAAGGTTTGATCTCTAATACATTCAGTCGAGAGTTTCAAATCTAAAAATTCAGTCAATAATGTGAGTATATTTAGTCAATCAACTTCAGTATCCTCAGATTCTGAGATCACTCGCTAGATAAGACTAATCTCACCTCAGTACACATTATCAGTATTGGATGAATCTTTTGTTCAGTATCTCAGTATTAGTAGTGAGTTCAGATGTCAGTAATGCAGTACCCGAGTTTCAGTATTCAGAGTCGTGATGAATGTGATTATGGTTTATGCATTCATGCATGTGTTCTTATTTAGTACTCTCATGATTATTCCATTAAGTAATCTTTCATGCATAAGCCCTTGTATTTTGCCTTACTTCATCTTCATACTCGGTACATTCTTGTACTAATGTATTTGTGCTATAGTGTTTTATTTGACACCATAGGTTCGGAGGCACGAGATCAAGAGTACCCTTAGAAGCTCAGTCCCAGTCAGCAGCAGTAGACATAGCAGTGAGTCCTCTTCAGTCGAGGATGATCGTTATTTTTATTATTATCATATCAGATTTGGTTTAATTTTAGTATACAGAGTTAGTTGGGGAAATGTCTTATAAAACTCCACAGTTCAGACAGTTTAGAGGCTTTTCAGACAGGTGTATCAGTATTCAGTTTTCAATTTTGAGTCTTTTTAGATGTTTTGAATCTTATGGCCAGTTTCTGCATTTATTATCTATATTAGGAGTCAAGGGGAATGACTCGATTGGAAAGTACATCTTCTTGGAGTCAAGGGGAATGACTTGACTGGAAAATGTATCTTCTAGGAGTCAATGGGAATGACTCTATTGGAAAGTACATCTTTTAGGAGTCAAAGGAAATGACTCACTAGAAAGTACATCTTCTAGGTGTCAAGGGGAATGACTTGACTAGAAAGTATATCTTCTAAGAGTCAAGTGGAATGACTCGACTAGAAAGTACATCTTATAAGAGTCAAGGGGAATGAATTGATTGGAAAGTACATCTTGTAGAAGTCAAGGGAAATGACTTGACTAGAAAGTATATTTTCTAGGAGTTAAGGGGAATGACTCGACTGGAAAGTACATCTTCTAGAAGTCAAAGGGAATACTTGACTGGAAAGTACATCTTCTAGGAGTCAAAGGGAGTGACTCGACTAGAAAGTACATCTTCTAGGAGTCAGGGGAATAATTCAACTAGAAAGTATATTTTCTAGGAGTTGAGGGGAATGACGCAACAAAAAATATATTTTCTAGGTGTCAAGGGGAATGAATTGACCAAAAAGTATATTTTTTAGGAGTCGAGAGGAATGACTTGATCAAATAGTATATTTTCTAGGAGTCAAGGGGAGTGGTTGACTAGAAAGTATAACCTCTAGGAGTCAAGGGGAATGATTCAACTAGAAATTATATCTTCTAGGAGTCAAAGGGATTATCTCGACTAGAAAGCACATCTTCTAGGAGTCAAAGGGAATGATTCTACTAGAAAGTACATCTTCTAGGAGTCAAGGGGAATAACTCAAGTAGAAAGTGTCGTCTAAGAGTGAAGGTTCAATTTAAAAAGTGTATCACCTAGCAATTTAAAACTGAACTACCCGAACAAGGAACTGTGTCTCTGAGGGATATAGGATGATGAATTTTTACCATGATTTGATTATCAAACCTATGCAACAACATTGCTTCCTGTATTTGTAGAAGTGAGGCATTGCATCCCTTGATATTATGCTCTGAAGTCCTTGATTTGAAGGTAACATGTTTCCTGTTTCAACAAAGAAAACTTGTTAGTTTAAAAACACGGTGAATGGTTTGTATCTTTGGATTTTGATGCAATTGCTCTTGCGCTGGTCATATTTAATCTTGCTTCCAACCATTGGCATTGTTATTGACTTGCTGCAGCATTGATCTAATCTCAGATCATTAAGAGTGACTCTGACATAAACACGGTATCTCTGCTTTTCCATACTTCTCAAGTAAACCCTTTGAACCTTGGTATTTCCATGAGTTCCCAAACTTTTCTATTGATAAAACTTTCTGCATGCCTTATTTTGGTCTCACAATTGTGCCTCTTTCATGCGCTGGCCTTTTCATCTTGCTTTGTGCAATTGAATAAGTTGGTAGACAATTTTGAAATCTTTTCTAACTTTCTTTGACATTGATTTAACTCAAATACACAAGAAAAATGACTTTCCATTTGAATAACTGACTCAAGTAAAAAAAAATAAAAATATAGAGAAGAAATAAAAGACAATGAATGTTCCTTTTTAAATAGAGAAAAGTAAAATTTGTTTAAAAATGATAGTGAACTCCAATAATTATTACTTGCATTTTGAATTAAGTTGCCTGGTCTTTACATCCAAACTTTCCATGAATTGTTGTTGAGTTAATGGCCTTGAAACTGAGTTGCTTCATTAGGTCAATTGCACTTATAGACCTAATTCGGCTAGTGACACCTTGAAGGGTTTTCACCAACAAGTCTCTCTCAATTTCTTTCTCTCAACTCACCATTGCCTTATGGCGTCCGTGATAGTTTTCACCAATGAGACTCTCCTATTTTTATTTCTCTTATCTCAGAATCATCTTACGGTGCTCGTGAGGATTTTCATCAATATGACTCTCTCATTTTTATTTCTCTTATGATTCCTTATACTGATAATGGCAAGTAGTTCCTAAAATGCCTCATCATATGCATTTCATGCTTAGCCTTAACATTCTCAAAGATTGATTTGTAGGTCTTTCTTTGGCTGTAACTTGACTTTTGGATAGAGTTAAAAAGAAAAGATGGCATGAGTCCCAAATGACACTTGAAGTGGCGTGGGACTTCCAACTTTTGGAATCGACTCAAACTATAAAGATTAACTCATGCTCCAATTTTTTTTAACTGGGCAATTCTAAATTGTCA
This sequence comes from Capsicum baccatum var. pendulum, assembly GCA_030864225.1. Lineage (NCBI taxonomy): Eukaryota > Viridiplantae > Streptophyta > Magnoliopsida > Solanales > Solanaceae > Capsicum > Capsicum baccatum. Next base: position 44,101,649 of record CM061557.1, on the reverse strand, counting down.
TTTGGTTGGATCGAGCCCAGAGTGGGGCAGCCTATGTATCTCACCCCCAAGAGAGGAGAATCAGGTTACTCATAGTTCTGGCAACTTGTTCTTTTGCTTGATTCTAATTTTTTCTTTTTTTTTCTCTTTTATTGACTCTTTTTCTCTTTGAAACTTTTTCTGACTCTATTTTTCTTGACACTGTTCTTTTTCTTTCTTTTTGGACACACTTTTATCTTTTTTTTGAAACTTTTCTAACTCTATTGTTTTGCTCGGTACCTTTTCTTCTAAACTAAGTTGACTCTATCTTGATTCTAAAAAAGGTGTATGAAACAAAATAGAAATAAAGCTCAAATGGGGAAAACAAAGGATGACACAATGTTTGGATAGTAGAATGAAATGCCTTCATCTTATCAATCCTTGAAAATGTAAGTACATATCATGCAATATGATAGTGAAAGATGATCATTTGTGACACTTTAACAGCACTAACTTCAACTGAGCATGTGCATCACTACTTCTGCACTTTTCTCCAGCATATAACTCCACCTTTGTTGTACATCCCTCACTTCAAATGACTCATGTTTTTTGTAGAGCTGATTTTATTTCTATTCCTCTTTATATAGGATCACACATCAACTATTTGACCTAATTGACACATGTCTTTTAATTGATGACCAAGTTATTCTTATGATTCTCAAAATAATTGCCTTAATTTTCAAAGAAGTCTTTACCTTGGTCACCCAATGTCTCAACACTCTACCTATTTTCTCAGATGCCTTTTTCTAACTTTAACCCTCTAACTTAAAGTTCATGCCTAAACTGGATTTTAAGATCTAGTTGAAAATTCCACTAGCATGTTATATCACTAGAATCACCATAAAATATACTATGTAAAGAAAACAAACAAACAACATATTTAAAACAAAAAGGGAAAACGGAAACTCCATTTAGTTAAAATAAAAGATAGAAGGGTTCAAAACAAGATAGATCCTGAACTACAATCCTGAAATAATTCAGATAACAGAAAAGAAAACAACACAAACTACCAGACCTTTTCCTAGTAGGGAGAGGAGTGACTTCTCAATTGCTGAGCCTAACATCATATCCACTAGTTTGCATATCAGTATAACTAGAGCATTCACCACTGGCAGACACATTCCCTTCAACAAATAAGTTTTGGATCCATATGCTTAATTCATTGCTTCCCACATATTATGCATTATCGTGTATTGGTGAAGGATTTTGTGTGACCTTTGTAGTGTCAATGTTTTTTAGTACTATCAATTTTTCATGAATCATCCTTTCTATTTCTCTTTTTAAGCACTACAACCTTCAATACTGTGACCTTAAACATCAGAATGATATGCACATTGTACATGAGGATGGAAATTTCTTGAATGTGGATCCAGATTACACCCAAGGAGAGAAGTGATCATGCCCAACTCTCTAAATCTGTAGAATAAACTAGCACATGACTCCTCAATTGGTGTAAAATTATCCTTTGACTTTCTCCTCTTTGCTATCTCCGGCCTCACTTGAAACTTAGACTTAGAAGTTCCTTGGTAAATATGTGGGGGTTGAGGATGATGTTGAGGGACTAGTGCACTCCATTGTGGATAAGAATACGGATGAGTATACTATTGTGCGTTATTCAAACAATACTGAGGAATTGGAATGAAATATCTTGGATTTTTCTAAGAGAAACCTTCTTTTAGGTGAGTATGTGGATTTGATGTGTAAGCTCGGATTAAGACTGACAATATTGCTGAGTTGGACCTCTCGAGCTCTGTTTTTCCCCTTGAATGACAATAGGTACGTTTTCCTTCTTCTTCTCTTTAGTTTCCCTTAATTGGTTGCAATATCATCCCAGAGGTTTCACGGCATCCTCATGTCCATCATGCTCCTCAAATTTCTATATCTCAAAGCTTGGAGAAAGGTTGATACTTGAAGATATGCCCCAGTCTTTATATGAAATATCTTCTTTACTTGCAAGTCCTAAGGAACTTTTCATAGCATTTTCTGCACTCTTCACTTTTCCAACAATTTTCTATTTCCCTTTTGGCATGCCAAGCTTCTTCGTTAGAAATTTTAGTGGTCCCATTAACTTAAATATAGGTTCGGGAGTATAGTAGTGATCATCAAGAGTATTGAACATGGGTTCACTAGTGACATGAGGAAGCACAACCATTGGGTGGATAGCTAATGTGGAAGCCTCAGTGGAGGATTAAACAACAAAATCACAGACGATATGTCATGTAGTGAATGTAGTAGGCTTATGTCGAGGAGCTAGAGAAAGAGTGATGGAAGTGTTGGGATGCAATTGACATGGAATAAGTTTTGAGGTATGCTATGGTGCATCAACAATAGTAGAAAATTGACTTTTTGATTTTGGTGGAAAACTCAAGGTATTTGTATGATCAATAGAGGAAAATAGAGAAGGAGGCAACCCACTAGCCCAAGTTCAGTGCATTTCAGTAATTTGTTGCCTTAGTCTCCTAATCGCTTGATTTAAACTCTCATTTTCTTGACTCTTTGTTTGATCCATGATGTCACTCTCTATATCCTCGTTGGACACAACTAACCCTTCCTTAGATTCTGTATGATGTGGAGGACCAGCTACAATGCCACAAACCAACCACCTTAAACTAATTGAACAAGAGATAACAAATGTGCTAGAGTGCAACACTTTCTCAAAACCTTTTTCTCTTTTCCTTTTCTTTAGAAAAGATCATCGAACATAAGAAGGTCTCCTACATATCTCATTCCTAAGAGAGTTGAATCAGGTGTGAGTAGTTCGTGTAGTTTTGGAACAACATGGCCAATTAAACTCTCTTTCTTATTTTTTCTTGAAACTTCAAAAAGAAAAGAAAATAACAAATTGTCAAGAGAATGGACAAATATCTTTTGAATTTTTTATCTTGAAAATCCTATACAAAATGAAACGTATGATTACCAAAGAAAATCTTTTTGGGGTCTCGATTTTGAATTTTATACCAAAATGAAACTTGAACCTATTAAAGGAAATCCTTTTGTAGTTTTCTTTTAAAAATGTATATGAAACGCCTACACCAAATGAAGAGTAAAGAAAATCTTTTTTGATTTTTTAAATAAGATCACCAAACCCATGAAGGGCTGCCTATGTATCTCACTCCCGAGTGAGGAGAATCATGTGTACGTAGTTCGTCTAGATTGGACAATTAGGGATTAACTAACAGATTGACCTTAACTTAAGAGACATGACCAAAGACAAATGATGAATAACTTCAATAAAATCTTTTTTGAGTTTTCAATTTGACACTTCACATAAAAATGATACCAACAACTATGAAAGAAAAATCTTTTTTGTATTTTTGTTATATGAAATGTACAACACTTCTACCATCTTTTTTGAACTTTTATTTTATAAAAAAAACTCCTATTGAATTTTTTTTTTGAAAATTTTGAATTGTGAATGCTTGCTTAAGGGAACAAAACAAAATCTTTTTGATGGTTTTTATATTTTGAGAAAATGAGTGCAAACGATAAAAAAAATCTTTTTGAATTTTGGATTGTGAAAAACAAAAGTCATAAAGAACTCTAAAACTACGAAACTTATTTTTTTACTCACTTTTTTCTTTTTATTTTTTTAATTTTTCCTTGCCTACACACTTTTCTTTAATTCTAGCATATGTTTTCCCCAAATTAGTTCATTGCATGATCCTATTACCCTCAATGATGCAACAATTAGCATGTAGGGATGCTTTAGGAATGATGTCCTACAAATAACCAAGTGGATCCCGCTAGATATCAATATGATGTAGATAAGCATAACCTAAAGGTTGACCTACGTTGGAGTTCACTAACAAGGCTTTTTGAGGGAGCGTATGGTCGATAGTAGTTGCGATAGCTTTCCACCCACTCCTTACCAGCCGATGGATCCCCCTCCTAAACTAAGGGTGATCAACTAGAGGTCGTGTACACAGTGTGTACTAGGGGACTTGTTGTGAAAGAAAGGACTCGGGTTATGCAAATGATGAAAGATATAAAAAACACATAAGAGAAAAAAACAGTAAACACATAGCACGTAGACACTCAACAATGATAAAAAAATACAAACAATAACGCAAACAATGTCTATACACCCACAATGATAAACTAAGCCGATACAACTCTAAAAAATAACCTCGAATACTGAAAATTCCCCAGCAGAGTCGCCAGAGCTGTCACAACCCCTTTTTAACCAAAAATATTATTTTTAAGTTTAAAAGGATTTTTATTATTAGGTGACAAAAATGAAAATTTGTTTCAAAAAGTATTGTTTACGTTCAAACTCAGAGTTACCACTTGGTATAAAACTGGCGGGCCAAGTCACCTTTGGAAATTCTTTTTCAAAATGATTTTGACTCTTTAAATTGATTTATGAACAGAGATTACAACTAAGGAATTTTGTTGCCGAACGAAAGGTGTTAGGCACCCTTCAGACCCGTGGTTCGATATCGGCTAGTAGACTATTAAGTGAATAAACCACATAAATCACACACCAAACAAATGAAAATCCAAAAGTTAATAGCGAGTCCAATTTATTACAATCCAAAATAAAATTGTGAAATCAAAACCTAAATTATTCTAACTATCCTAGCTATGCTTTACTTGATGCCTCGAACCTTGATCACAAGCCTTCTTTGCGTACATGATACTTCAGGGCATTCCCCAGTGAATAAGTATAATGTGTCTCGAGGTATTCCCCAGCCAAATGTGTATAATAGATCAAAATGCAGTAAACAAAACCATTAACAAATATTCCAAGCATTCCAAAATCCACAAGTTCTAAATTTGCCTACTCGAGTCTACCATTTGCCTATACAGCTTGACCTATCATAGAATTATCACATGCAACAACATCAATGAAACAAAAAAAACTAAGACTTGTTTTTTTTTATCAATTTTTAATTTCCACCCCAATTCCATTCTAAGCACAAATAAAGTGTCATTTCACCACACAATCCATAATCAAAAAACTTAATTACAGACTCAAAACAAATAACAATTCATACCATGTTCAATTCAATGCATCGAATATAATAAACAATAAAATAAAAAGAGGGGAAGAGTAGAGTTGGACCTCCATTGAAGCTTTTATTGTGTCAAAGTATGTGATTGAAAGACAAGACCGCACCCGAAACCTCAAATCAACCCTTAATAACTCAAAAATTAGATAAAACCAAAACTAAACCAACTCCCAATCGACCTGATTAACCCATTTTTTCTATTTTTGGTCGTGATCAAATTGGATTACATCGAAATCGACTTAAATAGGTTAGGTTTGTGTATTTGGACACCAGGTTTACTAATTTGGACGTCGGGTTTGGTACTTTTGGTAAGGTTCGAACTTACCAAAGTTTTGATCAATCCTAGCAATCAGCGAAATAATGTTTCCTAGTGAGATTTTGTCGGCAAGACAAAAAAAAAAGAGAATTCGGGGATTTTGAGGGTGCGGGTAGTCGGATTCTGGTAAGCAAATATCAATTCTGACGAGAAATTCATCATAAAAACCAAACTTGTTGTCCCTTTTCTCTCATATTCCCTCTCTCTGATCAATTCTCTCCTCTTTTCTCTAATTTCTTTATTGTTTTTCTCTACTCTTTAGCTGGGTATATTGCCGTGTGTAGATAGAAATTTGTATGTGTGTGCGTATCTCCGCTTCTATGTATGAATCGGTGTATATCGTTGGGAGGTGAGTACATGCATATGGCTGTGTATGGAAATGAGGAATCTCTCTACCGACTGGGGTCTGTGTGTATTCTCGTTAGTGAATTATGAGAGAGTATGTGTAATATATGATAATGTGTATGTGATAAGTGGGTGTGTATATTGTATTGGTGTGTGAATCTAGTGAGGGTCGTTTTTCACTGTTTGAGTATGGAGTATGTATGATTGTTGTTAGTGGTAGCACTATGAGTGAAGTGTGTGGGTGTTGTATATTCTAGTGAGTTCTTTTTTGCTTCCTCTGTGTATGTATATTGTGAATCCACCAAAAATCGAGAACCCTTATGTATTGCTTCTTTTCTCTTCCTCCAGTGTGTGAATGTGTATGTCACCCGATGGTAAATGTAAGTGTGTGTGTATAAATTATGTTATATTGCAAAGGGTAGCCATAAAAAATGTGACCCAGGGGGTGAGGCTAAGGGGTATATGGAATGAGTAGGGGTATGAGGGGCAGGGGGTTGGGGTGGTTAGGATGAGGTGAAATTTGTTAGGGTATGGTGTCTAAAATGGTTATTAATTTGTTGTTTTCTTGTGTGGAGCTTAACACATTGTTGAGAGTGCTTGGTAAGATAGGGTAAATGGTAAAATTTGACTTTTGAGAGGGACAAAATTAGGTGTCTACAATATTTATAAGACCCAATTCCCATTTGAAATTCACCATTTAAACCATGAAAAAACCCATTTAAGCGAAGACGAAACTATGCAATTATAAAATAACCAAAATCCCCAACCCAATATCAATCGAATCATTAACAACATATGAATATTGAATAAATTGATGCCATAATATAAAATACAAGTTAGGGAATGAGAAACATGCCTTATTTGAAGAGAAATTCACTAAAAATAAAAAGAAGATATGCCCAAACCTTGAACCCAAACCTCTTTTGTCATGACCCAAACCAGGGCTTGGCCGTGAAGTGTATCCCAAGCCAACCGTGGGATGGGAAACACCCCCTATCCTAACCACCTTAGCACAATATAGACAATAGAGGAAGCAAAACCAAATAATAAGAAAGATATATAAACCAAAAGGACTGTTCCAGGAATCCAAAACAAATAACCAACCCATACTTTGTCCACTAAAGCCTCCAAAACTAGAATATCAAATTAGGTTGGGACATGCCCATCAATATCAGCAACGCACAACCTACCTTGATACCTCAAGATGCCATATTCCCCAAATCTCAAAAGCCATAACTTTTGTTGACCTGAATCCTTTTTAATCTGCATAAGTATGGGATCCAAAGACTACTCCTCGTTCACCTCAGCACTAAGACATGATTTAAAAACCTCTTGAACAATCACTCCCCAATCTCAAAAGTCTAAAAATGAACTCCTAAGTTTGCCAAACTATGAATATCCTTCACCAGTACTCTTTTCTCCTCTTCTACATGAGACAAGATTCCCATAGACATCCTGCTAAGAGCATCATCAACAATATTAACTTTACCTGGATGGTAGTGTAAATTTATGTTGTAGTCCTTAAGCAATTCGAGCCACCATTTCTGCCTGAGATTCAACTCCTTATGAGTAAACATATACTGCAAGCTCTCATGATCTGAATAAATATCTACATGCACCCCATACATATATTTGCGCTAAATCTTCAAAGAAAAAAAGCACAACTGCCAACCCTAAATCGTGAGTTGATTAATTCCTTTCATGAAACTTAAGTTTCCTAGAAGTGCAGGATACCACTTTAACATGTTGTATCAACACATAATCCAGCCCCATATGGGACACATCACAATATAGTTATAATCACTTGATCTTTATGTTTTGTTTGGATTTATATATTTAATTATGTATATCAAGGTTGGTGTTAATTATGTATTTAGTTGTTTCACAAAAAAAGCACAAAAGAACCCTATTAAGAAACACCAGGACAAATAAAGATATTATCAAGAATATTCTTTAACTATTCCCTTAATTCCTTAAGTTCAACTAAAGCCATCCTATAAAGAGGAATGGAAATAGGATGGGTACCCCGTTAAAGATCAATTCCATAATCTATTTCACTACAGAGACTGATTACAAAAAGGGACCCTCAAAACTAGAATCCTTAACCCTAACTAGGTGATAAAAACACCCTTTGGAAATTAAATTTAGAGATCTAAGATAGGAAATAAGCCTCCTTTTAGGCACTAAGGAGTTTCTCTTCCATTCAGTTATCAGTTCATTAAGAAAATAGAACCTGGACTTTAAGATCCTACAATCTAGAGAAGCATAGCAAGAATGAAGCCAATCTATCACTAGGATAGCTTCAAAACCTACCATGTCCAGCTCTATCAGATCCGCTAATGTCACCCTATGAAAGATAGACACCATACAACCCCTATAGATTTTTCTAGCCACAATAGCCTAACCCACTAAAGTAGAATAGAGAAAGGGTTAGAATATTTCCAGGACAAAAATCAAAATGTACATCCATATAAGAAGTCACATAAGATAGGGTAGAACCCAGATCAAGCAAGCAATAGACATTGCGAGAGAAGAGAGTAACATACCAGTGACAAAATCAGGAGATGCCTCTAATTCTTGATGTGTAGCAAGAGAATAGAAACCATTTCTACCAGTGCCGATACATGAAGTGGTGCTCTTAGGTGATTTAGCCAAGGAAGTGGCAACTGGGACCTTATTAGCTATAGTGACAACTTTAGTTGCTGACAATGCTGCTGAATATGATAAGGATGACCATAATGAAAACACATATTCCTCCTCTCCTTACAATAACCATGGTGAAGCTGACTACAAAATTAAAAAAAGAGTATAAGGTGGAGTTGATTAAGTTCTATTAGCCTGATACTGAGCACCCTTTTTCTTAGGATCACTACTAGTCTGAAAGTGATGATCACCCGAAGGGGTAAGATAAGAAGAAATTGCTGAAGAATATGAATTAGAGCTTCACTATTTCTTCTTCTTAGTCCACTATCTACCATCTTTCTCGTTATTCTACTGATTCGTGCCCTGCTCGTATAATCTAAACTTCTTATTCCACCTCTATCCCATATCTACCTATTTCTTTTTCTCATCCTCAACTTCATACATATAAACTACAAACCTAGAGATAGTCACATCATTATTCAACATCATATCCTTACACTCTAATTCCAAATCACGAGACAAAATCAAAGCAAACTTTCTCATTCTAGCCCTCATACTGGATACCAACTTCAGAGAATAATGACACAACTGGTGGAACTTTAGGGAATATTCCTTCATACTCATATTACCTTGCCGTAATTTCACAAACTCTTCAGCCTTAGCCTCCCTCAACTCTTGAAAAAATAAATAATTAAGAAAAGTACTATAAATTCCTCCCACATTGCCTGTTCAAAATTATCACCTCTCAACTACTCCCACTCCTCATACCATTGATTAAGTGATGACGTATCATCCCAAGTCATCAGCCTTAAGTAGAATACCATTAATTTCAGCTTCTAAGTGACTACTTGAGTTGATAAGTCATCACCTAAGTGACGACCTATTAGCCCAAGTCGTCAGCCAACTAGAAACCATTAAATCCAGCTTCCAAGTGACGACTTGGGGTGACAAGTTGTAACCTAAGTGATGACCTATCATACCAAGTCGTCACCCATAACCAGATGGGGACCAAAATCCATCAAAAGTGATTACTTGAGGTGATAAGTCGTTATCTAAGTGATGACTTATCAATCCAAGTCATTATCTGAAAATCTCAGAGATTATGATTTGGTTTTTTAGGGGTATTTTGGTCATTTACTCACCCCAAGCCTACCCCCCCACGACATAAATCACCAAAAACATGTACTTAGATATTGTGATTAATTTTAAATACTCTTAACCCTCTTTATACCCAAGAATAAGATTAGGGTTTCTTGTTTAAGTAATCTCCCAATAACTTCAAGACTCCATCACACTCTCTACAAGAGAATCAAGAATTTAAGGTTTCCAATCCAAGCGTTCAAGAAGAGTTAATTCTCTTTCAAGATCAAAGCTTTAAGGTATGTTAAATGTTCCTCCATGGGCCTTTTTCACCCATGGAGTTCAAGAACCCAATTTCAAATTTAAAGTTATGGATTATACAAGTTATTGTGATTTTAACTATGAATCCCCTTAAATTTTGATTCTATATCCTGTTTCTATGAAATTGTTGTTGTTATTAAACCTTGCATGTTTTGAATGGTATTGTTCGCTGATTTAAGCATTATTTTGGGGATTTAGTATCAAAATCATGCTACTACTAGTTGCTTTAAAATAAAACTATTTCTATGTTTAAGCCATGCATTGCAAGTGTTTGATGAAATGCCTCAAAGAATGAGATTTGAATAAATGATTATACATCATGATCTTAAAGTGTTAGTATGATCTTTCTGTCATTGATATCGAGTCTTAAGGGTTATGAATACCCAAAAACTTAGTTTTTTACTTTGGTTAAGTACTTTTACAAAACTTTTGAATCTATTAGAGTATTATTAGTTCAGTCGGTGCATCATGTCAGGAAGCTCAGTTCAGTCTAGTGATTAGAGTTAGTTCATTTGGGAGTAGGATTTAGCACCAAACGAACCGAGGGATGGGGCCTCACCTGCCAGTTGAGGGTGTGACCTTTAGTAGCAGTCCTTGCATTCCATTACTACGTAGCAAGCATAGGATGAGATGTTAACTTTCCAGTTGAGGGTTGATCTCATAAGGGTACTTGGCAGTTGAGGGTAACCATTAGTCCTTTGGGACAACACTTTAGTGGATCCACGCAGCCAGTGTTAGTACCCGTGCACGGTACTGACACCCTTCCAATTGGGGTCACAGGTTGGACCCTAATTAGCTCAAGATTGCATAGACCATAGCATACAATTATCAATTATTCAGTTATCAGATTTTAGTATTTCAATTTATAGACTATTTTCAGAATCATGGTATATGCTTGGTTATGCATTCTCAAATGTTTATAGCATTCACGCATTCATATCAGTTATTCTATTATCTTATGCTATTCAGTCAATTATTATTCATGTACATGAGCCCATGCATATCAGTCAAACCCTATTTAGCATACCAATATATTTAAAGTACTAATCGCATACTCATTTTTTGCGCTATGATATCTCATATCATAGGTTTGGATGCTCAGGTTCCCAACCACAATTAGACATCCCAGCACATCAGCAACAACAGTCGTGGTGAGTTCTTATATTTTAAGGACCGATTATATTTATTTTCATAATTTTAGTTCCAGTAGTTTGTTGAAGCTAGTTGGGGCCTATCCTATCAACTCTTATTCAGTCAATTTTAGAGGCTTTTGGAAACTTCATACACTTAATCAGTTTGTCATTACTTTTGTCATTTTTAGACAGTTATATTTTGGTAGTTATTTCTAGATTTATGATTTAGAAATGTTTTAGTACTTAAAACCTTATGGCATATTCAGATCTTCCACACATGTTATTTTGTTGTTATTATTTAGTGATGATAGCAGGTACCAACTCATGGGTTAGCTTGTGGTCACTTGTGACCATAAGCATCGTATGGCGTCCATGGTGTACTCTCGGGGTGTTACAAACTTGGTATAAAATAATAAGATTTTAAGATGTCCTAGGGAGTCTGAAAGCCACATCAAGTAGAATTTTGTGCATGGTTGTGAAGTGTGCCACACTTATGGACAAGAAGCTACAAGACATTTAGGAAAAGTTCCCTTGAGTGAGCATGTTTTGCATGCCTAGTTTGAAGCCGCATTCACTACTCTAACTCACTCTGTAGCAGCTCATAACACTTGTGTAGCTACTATTCCAGCCAACTTAGTGGTCAATGCTATTGCATATAGGATTTATGTCTTTACTCGAATGAATCCTCCTTCATTTTTGGGATCCAAGTTGGAAGAGGATCCACAGGAATCCCTCGACATGATGCAGAAGGTAACAAACATTATAGGGGTGACTTCTATTGAGAGTGATGAATTAGCCACTTACTAGCTGCAAGATGTATCTCATATCAAGTTTAAGTAGTAGAAAGGGGATAGCGTAGATGCAGGGCCTATAGAATAAGAAGAGTTTTCTATCACCTTCTTAGAGAGATTCTTGCCGTTGAAGCTGAGGAAAGGTACGATATTAGAATTCATTAATTTGAAACAAGAAGACATGAGTTTGAAAGAGTATTCCCTCAATTTTACTGAGCTATCTAGGTATTCTCCTCATGTGTTGGATGATAATAGTTTCATGCTTTTATTATGACTTTGTTTATTATTCTCTCTATTGAGCTGGGGGTCTATCGAAAATAGCTTTGCTACCACTCCGAAGGTAGTGGTATGGACTACTTACATCCTACCCTTCCTAGACCCTACTGTGTGGGAATACACTGGGTTTGTTATTGTTGTTTTTTGTGTATGATAATAACAGGTCTAGGATGAGCAAGTTTGCGTCTGGTGAATCAACAATATGGTCACGAAGTGTAAGACCGCAATGTTGATTAAGAAGATGGACTTATCTAGGCTGATGGTCCATGTGAAACAGATTGAAGAGGAAAAGACTAAAGAAAGAGAGAGAGAGAGTACAAGAGGGATAGAATAGGTAGCTTTAATTTTACTTATCCAAAGTCAAAGAGTGGTAATAGTCCTCAATTTTATCAAAAATCTTCAGTCCTAGCTCTGTCTTTGTCTAGTGCGTCAGTGCCCAAATTTAGAAATGATAATAGGGATAGGTCGCTAGGCTCTAAGTCTCAGGGTAGTGTGAACACTTCTCGAATGAATCCTCTTTCCTAGAAATATGGGAGAAACCATCAGGGTGTTTGTAAAGATGACAATGACATATATTTTAGGTGTGTCAATCTAGGACATCGAGTTAGATATTGTCCAAAGAGTGGTCAGCAGGGTCAGTCCAGTCGTCTTCCATTTCTATCCGGTCGCTTGGCTCAGCAGGGTGCCACTTCCAGTACCACCACTGGTCAGCGCCTAAACAGATTATATGCACTTCAGTCCTGATAGGATTAAGAAAATTTTCCTAATATGGTTACTGGTATGTTATAGGTCTTTCATTTACATGTTTATGCTTTGTTAGATCCCAGAGATTTTCTTTTGTTTGTTACCCCTTACATAACTATTGATTTAATGTCAGTCCTGAGATTTTAGCATAACCCTTTTTAGTGTCTACCCCAGTAAGTGTCTCTATTGTAGCAAGGCAGGTATAAAAGAACTATCCGATTATAATATCCCAAAAATTTACTTTAGTTGATCTTCTGGAGTTAGAGATGATGGATTTTGATTTCATTCTCGACATAGATTGTCTCCACTCATACTATACTTTAGTTGATTATAGAAACAAATTTGTTCATTTTCAATTCTCGAATGAACCAAACCTAGAATGAAGGGGTAGTACTTCAAAACTTATGGGCCAACTTGTTTCATACCTTAGAGTAAGAAATATGATCTCCAAGGGGTGTGTCTACTATCTTGTTCAAGTTAAAGACTTCAATTCTGAGAATCCTAGTATTGAGTTAGTTTTAGTAGTGAGGGAATTTCCATATATGTTCCCTAAAAACCTTCTCGGAGTTTCTCCCAAAAGGGAAATCGACTTTGGGATAGACCTTCTCCCAGATACACAACCTATCTCTATTCTACCATACAGAATGGCTCCATCTGAACTCAAAGAACTAAATGAACAGTTGAAAGATCTCCTAGATAAGGGATTCATCAGTCTAGTGTTTCCCCATAGGGTTCTCCAGTCCTTTTTCATGCAAAAGAAAGATGGTTCTGTTAGAATGTGCATCTGTAAGACCCCTCAAAATTTCTAGATTAATTCAGTCCTTTAAGCTTGTCAAGGGGTCCCAGACTTAGAATATTTAGCTAAGTATTCCGACTTAGTTATATTTTTAGCCTTTTAAAGTTGGCTCTCTTACTTCGTGACCTTAATCTCTTTTAAATGTCTATATTTGAGTTAATTCATGATCAGGAAGGTCAATAGGTGAACCCGGACAAGTTTTGGATTTTTCATACTTTATTTGAAGCTCCTTTGGAATCTTAAAATAGTGAACCAACACAATCTTAGTGTGTCATGTCGACTATCGCATTGGTTAATATTTTTCCCAACTACCAACGTCAAATTCTATTGAGTCGATGCTAACTTGGCGCGATGTGTTAGTAATCACATCGATGTCATCGATGCACCATATCGACCTGCGCATCAGTAACCTAGTTTTTTAGTCATTTAAAAGTCGTATCTCAAAGGGTAATTGGGTCTTTTTCCCATGCTCTTCAGCCCCCGTAACACAAAGTTTAGCCCCTTTAGAGGCATAATACAATTATTATTCATAAAATCCTCAAGAACAAAACCCTAGGGCTATCAATCCAAGAATAAAATCCAAGAGATTTCACCATCAATCTTTCCAAATTCAAGCAATAAGGTATGTAAAGTGTTCATCCAATGGTCCCTTCGACCCTTGGAGTTCAAGAAACTTCTTATAAAAACATAAGTTGTGATGTCTATGTTATGGGTTTGAATGTAATCATGTTGATGTTATGGTATGTATTTCAAGTTGAAATCTTTAATGTATTTCTTGATATTATGGTGGAATATAAGTTGAATTTTGTTTCTCTTAGGTAGAAACCCCTGAATTATGAATTAATATGGTAGTCATGATGTATTAACAATGTTGTTTATGCCCAAGTATAAAGCTATGCCTTGTAAGTGTTTGATGAAATGTTTATGAGATTAGTTTAATGAAATTATGATATGTTAGCATGCATTCCTATTTATGTGCAAGTTCGTAAATTTCAAGTGCTTGACAGATGAGGGTAACTCTCAGCTTGTCCTTACCCGTGGCACGATATTGACACCCTTCCAACTGGGGTTATAGGTTAGACTCCAAATTAGTTTAAAAGAGGCATATCGGTTAGATGATTACTTCCCACAATCTCAGTGTCAATCGTCGGTAAAGAACTCAGATAGTTCTATAGATTTTAAAACTATCAGATATAGTAATTCAACTCAATACGAAACTTAGCTAGTTCCATCAGAGTCAAGACTATCAGAAACAGTCACTCAAAAACAATATATTAGTTATCAGTACATCAGTAATCCATATTACCAGTAAACTCAGTATTCAATATTATTATGACTTTAGTTACAACTCCTGTATTCATACATGTATTTCTCACTCAGCCATGTTCATTTTATTAGTCAGTTATAGTTCATGCATGTGAACCCTTGCATTTATCCTATCTTACTTTACATACTAGTAAATTCACACGTACTAACACATACTTTTTTGTTGCACTATGGTATTTTATACCATAGGTTCGGATACTCAGGTTCCCAATCATGCTTAGATAGATTTTGATTCAGCCAGTAGCAGTAGATTAGAAGTGAGTCCTCATCATTTAAGGATATTCTTTTATTTCATTATCTCATTACATTCAGCATTTCAGTAGATGGAGTTAGTTGGGGGATTGTCCCATCAACTCCACAGTTCAGACAGTTTAGCTAGAGGCTTTTCAGACTAGATGTTCAGGCAGTTGTTCAGTTTTGGTATTGAGATACCTTATCTCAATTTTATTTCCGTTTTTGAACCTTATGGCATTTCAGCCCATTATTTCACATTATAATGTATTATTACTTAGTTATTGCAGAAGGTACCAGTCATGGGTTAGCTCGTGGTCCTCCGAGATTATGAGTGCCGTGTAGCATCTGGGGTATAGACTCGGGGCATTACAACATCAATTACCGTTAGCTGAACAAAGTCACAATCAAGAATAAGTACCCACTTCCTAGAATCGATGACTTGTTCGAGTAGTTTCAGGGTGCTAGTTATTTCTCTAAGATAGACCTCATAGTCGGCTATCATCAGCTCAGAGTCAGAGAATGTGACATTCTAAATACAGCTTCCAAAACTCGATATGGTCACTTCAAATTTCTTGTCACATCTTTCTGTCTTACATATGCCCTAGTATCTTTCATGACTTTATGAACAGAGTGTTCAAGCAGTAATGGACATGTTCACCATAGTATTCATAGATGATATCGTTGTTTACTCCCATAACAAAAATGAGCATGTAGACCACCTCAGAATAGTATGTAGACTCTTCGATCCAATCAGTTGTTTGCCAAATTTAGTAAGTGCGAATGTTGGCTAAGATCAGTAAATTTTCTTGGCCATATCATTTTTGGTGATGGCATTAGGGTTGACCCTCAAAAGACCAAAGCAGTGAAAAACTTGCCCAGACCTATTTCTATATCATATATCAGGAGTTTCTGGGGTTTGGATGGCTATTACCTACTATTTGTTTAAGGGTTTTCATCTATTGCATCCCCCATGTCGAGATTGACTAAGAAGAAAGTCAAGTTTCAGTGGTCAGATTCCTATGATAAGAGTTTTCTTGAGTTGAAGGCTCTACTCACCTTAGCCCCTGTTTTGACTTTGTCGGATGGTTCAGATGGTTTGGTTGTGTATTGTAATGCCTCTAGAGTTGGTTTGGTCTGTGTTTTAATGCAAAGGGGTAAGAGCATAGCCTATGTCTATAGATAGCTTAAGCCTCATAAAAAGAATTACTCTACCCATGATCTAGAACTTGCAGTCATCGTGTTTGCTTTAAAGATTTGGAGGCACTATTTGTATGAGGTGCATGTTGATGTGTTCACGGATCAAAAAATCTTGCAGTATGTGTTTTCATAGAAGGATTTGAATCTACATCAGAGAAGATGGTTAGAATTATTAAATGAATATGATATGAGTGTTCTGTATCATGCGAGCAAGGCCAATGTTTTGGTAGATTCCTTCAGTAGATTGTCCATCGGTAGCATTGCTTATGTTAAAGATGATAAGAAAGAGCTCGTTAAGAAAGTTCATCAGCTTGCCAGATTAGGTGTCCATTTCGTTGATTAAGCTTAGGGTAACGTTTGGGTGCAACATATTTTGGAATCTTCTTTGGTTGCTGAAGTGAAAGAAAAGCAAGATAGGGATCCCAGTCTAGTTAAGTTAAAAGTGTCAGTCAGAGATTAGAAAGTAGAAGTTTTCTCCCAAGGGGGATATGGTGCGTTGCATTTCTAGGGTAGACTATGTGTGTTATGTGTAGATGATTTGAGAGTGTGAATTCTTGCAGAAATGCATGGTGCACATTACTCTATACATCCAGGGGCCACTAAGATGTACCACAATTTATAGGAAATATATTGGTGGACCAGTATGAAGAAGGATATTGCAGAGTTTGTAGCTAAGTGGTCTAATTGTTAGGAGGTTAAGGTTGAGCACCAAAATCCTAGTGGTTCCATGCAGGAGTTCAGTATTCCCACTTGGATGTGGGAGGAAGCGAACATGGACTTCGTGACGGGTTATCTTTGTAACCGTCGTCAGTATGATTCCATTTGGGTCATTGTGGACAAAATGACCAAATCAACCCATTTCTTGCCAGTCCATACTTCTTATTTAGTTGAGGACTATGCCAAGCTCTATCTCAGAGAGTTGGTTAGGTTGCATGGATTATTGTTTTCCATTATTTTAGATAGAGGTACCCAGTTTACCTCTCACTTTTGGAAAGTGTTCCAGAAGGGTCTTGGTACCTAAGTTTATCTCAGTACAACCTTTCACCCTCAGACAGATGGTCAAGGAGAGAGGACCGTTCAAACCTTGGAGGACATATTGAGAGCGTGAGTTACTGATTTTAAGGGTAGTTGGGATGATCACTTGCCATTGATTGAGTTAATCCAAAGCTAACCCCTGAAAATCCGAATGCTAAGCAAGAGGAATAGAACGAACGGTTCCAACATCACGTGGGGATACAACCGCCTGAAGATGGGTTAGTGGGTGAACGCTAGAATGAACTCAGGGTAAGGATAAAATAATACAAATTATAAAACCAAGTAAAACCATCCATATTCCCAAAAACCATACACATACACACACACACACATATATATAACCATGCTGTGAAAGAGAACTGGGTTTAGAATGCCATTTAAAAACTTTACCTTAGCTGTGTAGCTTTGCCATCCTAAAACCACCCACAGGCTATATGGGTTTAACTCCCCTACTGAGAGGGACCAAGTGCGTGAAGCCACACAACAAAAAGAAAGAACATGGGATGACTAGTAGATCCCCCAAGATATAAAGTGTGATATCATGCACATAGTCACTAGGAACAAACCTCACATTGGAAAATAGGAGTTTCTAATTTTGATCCCCCCAGGAGCACCACATTCCATAGTTTTACTACACCCCTACCTCGTTTAAGCCCAATTAAAATAATTTTCCACCCAAACTATTATTCCATTATTATTAACCAAGGCTATTAGTAGTGGTATCATCATATCGACTATAACTTGCAAGTATTGTCCTTAGCCAAACCTCATTGAGATCAAGGGATTCCCATATACCCATAGAGTATATTATCCAATTAAATTAGAAAATTTCCATGTACCCCACAAGTATGTTTATTAAGATAAACCATTCCAAAACCATTTAAACCATTCATATCATTTAGGGTTCCATTACAAAGTTTAAACTATGCATAAGTTCCATTGAAAAATCAATATTATAGTGAAAGCATTACTATATGCATTTTATCAAACACACTGTGGGTATAGTATTTCTAAAACCAAAGTTTTACCAAATAACCATTCCCATGCAACCAATTATCCAAAACTACCATTAAAGCATGTAAAGCATAATTAAAACATGAGACAACCATAACCAAACATTTATAACCCAAACCCCCCAAATCATACAACATTCAAATCATTAAAACATTGTATAAAACCTTGCCATTAGTTAGAACTAACAATGAGGGAAGAGAAAATGCCTTAAACCAAGATGATGTTGGAGAGAAATCACCAAGATAGCCCTAATTTACTCCTTAAGATAAAACACTAGCTTTCTTTGCCCAAGAACTCTAAAGAGGATTTAAGAGTGTTTTCCCACTATTTAAGAATAGAATAGTAGGGTAAATAACTTCCTAGTAGGAATATAAGTCGTGGAGCCTCATTAGGATAAGTGGACAAATGTCCATATTGCCCTCACTTAAACTGCATTTAATTCCCTTCATAGGGTACGACTGACCCTTACGAGTCATATCCATCCTATACTAGTGGTACCTACCTATTATACCCTAGGCTTTCCCCTTGGACCGAACACTTTCCAAGGTAAGACACACACAAACCCAAGTTATATCCAAGTGTACGACTAGTACCCATAAACCATACCCCTGGCAGAATAGAATCTAGGAAGTTTGAACACTGACCACCATATAAGTCCTAGGTACGACTCATTTTTGGATTACAGCTCAGGGTGAGCCACTCATACACCGACCCAACTTAAGTTACCAAGTCAAAGATTAAGTGAAGTAACCAAAAAACCCGTACCCAACTATGTAACTCTTATCCATTCTAGTTTCTACATCCATCCCACTAACTAACACTGGTCAGCACGCGACTGGACCATACCACTCATACCCAAGTTTACAAATCATTCCCCTAAGTCATATATTGCCCACAAACTAGAAATCAAGGAAATTTTCTATTGTGTAGAAACCAGGGTATTTCAGTCTCCCCCACTAGGAACATTCTTCCCCAAATGGCGGACAAGGTAGGGGTAACCACATGCACGAGTCATTTGCATTATCTAATATATTTCCAATCTTTAACAAAGTTTCAAAACAGAGATGTAAATATATTAATCTTCCTTTTTGCAAACTTATAAAAGAAAGATGTGTTGAAGAGCATATACCTTCTGCACGAATCCCAGGAGCAGAAAATAGATGCTGATACTTGGACTTCATGTCCTTCTCCGCTTCCCATGTAGCTTCTTCCACCTTATGGTTCCTCCCTGAACCTTAATAGAAGCCACATCCTTGGTTTGCAACTGACAAACCTACCTATCCAAGATCTCAACTGGGACCTCTTCATAAGACAAAGAGTTTGAGCTACCCAACCCCTTCAAATGATCAATCGAAGAAAGATATCCAAGACACTTCATCAACATAGAGACATGAAATACCAAATGAATGGAGTTTAAACTAGAAGGGAACTCCAATAAATAAGCTACATTTCCAAACCTTTGCAAAAACACATAAGGACAAATATACCAGGGACTAATCTTCACCTTTTTTCCAAAATGCATTACTTCTTTCATGGGAGATACCTTGAGGAATACCTTATCCCCAACCTCAAACTCCAAGTCTCTACGCCTTATATCTGCATAGGACTTTGGTGACTTTAGGCAGCCTTAAGCCTATCTAGAATCACCATCACATTTTTCATAGACTGATACAGAAAATTAGGACCAAACATATCCGCCTCACCAAGCTCAAACCAACCAGTAGGATATCTACACCTCCTACCACACAATTCCTCAAAAGGGGCCATACTAATACTAGAATGATAGTTATTCTTGTAGGCAAACTCTACCAAAGGTATATGCTCAACCCAACTGCCACCATATTCAACCACACATGCTCAAAGCATATCCTCCATTGTACGAATAGTTCTTTATGCTTGACCATCTATCTGATGGTGAAAAGTAGTACTTAGACTCACCTTAGTACCTAATCCTTCAAAAAAACTGGTAGAAATAAGATAAAAATGCGTACCACAATCAAAGATAATTGAAATAAGTACCCCATGCAACTTCACAATCTCCTAAACATATAACTTTGCATAATACTTTGTCAAAAAGGTATTCCTCACTGGAAAAATGTGAGTCGACTTTGTCATCCTATCCACGATGTTCCAAATCAAATCATATTGATTCCATGACTGAGGAACTCTGGTAATGAAATCCATATTGATTACCATGTATTTTTATTCGGGTAAATCAATTTCTTGATACAACCCACTAGGTCTCATGTGCTCAATATTAAATTTTTGACACACCAAGCACTTGGCCATAAAATTTGCCATATTCTATTTCATACCATTCCTCCAATACGTCTCCTTAATATCACGATACATCTTCTTCGAGCTGGGATGTACAATATAGCATGATTCGTGTGCCTCATCCAAGATCCTTTGTCGCAACTTGTCGACATCAGGAATGCACAATCTCTCTTGGTACCACAAAGAACCATCACCCCTGATCTCAAACACCATTACCTTCTATATACCCATATTACTCTTGATTTTCAACAAGATAGGATCAAGTGCTTGCTTCTCCATAATCTTTGCACCAAGAGACGGCCGAACCAGTTCCTGTACCATTACACAACTATTCTCAGAGTCCAAAAGACAAACTCCAAGATTACATAAGCGGTGAATATCTTTCACCAATTTCATCTTTCCTTCCTCTACATGAGCCAAATATCTCATGGATAACCTGGAAGGAGCATTAACAACCACGTTTGCCTTACCTGGGTGATAGTGAAAACACATGTCATAGTCCTTGAGAAGCTCCAACCATCTTCTTTGCATGAGATTTAGCTCCTTCTGAGTGAACACATATTGTAGACACTTATGATCAGAAAAGATTTCTGCGTGCACTCAATACAAATAATGTCACCATATTTTCAAAGCAAAGATCACTGTCAACAACTCCAAATCATGAGCAGGATAATTCCTCTCATGCACCTTCAACTGCCTGGAAGCATCGGCAATCACCTTCCCATGTTGTATCAAGACACAACCAAGCCTTACTCGAGATACATCACAATAAACCACAAACCTCTCGCTGCCCTTTGGCAATGTCAAAACCAGAGCCGATGTCATCCTATCTTTCAACTTCTATAAATTCTTCTCATAAGCATTTGACCAAGAAAACTTCACCCTTTTATGAGTCAAATTAGTCAAAGGAGTAGCTATTATCAAAAAGCTTTCCACAAACCGCTAATAAGACCTAGCCAAACCCAAGACTCTAAATATTGATTGGAGTCGTGGGTCTAGGCTATATTTTAACCACAACCACCTTTTGTGGATCCACCATGATTCCTTCGCTAGAAATAATAAGACTAAGAAAAGTTGCAATGTTCAACCAAAGCTCACACTTGGAGAACTTGACATATAATTACTATTCTTTTAAGGTATGCAAAACCACATGGAGGTGATTAGCATGATCCACCTCACTCTTGGAATAAACCAGAATGTAATCAATACACACAATGGCAAAAAGATCCATGAACTTCTTAAAAATCTTATTCATCAAGTCCATAAATATTGTTGGGGCATTAGTCAAACCAAATGACATCACTAAGAATTCAAAGTTCCTATACTGAGTATTAAAAGTCTTCTTCGAGATATCCTCCTCCCTAATCTTAAGATGATGAAACCCAGACTGAAGATCTATCTTAGAGAAGAACTTGACACCTTGCAACTAATCAAACAAGTCTTCTATTCTTGGAAGAGGATACTTGTTCTTGACCATTACCTTATTTAGTTGTGGATAGTCAATGCACATCTGAAGGAAATCATCCTTCTTAAGCATGAACAACAATGGTGCACCCTGCGAGGATACACTAGGATGAATAAATCCCTTATTCGGAAGATCTTTAAGTTGCTCCTTGAGTTCCATCAACTTAGCCAGAGCCATTCTATAAGAAGGAGTAGATATTGGACGAGTGTACGGAACCAAATCAATACCAAACTCTATTTCCCTATCTGGAGAAACACCCGGAAGATCATTTAGAAAGACCTCAGGAAACTCATTTACCAATGAAACCTAATGAAAAGGACCTTTCAATTTAGAACCTTTAACCCGGACCAAGTGATAAAGACAACCTTTAAAGATTGACCTCCGAGCTCTAAGATAAGAAATAAACCTCCCCCTAGGAGCCAGGGAACCACCTTCTCACTCTATAACTGGTTCACCAGGGAATCTAAAGACAACCGTACGGGTCAAAAAATCTGATGACGCATAGTAAGAGTTTAATCAATCCATCCCTAGAATAACATCAAAATCAACCATATAAAGTTTAAACAAATCCACCAAAGTCTGCCTACCTCCAACAGATACCACACCCACCTATAGACTTTCTTAGCAATAACCGAGTCACCTACTGGGGTAGAATCAGATAAAGGATCCAAAATAACATCAGGATCAAAACCAAAACCTACAACCACATATGGGGTAACATAGGAAAGAGTGGACCCTAGATCAAGTACACAATAAATGTCATGATAAAAAGTTATAACGGACCAGTAACGACATCAGGTGATGCCTCTTAATCCTATTGAGATGCAAGAGCATAGAACCTATTCCAACCAGTGACTGCACCAGAAGTAGGAGTAGACACCGAAGATGTACCACTAGGTGCAGGAGCAGAAAATGAAGCAATAGGATCTTTGACCACTCCCGAAGCTCCTTTACTAACCACACGATTCTTGAGTATATGGATTGGCTAGTAATATTTAGAATACTTGTCTCTACCTTTATCATAATAGCCCCAATAAAGATGACCAAAGAACTGCAAGAAAAACATAAAAAGCTGACTGACCCCTACTCACCTGCGAATGGGAACCCCACACTCAAAAATTATCACCACCTTATGAATGCCTATCACCTGACTGCCTTGGGTTAGGAGTGCTAATAGTAGAAAAGATACCAGAACCCCCCACTTCTTCTTTATCCATTTACCTCTATCCCGACCACCCTAATGCTAGTACCACTCTATTCAGGGAACTACTCCTCTTACCCATTCTTTTCCCCAAACTCTACCTTTTTTCTTCTTTCTTTCTCCACCTACTGCATATGGATAACTAACCTCAAAATACGCATATCCTTGATCAGTAAAGCAGTTTTGCTTTCAAGGATAAGTCCTAAGATAGCCTAAAAGTGAACTTTTTCATCCTTGCCCTCATGTCATCCACCAAATCTGGAGTATACGTTGATAGATGATGAAGCTTTAAGGCATATTTCTTAACAAACATCTTACCTTACTTGAGATTCACAAATTTCTCTATCTTTGCTTCCCTTATCTCTTGAGGAAAGAAACAATCCATGAAAGCATTAGAACAAACATCCATAAGGATAACTCCTCCATATTACCTCTATCTATATTCCACTCTTCGTACTATTAGTATGCGACATCATTGAGCTGATAAGCTACAAAGTTTACACCTTCCATATTTGTAGCCTGCATCACCCTGAATATCTTCTCCATTTCATACAAGAAGCCCTGAGGATCCTCCTCCACCTTCATACCAATAAAAGTAGGAGGATTTAATTTCATAAACTAGCTAACCCTTGTGGGATCAATAAACAACCCACCAGACACATCCTACTCAGCCTGAGAAGCAACCAACTGAGAAATAGTTTGAATAAATAAATTGGCAAAATTCTATATTAGTTACCTCACCCTAAGGAGGACTAGTAGCAATTGGAGAAACTCCAGAACAATCAAGGATAGGACCCTAAGAATGACTGAGAACTCCAGATTTAGGATGTACCCCATCAATATCATTCCCCAGATGGGACAGGAATTTTCTTGTGTCTCAGATCATTGAGGCATGATCTAAAAAGTGCACAACTAAGGATTAAAGAAGAATTACAGGACTTATACTCCAAGCTTGAAAACAAAATTCCAAGAAAATGAAACATTCCTAAATGCATTGTAGCCTGTCTGTTATGAGTGTGGTGCGCTACATACCCCTAAAAGAGACTATACTAGACACGACTTTGTGGACTCCTAATTGACCATGAGACTAAAGCTCTGATATAATCTTAACATGATTCGACTTAGGGCTTTGTCGGTATGGGCATCCAAAGTCTAATCGGGACCAAAGACCACCCCCACTACCTAACCCAACCTCCAGTAACCTGCCCAGAGTTGGCTGAATTTTTAGCATATAACAAGATAACATAGCATCTCACATGAAGACTATGTGATGGGATCAAAACTATGAACGACCCAACCGAGTCAAAGCATCCCATACCAATTGTCCAACCATACCAAGTTGTCACGAACTGAGGCTACCCCCTAGTCGCGACAATGGTGCTTACGATCACAAGTGACCACAAGCTAACCAATGAGATGGAAGGCTGTGGGCACTGAATAAAGTAACAAAATACACATATGCAGAAATTAACTATCAATGCCATAAGGTTTAAATACAAAAACATGATTTAAATCATGAGTTTGAACATCTAATGACATACTAAAAAGACTAATAAAACAACTGATAAACTATCTACTGTCAAACTAAATGTCTGAAACATTTGAAAGCCTCTAAACTGAATGAAGAGTTGATTGGATGGGCCCCACCTAACTCCAAACTTTCTAACTAAAAAAATATGGAAATACTAAAATGACACAATAGTTCCTTGACATATGCGGACACACCACAACTACTGTTGATAAGCTAAACTATCTAAGTGGGGTCAGGAAATTTAGCATCTAAACATATGATATAATACATCATAGCGCGAAGAAAAGTATGCGATCAGTACTTGGAATGTACTGGTATATGAGATAAGGTTAGGCTGAAATACATAGGTTCATGTGCATGATATAATGACCGGCTAAATAACATACGATAACTGATGCATAAAATGCGTGAAAGCTGTAAATTCTGAGAATGTATGACCAAGCATAGAACATAATTATGAAATAGTCTGTAAACTAAAATACTGAAATATGGTAGCTGAATAACTGATAAACTGTATGCTATGGATAAGCAAACCTAAACTAAATTCTACATTGAATACTGAACTATGACTGTGGGAGGTATCATCTAACCGATATGCCTCATTCCGAGCTAATCAAGGTCCATCCTGTAATTCTAGTTGGAAGGGTGTTAGTACCGTGCCATGGGTACTAATATTGGATTATGTGGCTCCACTAATCTAATATCTCGATTGACGATGGTGTCAAACCTAAACTGATGGGTGAAATTTAAGAGGAAGTCAAGCCTAAAATGATGGGTGACACCTCAGAGGAAGTCAAGCCCAAAATGATGGGTGACTCCTCATATCCTACGCTGGCTATATATTTCTAGAATACATGGACTACTACTAATGACTCTACCTAACTTTTGGGTAAGCCGCCATCCCTGCATTTGCTCAGTGCTAAATCTTACTCCCAACTAAACTGACATTGATTACTGGACTGAACTAAGTTTAATTGAGCAAACAACTATCATGATAACTAACTTAATGATAATTCTTATGGTTTATCTGAAACCCTTCTGAAGATCCTGAAATTATTTAAATTGCTAAGTATCAGGTGTTCATAACCCTCCAACACTGAATGAAAATAACAATGAGGACATATGAACATTTAAAAAAACATAATAAAGTATCATTACTCAAAACCCAACATTTAGTCATTTCATCAAACACATAGGAGTCATGAATTTAAGCATAAGAATGGGTAAAACATGTGATTGAAAACATAGATATAGTGCTAAAACCATGAATTAGGGATTTAACATGAGTATTTCAATACTCAAATCATATAAGGGATCATTCATTCAAAAAACACTTGTAACATAACTTGTATTAAAAATCAATAACAACTTTACGGAGACAATTCATCATAAACATATAAAAACTCATAATTTGATATAAAAAGGACTTCTTGGACTCTATGGGTGAAAAGGGCCTATGGATGAACATCACACATACTTTCAATCCTAAAGCTTGAAAGAGAAACACAATCTTGATGCTTTTGTTCAAAGTTCTTGGTTTTGGGAACTTGATTTCTTGATTTTCTTGAAGACAAAGGAATGAACTTGATGAACTTGGGAGATGATTAGGGTTTCTTTTTGAGAGGAAATTGGAGAATATGGGAAAATAATGCCCTAATCAATGTTTTAATTCATGTTTTTATGAATTGGATTGAGAGGAAAAAACTCAATTGCCCCTTAAACAATTAAATTTGCAACTGGAACGCAGATTAAATGGCCGCCACAATGCGGTGAGAATTCCACCTCTATAGCGACTATGATGCACAACTATCGTGGTGAGCTGCTGGAATTGAAATCCAAACACGACTCAATCCTTATCCAAAAAATCCAAAACTTTCTCAAGACATGCTCCTTACACCCCTGAACATGAATTAACTCAAAAACTAATATTTTGGGGTCGGAAAGACCAATTTAAAAATCCTTGAAGTTAAGAGGCCAAAAATAAGACTAAGTCCCCAATACTTAGTGAAACTTTTACGCTTTAAGCCTCTTATGCATGCAACTAGGAGCTGAACTAAGCTAAGTATAATATGGGGTATTAGAATATGTCCTCCTTGTAAACATTCATCCTCGAATGAGACTGATTAAGATGAGAATACTTGCGAAACTAAAATCACTTACTGAATATGCATAGCTAAAAATAAGATTACATGACTGAGCCTAAAACATAATACATGATTGAAATGAATTCGTAAATGCATGCAAAGACATAAGAATGATTATGTAGCTTGGAATGAGAATGAAAAAGAGTCAATCTAAGAAGAACTGTTAGCTTAAGTTGAGTCTGAGTTTGTGGAGAAAAGATGAGGGTACTTAGTACGTATACCTACTTCTGCTTCACAAGTGGCTCTCTCAAAAGACTAATTCCACCAAAGAACTTTGACCAAGGGAATTTCTTTGTTCCTTAGTCTACGAATCTTACAATCAAGGATTGACTGGGATTTCTTCATAACAAAGGCTATCCTGAACATCCGTGCTTCCTAAAGGAACTACAATAGTTGGGTCACCAATACACTTCTTTAATAAGGAAACATGGAACACTAGATACACTCATGCCAAATCTGCAAGTAACTCAAGATCATAAGCTACCTTCCAAAAATGACTCATGATTTGGTAAGGGCCAACATATTAGGGACTGAGTTTCCCCTTCTTGCAAAATCTCTTCACTCTCTTCATGGGTGAGATTTTCAAATACACCAAATCCCCAACTTCAAACTTAAGATCCCTTCTTCTCACATCTGTATAGGATTTTGGACAACTTTGGGTTGTCTTAAGCCTCTCCCTAATTAACTAAACTTTCTCTATAGCATCAAACACTAAATTAGGCCCTATCAATATAGTCTTACCTACCTCAAACCAACCTATAAGACATCTATATCTCCTTCCATAGAGAGCCTCAAATGGAGCCATCTAAATATTAGAGTGATAAATATAATTATAGTCAAACTCGATCAATGGTAAGTTTGTAACACCCCAAATCTGGTATCCAGAATGATACACGGTGCTCATGATCTTAAAGGATCACAAGCTAACCCATGACTGATATCTGTGCCAGTATAATGTATGATATTCTGTATAATGCGGAAGCATAAACTGAAAGGCCATAAGGTTCAAATTATAACATAATATTTGGTAAAATATAACATATTGGATGGGGTATAAATGCCCAAAATAAAACTATCTAAACATACTGTAGTTTGAAAAGCCTCTAAAACATAACTGTCTAAAAAAGGAGATGATGGGACATGTCCCAAACTAACTCCAACTAATAAACTAATTAATGAGATAATAAAGAAATAATCACGTCCTCGAAAGATGAGGACTCATAGCTAACTCTGACTGTGGAGACTGGAATGCTACTGATGCTCTGGAGCTCATGCTTATGAACCTATGGTATAAGACACCATAGCATAAATTTATCAGTACTTTGAATGTACTGGTATTCATGTGAGGTAGGCTGAATGCAAAGGGTTTACATTCATGATCTATACTAACTAACTGAATAATATGAACGTGAGAATACATGCATGAATACATAATAACTGTAACTAGGGTCGTGATAACATGATTACTGAGTCTGAGTACTAATAACAGGAGATACTTATAACTGTATAACTGAAATAACTGATACATAGAGACTGTATCTGATAGTCTAGTTTCTGATGGAACTAGCTGAGTTTCGTACTATTCTGAGTTGACTATAACTGACAACCCTGAATTCTGTAGAACTATCTGAGTTCTATTACTGAGATTGAATGACTGTATCTGACAGTCCTGATTCTGTAACTGAAACTGTGGGAAGTAGTCATCTAACTGACATGCCCCTAATATGCCATTATCGCTAAGTTGAGGCCTAATCTGTAACCCCAATTAGAAGGGTTTCAATACCGCTCCACTGGTAAGGACAGTCTGTGAGTAACCCTCATATAATAGGTAACTC
Source organism: Capsicum baccatum var. pendulum (assembly GCA_030864225.1). NCBI lineage: Eukaryota > Viridiplantae > Streptophyta > Magnoliopsida > Solanales > Solanaceae > Capsicum > Capsicum baccatum. The sequence goes on along the minus strand of CM061557.1, from coordinate 44,072,915 downwards.
TAGTGAGAACGGTGGGAACCGTCATATAACAGGTTAAGCCACCTCATCTACCCTTATATAACAGGCTATGATGTATCAACCTATGTTGGCTATGTAGTACTAGAATACAAGGATTTCTTCTAAGAATCACACCCTCAAATAACAGGTGAGTTCCCATCCCTGGGTTTACTCGGTGCTAATTCCTACTCCCATCTAAATAGACACTGAACATGATTAACTGAATTGGACTAGACTAAATTCTTGGAGTTCCGTTAGCTGATGGAATACTATTAAGATTACTGAATTACTGAGCTTTCCTGAGTCACATGACTGACTGGGTTCTATGGTCCATGGCTTGACTAAGTATATCATGAAAACATGACATTAAATCTAGGCACACAAGTATATTTTTTGGGTACAAGTACCCCCAGGACTCGATGGAAGGAAACTGAAAAGGCATGACATTATTGAATACATGACCAACATTAACAATCCATAATACAATAGTTGTAGATATTTTATGGGCATTTGATTATCATAGCTTCGTACGTGAATAAGATAGCATGTATACATAGCATAATTTCATAAGGCAAACTCATGAGCAATCCCACAAGCAATTTCAATACATAAGAATAACATGGAAGTCATTTTGAACATAAGGTTAAAGCATACATTGTCATTTGGGTCACAGTTTATCTATAGTGCATAATTTCTATCCCTTTAGGCATTTTATCAAACACCTTACATGCTCAACTTAAGGCATAGGTGAAATCATCAAATTTCACAGATGATAAACCACCAAATTCATGGATTTCAATTTCTATGCTAATGTAGTTTTCATAATTTCACATAAGGATCCCAACATGGGAATCAAACAACAACCATCATATAACTTGAGCAACCCACAACATAATAATCATGATTCATAATTTAAAATAGGGTTCTTGAGCTTTATGGATGAAAGGAATCCATAAATCAATACAACGCATACCTTAGTTCTTGATTTGGCAAAGATTGATGGAGAGATTTTCTTGAAATTGAATCACCAATTGACACCCTAGTTTGTTCGAGAGAGAAAATTGAGAGAAACTAGTATATTTTGGGTAAAGAATGGCTAAATCATGTGTTATTGGGTTTAAATAGGGGGTGAAAAATTAACCCTTTTAACCCTGGACACGTCTTTTAAAATTGGTGAAAAATTCCTGACCTAGAACCCGACACAATGCGGCGCTATCATATCGTATCACTGGAATTTGACAATTGGGAAATAGGGGAATGGCGCGATGCGAAGCCATCGCATTGCCACTTTGTTTGCGACATGAAAGTTTGGCGCGATGTGGAGAAATCGTGCTGGGACACTGGAAAAAGGACAATTGCCATTTTATCTTATGGCGTGGTGCACCATTAACCAATATGGCGCTGTTGTACGACTGGGACTTGAAATAGTCATAACTTCCTACCAGGTTATCAGATTTAGGCTAATTTTATATCGATGAAAAGCTTATTGAATTTCCCACATGACAAAAATTTAAAATCTTAAAAATTCCCCATGGAATAAACATCTTTCAATTTAGAAGCTAGTACTTGACATTCCTGAGACAAAATTAGTTAGGAAACTTTGGGTTATTACATAAGTGATCATCCCAACTACCCTTAATGTCAAGAACAAATACCTTCAACATATCCTCTAGGGTATAAATATTCCTCTCTACCTAACCATCTACCTGAGGATAAAAAGCTATTCTGAGATGAACTTGGGTACCAAGATCTTTCTAAAAAGATTTCCAAAAGTGAGAGTTAAAGTGTGTACCTTTATCTAAAATAATAGACAACAAGACTCTATGCAACCTAAAAAAATATCTAATATTGAGCTTGGAATAGTCCTTGGATGAATAAGAAGTATGAACTTGTAAGAAATGGGTTGATTTGGTCATTCATTCTATAATAAACTATATCGAATCATGATGATGGCGCGAACGAGGCCAACCCATCAGAAAATCCATGTTCACCTTTTCCCACTTCTAAGTAGGAATGCTAAACTCCTGCGTTGTACCACTAGGCCTCTGGTATTCAACTTTAACCTAATGACAGTTAGAACACTTAGCTACAAACTCTGCAATATCCCTCTTCATACCACTCAACCAATTGATTTCCCGCAAGTCACGGTACATCTTAGCGGATCTTGGGTGAATAGAATAACATAAATAAAATATGCTATCTCAAACCATCAAAACATGGCACACATAACCTACCCTGACATCGTAACACACTATCTCCCCCTTAGGAGAAAACCTCTACTTTCTGATCTCTAACTGATTCCTGCAAATTAACTAAACTAGGATTCCTATCTTGGTTTTCCTTCACTTCAGCAACCAAAGAATATTCCAAACCATTTTGAGCCCATACACTACCCTCAGCTGAATCAACCAACCTAACGCCTAATCTAGCAAGCTGATGAACCTCCTAAGCTAACCTTTTCTTATCATTCTTAAAATGAGCAACACTACCCATAGAAAATCTACTAAGGTCGTCTGCCACTACATTGTCCTTTCTTGAATGATATAACACACTAATATCATAATCTTTCAATAACTCTAACCACCTTCTCTGATGAATATTCAAATCTTTTTACCAAATCACATACTACAAACTTTTGTGATCCGTGAACACATCAACATTAAGCCCATACAAATTATGCCTCCAAATTTTCAAGGAAAAAACAATAGTTGCTAACTCAAGATCATGGGTAGGGTAATTATTTTCATGGGGTTTAAACGGTCTAGAGGCATAGGCTATGACTTACCTTTCCACAACAACACATAACCAAGTCCAAATCTGGAAGTATCACCATAAAAAACAAATCCCTCTAAACCATCTGGCAAAGTTAAGACTAGGGATGAGGTGAGTCGAGTCTTCAACTCCTGAAAACTCTTTTCACAAGAATCTGACAATTGAAATTTGAGCTTCCTCTAAGTAAATCGAGACATGGTGGATCCAATAAAAGAAAACCCTTCAATAAACCATTTGTAATATCCAGTCAAACCCAAGAAGCTCCTAATATCTAATATATAGATAGGCCTGGGACAGTTTCTCACTGCTTTGGTCTTTTGAGAGTCAACTCTAATGCCATTACCAAAAATAATATGGCCAAGAAAAGCTATTGATCTTATCCAAAACTCGCACTTATTGAATTTGGTGAATAACTGATGGGCTCTAAGAGTCTGCAATACGATTTTGAGACAGTCCGCATGATCATTTTCACAGCGGGAGTATACAAGAATATCATCAATGAATACTATGATGAACATATCCAAGTACTATTTGAACACTCTATTCATCAAGTCCATGAAAGCTGCTGGGGAATTCGTTAGTCCAAAATACATAACTTGAAATTCAAAGTGACCATACCAAGTTCTGAAAGCTATTTTCAGAATGTCACATTCTCTGACTCTGTGCTGATGATAGGTTTGTCTTAGAGAAAGTTGGTCGAATAATTCATCAATCCTGGGAAGTGGATACTTATTCTTGATTGTGACTTTGTTCAACTAATGGTAATTGATGCACATTATAAGAGAACTATCTTTCTTATGCACAAAAAGGATTGGAGCGACCCATGGGAAACACTAGGCCTGATGAATCCCTTATCTAAGAGATCTTTCAAATATTCTTTCAATTCCTTGAGATTATCTTGAGACATTCTATAGGGAAGAATAAATATAAGCTGGGTATCCTGAAAGAGATCTATTCCAAAGTTAATTTCTCTTTTGGGTGAAACTTTGAGAAGATCTTCAAGGAACACATCTAGAAATTGCCTTACTACTGAAACTATCTAGAGTCTTGTAGTCTCAAAATTAGAGTCTTTGACTCAAACAAGATGGTGCATGCACCCCTATGGTGCATGCACCCCTTAGATATCATATTTAATGCCTTAAGATAGGACATAATTTGCCCCTTAAGCGCTGAAGCACTTCCCCTCTATTCAATAACTGGTTCATTAGGAAACTTAAACTAAACGAATCTACTTTTTCCATCAACTGAGGCATATCATAAGTGGAGCCAACCCATACTGAGAATTATATCAAAATCAGTCATGTATAACTCTATAAAGTCAACTGAGGTGACCTTTTAGGATATTGTGACCAAAAAGTTCCTGTATACCTGCCTAGCTACAACAGAGACACACACTGGAGTAGACACTGAGAAGGGTTTTGCTAAAGATTCGAGAATGATAACAAAATCGACTGCTAAATAGGGGATTACATAGGAGAGCAAAGCTCTGGGGTCTAATAAAGCATAAACATGAAGGTGAAAGACATGTAACATACCTATAACCATATTAGTAGAGCTTTCTTGATCATGATGAGATTGGAGTGCATACAATATGTTCTGGCACTGATCACTGGTAGCACTAGAAGTGGTTCCCTTCTAAGCCAGGTGACCTACTAGAGCTGATGACTGATTGGACTGACCCTATTGGCACAAATCTCTTCCCCTATGAGCAACTACTCGACATTACCTGATCCTATGACCTGGATTACCTTACCCAAAACATACATCATTGCTAGCTTTACACTCTCCCTAATGATTTCTACTATATTTCTCATAGAGCAGATTAGTACACTACCCTAGGGCTTAGAGCCTGACGCCCTATGCCCACTATCATTCTTAAACTTTGGTGCTTACGCACTAGCTAAAGATGGATATTTGGGCAGAAAACTTCTAATGGAACTCAGAACGGTTACCACCTTCTAATTCTAATAGAGAAAAATAAAAGATACCTGTTCTGTCCGTCTTATTCTCCCCCCTCTCTCTCTATAAATTTCTGTTTCTCAATCTGTTGAGCATGGAACATAAGCCTATATATGTCTATATCCTTAATCAACATGGTGGTTTTACACTCCTTGACTATTCTATTAGATATACCAAACATGAACTTACTTATTGTAGACCTATTATCAACTACCACCGATGGAGCATACCTCGCCAACTGAGTAATCTTAAGAGAATACTCCTTCACACTTACATTACCCTGCTTCAAATAAATAAACTCTAGCACCATATTTTCCCTTAACTCAAAAGGGAAAAATCTATCTAAAAAGGCTGTGGCAAATTCCTCCCTCTCTACAGGCGCTACCTTAATACCACTATCACCCTTCTACTGCTTATGCCACGTATAAGCTATATCCTATAACTGGTAAGAAACCAACTTTGCACTATCACTTAAAGTGACCCCCATAATGTCAGTCACCTTTTGAATCATTTCAAGAAACTCCTGCGGATCCTCTTTAGATTTAGATTCCAAAAACAAAGGGGGATTTATTCGGGTAATTTCTTGAATCCTAGGTGCAGCTATATTTGCCACTGGATTAGCTGGGGTTACAACTGATGATTATTTAGAGCAGCTAATGAATGATATAAGGTAGTAAAGACAACTCTAAATTCAGTGTGAGAGACATGGTTATTCAGGGTATTTTCCTGAACAAGTGGAGGTGTGGGCTGATTCCCGTTCCTTCCTCTGTTGTTTCTTTTGGAAGGCATTTTCTAAAAACAGAATGAAGGATGAGTTAGGTAGAGATTTTAAATGGAGATCAATGCTCACTTGCACGACATGAATACAGAAAGAAGGAAAACTTTTCCTAAAATGTCTTGTATCCTCTTGTCCTAAAACTTTGTATATCCTCTGTAAACTTAGGCTTAGATACCAAGTTTTTTCATGAGTCGAGGCTACCCCCTACTTGTTACAATGATGATAATTGTCATAAGTGACCACAAGCTAACCCATGAGCTGGTACCTTCTGTGAGAACTAAATAAAGTAACAAAATACATGTATGCAAAAATCAACTATCAATGTCATAAGGTTTAAATACTGAAACACTATTTAAATCATGAGTTTGAACTTCAGATGACATACTGAAAAGACTGATAAATAACTGATTAACTGTCTATTGTCTAAATGAATGTATGAAACATCTAAAAGCCTCTAAACTGACTAAAGAGTTGATGGGACAGGCCCCGACTAACTCCAAACTGACTAACTAAAAAGAAATATAGAAATACTAAAATAACACAATAGGTCCTCGACATATCAGGACTCACCACAATTGTTATTGCTGCTAAGCTGAACTTTTTAAGAATAGTCAGGAAATTGAGCGTCCGAACCTATGATATAATACATCATGGTGCGAATAAAAGTATGTAATCAATACTTTTAATGTACTAGTATATGAGATAAGGTTAGGCTGAAATACATAGGTCATGTGCATGAAATAATGACTAACTAAATAACATGAGATAACTGATGCATAAAATGCATGAAAGCTGTAAATTCTGAGAATACATGACCAAGCCAATAACATAATTCTAAATTAGTTTGTAAACTGAAATACTGAAATCTGGTAACTGAATAACTGATGTACTGTATGCTATGATCAAGAAAACCTAAACTAAATTCTAAACTGAATACTGAACTGAGACTATGGGAGGTATCATCTAATTGACATGCCCCATTCTAAGCTAATCACAATCAAATTTGTAACTCCAGTTGGAAGGGTGTCAATACCTTGACACAGGTACTAATGCTGGCTGTGTGGATCCATTAATCTGATGTCCCAAAAGACTAGAGTGTCAAGACCAAGCTGAAGAGTGACCCCTGAGAGAAAGTCAAGCCTAAACTGACAGGTGACTCCTTAGAGGAAGTCAAGGCTAAACTGATAGGTGTCTCCTTATATCCTATACTGGCTACGTAGTTCTTGAATACAGAGACCGCTACTAACGACTCTGCTAAACTAATGAGAAAGCCACCATACCTGCATTCGCTTAGTGTTAATTCCTACTCCCAACTGAACTAACACTGATTACAAGTCTGAACTATGTTTAGTTATGCAAATAACTGATCCTGATAGCTAACTAAATGACAATGCTTATGGTTTTACTAACTCTGTTCTGAAGATATTGAAATTATGTAAATAGCTAAGTATTGAATATTCATAACCTTCCAGCACTGAATGAAAATAACAATGAGGACATATGAAGCTTTAAAAAAACCATAATAAAGGATCATTGCTCAAAACACAACATTTGGACATTTCATCAAACACATGGGAGTCATGAATTTAAGCATGGAAATGGCTAGCATATGATTGAAAAAATAGTTACAATACTGAAACCATGAATTAGGGATTTAACATGAGGATTTCAATAATCAAACCATATAAGTGCTTATTCCTTCAAAAAAAACTTGTAATATAACTTGTAATCAAAATCAATAACAATTTCACGGAAATAATTCATAATAAACATATAAAACTCATAATTTGATATACAAAGGAACTCTTGGACTCCATGGGTAAAAAGGGCCCATGGATGAACATCACACATACCGTAAATCCTTAGCTTAAAAGAGAAACACAATATTGATGATTTTTTTAAAGTTATTGTATTTGGGAACTTGATTTCTTGATTTTCTTGAAGAGAAAAGACTGAAATTGATGAACTTGGGAGATGATTAGGGTTTGTTTTTAGAGGAAATTGGAGAATATGGGAAAATAATGCCCTAACCGACATTTTAATTCGTGTTTTTATAAATTGAATTGAGGGGAAAAGATTCAATTTCCCCTTAGAGAATTAAATTCACCACTAGAACATGGATTAAATGGCACCGCGATGCACCACTATCGTCGTGAGCTGCTGGAATCAAAATCCAAATATGATTCAATCCTCATCCAAAAAATCTGAAACTTCTACGAGTCATGCTCCTTACACCCCTGAACATGAATTAATTCAAAAACCAACATCTTGGGGTTGGGAAATTTTGTCCATTGAAGTCAGCCCTAATACCAATGCCAATACTAAGGCTGACGCCAATACGGATCCTGCCCATACAACCCATAGTAATTCCACAAAAGTCTTTAACCAAAACAATACAAAATTTTATTAGGATATACCCCTAACTATAGGCAAAACCAATATCTATAAATAATCCAAAGTATGAAATGACATCCATAAAATGGAGCCTTCCAAATAGATGGAAGATCACCACGTAAATCAAAATATGGTCCGAATTCTAAGTAGAAAGAATAGAATGGCTGGTTTTAACATCACATTAGGATACTACCACCCGAAGATGGGTTAGCAGGTGAATACTAGCATGAACTTAAGATAAGGCTAAAGTAATGCCAATTATACAGCCGCCCCAGTGTTCTTACCTTAGGACTTAAAGAGTAAAAAATATGATTTTGATTTGATAACTGATGTTAAAAGGGCCTCTTAGATGTTTTTAAGTCGTGAAAATAGGATATATTTAGGAAAAAACTAAAAAACCCCTCAATTAAAATTGATAGGAAATTATGTGTTCAACCATCACAGGTTAGGTGATGACTCATGAGGTATGATCATGAGTCATTTCCTAAATTCTTGACTTGACAGTTAAGAACTTAGTACCATACTATTTTGACTATGAGTCACACATGATGACTCATTACCAATCATGATGAGTCATTGCAAGGAGTCGTGGTCTGAGCAGACTTCCTAGGAAACCTCACCAATATTACTATGACTCACTCATCATGACTCGTGACCTTTCCTAGCTACTCGTGATAAGGAGTCATGACCAAAGAAGAAATCCTGGGCAACCTTATTTCCCTAGCAACGAGTCCCACCTCATGACTTGTTATGACTTACAACGAGTTGTAACCTGGGCTTGTTGCAAAGAACCCAAACTTGAACCCCCTTACTGTTAATCTCATAAGTCCTCATCATAACTCATTATGAGAGTCGTACCTTGGAATCATTGTCAAGTAACCATAACGTGAGCTACCCACTGGTGAGACCACGAGTCCCACACTATGACTTGTGATGAGTGATAGTGACTTGTCCCTTGAGTTTTGGTTTGGGCAGTGTTGCCAATACCCTAATATTTTTACAGATTCCAAGACCTGGGTGTTACATCACTACTTTTAAACCGTAGTTTTGGAATGAAAAATGACCCATTTTTAGAGAATATAGTGATTTTAAGGCTTAGAATTGGGTTATGGGAACATAGGATGGTTTATAGGATGTAAAAGGACCAAAATAACCTTAAAATGCTTTTATAATAAACTCCTAAGTCAAACCCCTTGCTTTGAGGTGTGAAGCCCAACACAAAGCCATATGTTAATAGCATACGGCTCAATGCAAAGGTGAGCCAGTGAGCCCTCGCGGTGTAAATCCATTGCGCATCAATCCATTTGTGACACACAACTTTATTTTGGTCCTAAACCTTCCCCCAATATATCTAAACTCTTCCTGGAGTGTTTTACACTTACGATGGGGGTTATGTAGGCTCTTTTTATCATTTTTTTGACCTGGTGACACCCTTGGTGTTACATTATCACCCCCTTAGGATCATTCACCCTCGAATAAGCTATTAGAGTAACATTAGCACAATATATAAGGAAGAACACAAAGGAAACCAAGATTAGCTTGAAATTTAACATAAGAAGAAGTAAGTTTTGTACCTTTAGCTCATTCGTCCAATATAGAAAACAAGATGGGCACTTGGACTTCATATCATCTTCTGACTCCCATGTAGCCTCTTCTACCTTTTGATTTCTTCAAAGAACCTTCACCGAAGATATATCCTTTGTCCTCAATGAACTTGCCTATCTAATATGTCAACAAAACTTCCTCATAGGACAATGAATCCTTAACACCAACATTAACATGCACTATCAATGAAGGGTCACCCATATATTTTTTCTGCATAGACACATGTAGAACGGGATGAATCAAAGCAAAACTCAATGGTAAATCTAATTCATAAGCGACATTCCTAATTCTCCTAATAATCTAATATGAACCAATGTATCAGGGACTGAGCTTCACTTTCTTTCCAAATCTCATTACTCCATTTCATAGGAGAAACCTTCAAGAACACCCAATCACTAACTTCAAATTCCAAATCCCTTCGCCTCATATCCGCATAAGACTTTTAGTGACTTTGAGCAATCTTAGGTCTTTCTCTAATCACCTTCACCTTATTCATGGATTGGTGAACCAAGTAATGTCTAAACAAACTAGTCTCACCCACCCCAAACCATCCAATAGGATACCTGCACCTTGTACCATAAAAGGAATAAAAAGAGGCCATTTGGATGCTAGAATGATAACTATTATTGTTAGCAAATTTGATAAAAGGCAAATGGTTAACCCAACTACCTTTAAAATCAATTACATAGGCCCTTAGAATATCCTCCAAGGTATGAATAGTATTCTAATCTTGTCTACATGTTTGATGGTCAAAAATAGTACTAAGGTTCACCTGAGTACCCAAACCCTTCTGAATAGAATGCCACAAATAAGAAACAAACTGCATACCTCGGTCTTAAATAATGGACACCGGTGCTCCATGCAACTTAGCTATCTCATGAATGAACAACTTGGCATAATCCTCTCATGAATAATTAGTCCCCACATGCAAGAAGTGAGCAGATTTAGCCATTCTATCCATAATGATCTAAATAGAATCATACTAATTATGAGATCGCGAAAGATCTGTAATAAATCCATATTAATCATCTCCCACATCGACACATGAAATTTTACCTCATGCAAAGTACCGCCCAACCTGAAATGTTCAACCTTGAATTGATGATAAACCATATACTTAGCATCAAAATTTGCCACATCCATCTTCATATTATTCCACTAGTAGATTTCCTTTAAGTCATGATACATTTTGGAGAACCCGGATGAACTGTATGTCTAGACTCATGAGCTTGGGTCAAAATTATTTTCCACAGTGCATCCACATCAGGAACACATAACCTTCCTTGAAATCTCAAGATGCCATCTCCCCTAACCTTGAAAGCCACAATCTTTTACTGACCCGTATCATTTTCATGACGTCAAAACCCAGAGATGATTTAACACTTCTTGAAAAATCACCCATATATCCTCGGAATCCATGGGGCAAACTTCTAAATTATCCATCCACTAAATATTCTTCACTAATTTTTTTTCTCCTTTTCAATGTGGGACAGACTTCCCATAGACAACCTGTTAAGAGCATCAACAACAACATTTGCTTTACCTGGATGGTAGTGAAAACTCATGTCATAATTCTTAAGAAATTCAAGCCATCATCTCTGCTGGAAATTTAATTCCTTGTGTGTGAACACATACTACAGGCTCTTATGGTTTGAATAGATATCCACATGCACCCCATACAAATAATGGAGCCAAATATTCAAAGCAAAGACCACAACCACCAACTCTTAATTGTGAGTCTGGTAATTTCTCCCATGTACCTTAAGCTACTTGAACATAGGTAATAACCTTACCATGATGCATCAACACATAAACCAGTCCTAAATAGAAAGCATCACAACAAAAAACTAACCCCTTAGTACCCTTGGTAGGGTCAAAGTAGGTGCAAGAGTCAACTTGTCCTTAAACATATCAAAACTACCCTCACAAGCTTCAGACTATAAAAAATTAACCTTTCTTTGCATTAGCTTCATTAGCGGAGCAACAATAGATGAACAACTCAGCATAAACCTCCTATAGTACCTGACAAAACCCAAGAAACTACTAATTTCTATTGGAGTTGTGGGTTTAGGCCACGTCTTAACCGCCTAAATAATTTTTGGATTCATCTTGATCTATTCAATAGAAATAACATGACCAAGAAAAGTAACAACACACATCCAAAAATTACTCTTAGAAAATTTTACATACAATCTCTGGGCCTTTAAAGTTTGCAACACAATTCAAAGGTGATTGGCATGATCCTATTTACTTTTGGAGTACACCAATATGTCATTAATGAAGACTATAACAAACAAATCTAGAAACTAGATATACACCCAATTCATAAGATTCACGAAAGCAGAAGGAGCATTAGTCAACCCAAACGACATAACCAGAAACTCATAATAGCCATACCTAATCCAAAAAGTAGTCTTGGGAATGCTAAACTCCAAAATTTTCAATTAGTGATTGCCCTAATAGAGATCAATCTTAGAGAAACACTTGACACCCAAAAATTGATCAAAGAGGTCATCAATCCTAGGGAGCTGGTACTTATTTTCATGGTAACCTTATTCAGCTGATGATATTTTATACACAATAGAAGATACCCATCTTTTTTTCGCATAAAAAATATAGGATCACTCCACGAAGAAATACTAGAATGCATGAAATCCTTTTAAGAAGTTCCTTCAACTACTCCTTTAGTTCATTCAGTTCTGTGGGAGCTATTCTATAAGGAGGAATGAAATGGGAAAAGTATTTGGTAGAAGGTCAATCCCAAAATCTATTTTCTATTGTGAGGAACTCCAAGAAGATCATCAAGAAAAACTTTAGGAAATTTATTAACTACAGGGAGAAATTGCTAAGAGGGACTCTCAAAGTTAGAATCCGTAACCCAAATTAAATGATACAAACACCCTTTGAATAGAATTTTTTGAGCTCTAAGATAATAAATAAACTTTTCTTTTTGAACTAGATAACTCCCCTCTCATTCTAATAGTGGTTAATTAGAAAAATGAAAGGTGACCTTTCAGGTCCTACAATCCAAAGAGACATAGCACGAATGGAGCCAATTTATCCCCAAATTTACTTCTAAATCCACTATATAAAGTACTATCAAATCAACTCGTATCTTTCTATGAAATATGGACATCACATAACCCTTATAGATTTTTATATGAATAATAGACACCCACAGGAGTAGAAATAGAAAAGAGGTCAAAAATATTTCCAGGACCAAAATCAAAGTTTACAGCCACATAAGGGTTTATATAATATAGGTAGAACCCAGATCAAGTAAATAATAAACATGATGAGAGAAGAGATGTAAAATACCAGCAATAATATTTGGGGATGCCTCGAATTCCTAACGAGTAGCAAGTGCATAGAGGATATTTGGCCATTGAAGGTATCAGATGTGGTACCCTGATGAAGTAAATAATCTTGATATTCATCCAAAAAAAGTTATTGGAAGTGATATGAGGTGGGTTTATACACCTCGTGATCATTGTTCAAGCTTATTTAGCCTTGTTTTAATGGCTACTTATGTGCTTAATGTGTTAATAATGGTATAATTAAGAATCTTAGTGTTAAAGTAATTAGTCACAAAGTTTATGTCTAAATTTAATCAAGCCTAGACTCAAACACTAAGTTACGGATCAAAAAGGGCAACACTAGTTCTTAGCTTAAGTTTCTAGTTTGTTGTCCTGGACATTATATTATTTTGAGCTCTAATATGTGGTGTTTGATGTTATTGAATGATTTTCAAGTGATTATGATAAGATATGGATGATACACAAGCTATAAATCAAGTTTAAACTCTGCCCCAAGGCTTAGGATAGAAGGATGAATGAACGAGACAAGTTTAGAAGTAAAAATAGAGGTCTTAAAGGCATGGGGAGTCATGGAACTTGGTCCATCCAATGAGAGGGGAAACACAGATCTATTACTATTTTAAGAATTAACTAACCTTAGAATATATCTATTATCATCGTGTGAGTTTAATAGAAGCAACAAGAGGATAGAACGTGGGGGTAAATAGAATAGGATTATAATCTTCTATAGAATGACATTATAATTTGCATTTAGGATAGATATATACCTAAGTTCCATATTTTTTCATTATGATATGAAATATAAATGTATTTGGCTTAGTTCTCACATCCCTTCCCTACGATGTAGTCATAGGGCTATGCTAGATAGAGGACTAGAGGATCGAGAGACCATAAACATAGTATCAACCTTGTGAATCAATAACCAAGAAAATTAATATAACCAATGAAGTTCAATGGAATAATAGGATTGTTTGCGGAGCCTTACTGCTAGGTTTCCACTCATTGATTGTTCAAGCACTTTAATTTACCGCATTTTTTACTCTATGTTAGTTACAATTCTCAAACTCTTTTGGTCATGTTTCCACCACTTTAATATTAATTGTTAAAATTGAATTAGATAGTTTCTTAATACAAGTCTCTTAGGGATCGACATTTGGCATTTTATAAGGCCACTTTACTACCTGGTGAGACCACTTACACTTGCGTGTGCGCTAAAAGTATTTGGTGCTATTGCAGGGGACTTATAATTTTGAAACTACTTTGGTTTTTAATTTTACTTTTTAGTTTTATTTGGTGCTTTTCACTTGGTCTAGATTTTGAATTTGCGTGAAACTAGTTTACAAGATAGTGAGCTGGCAAGCATTTGGGAATTGGTTGAGCCAGGCCCCAAACCCGAGCATCGCTTTTGGCAATAAAGGAGATTAGAATTCCTGCACTACCGTATCCTACAAATTAAAGAGGAACAAGACAATCTGCTCTAATGGCTGAAGAACAACTAGCCCGTACGATAGTCTGCACAGTGGCAATCTCACTTGCTAGTATTTTAGCTTTTACTTCACGTAGCTTTTGTTTACGTTTAGTTAGAGCTTGAGGAGAAGTCTGAGTACCGGAAACCTAACTAAAGAGCATGGTAAAGACTATGTGTGGGGTCTCCAGACCCTCTAAATGATAAAATATGCTACTACCCAGGCCTAGAGTCTTTAGGGAGTATTTCTATCTCTACTTTGAACTTCACTTTGGAGATAAAGTAGGTTTTTTAGTTTGGGGTGGGAAAATTCCCATTTTTAGGAGCAATTTTAATATTTTGTGTGTTGGGAATAAATGGGATGTTCTTGTTGGTGCTATATTTGATTGCATGATGAAAGTATTTTGGTTGTAAAAACATATGGATTGTGTGAATTACTACTTTTTAGACTCTGAGGCTCATGATTATGACTCTTGTACTTGTTGTCTTAATGATGAATTTATGCTATTGTTTGGTTGAGAGTCTATAATGATCCTACTTGAGTTGAGTATGTGCAATGTGTGTGTGAGGTTTTTTAACGTATTGCTTACTCTACTTGATGTCTAGAACTTGCCTAGTGTATATGCTAAGCAAAATAAAAAGTGTGGGTTTAGGAGATAATATAGGCATTCCTTTGATAGCCATGTTTCATACCCACTTTGACCTAACTTTGTACATAATCCTAGCTAACACCATTGAGCCTTTAGCTTGTTTTCTTTGGCAGCCTCATATGTATACTAATCCCCTTCTTTGATTAACCATAATTTGATCCAAATCTTCTAAGAACTTTAGAAGAAATTTGATTAAGGAGTTTGAAATTCAAGTAGGCAAAAGGTAAAATTGAAGTCCCAAATCAATAACTCTAAGTGTTGAAAACTTTATACATGTTATGGTTGCGAGTTGTGTAATGAGTGCAATAAAGATTGTTTAAATTGAATAATGTGTACATAGAATACTCCCACCATAGTGCATGTGAGTGTAATAAATGAGATGGGGAAAAGCAAAAGATATGGGTGGATAAAAGTGGTGTAAATTGGTTGTTAGAGGTAAATTGAATGAACAACGTGATGTATTAAAGTGCTTAGGGAACATAGTCACCATTCTTAACTAAAATTGTTCCTACACATACAGTAGCCTACACTACTACCCTTAAAGACCTATTTGATCCTAAGCTCAACCATTCTGATATTAGTGGAGTACTACTCTAAGGAAAATCCTGTGGTTCATCTTGTGGAACTTATGAATTCTTTGAGAGGGTGAGCGTAATTTAATTCTTGTACCTATTTGTGATAAATTATATCTATGTGAGTGCTTATGTGTAACTCTCTTGTTGCAAGGCACATGCTTTATGATAGTTGGGTGGTTTGTATGATGTCTTTGATTGAACAATATGCATGAGTTTGCTAACTAGGTGAGTAAATTCTTGAGGATAGGATGTTTTGAAGTAGTGTTCTTGAACTTTCAATTGTGTACATAACATGCTTAGAGTAAGGACTAGCATTCAATGTAGACATTGTAGCATTAGCTTGAGTATCTTTCTTGTGGTAGAAGTACGGAGTCTTTTTTATTATGATTCTTAGTGTAAATAGTTATTCGAGGATAAATAAGACTTAAAGTGTAGGGTAGTGATCTGAGGTAGATTTATGTAGATCAGCATCGTTATTCGAGCTTATTTAGCCTTGTTTTGAGGACTACTTATGTGCTTAGTGTGTTAATAATGGTGTAGTTGACCATCTTAGTGTAAAAGTAATTAGTCACAAGGTTTAAGGTTATATTGAATCAAGCCTAGAGTCAAACAATAAGTTAAAGATCAAAAAGGATGAAACTAATTCTTAGCTTAAGTTTCTAGTTTGCTGTCCTGGGCAATATGTTGTTTTGAGATCTAATCCGTGGTGTTTGTGTCACGACCCGAGACTACCCTCTAGTCAAACATGGTGCTTGGAACCATAAGTGATCCCAAGCTAACCCATGAACTGGCATGATACTCAAGTATCTAAATTAAATTAAGTATATAATATAAATCTACTGAATGGAAGAACAATCACATGAAAATCTGAATACATGTGATGTTAAAAAGGTTTACAACACAATAAATCTGAAGGAAGAACTTGAATTACATAAGTGAATCTGACTATCTGTCTATAAAGACTCTACTGTACTAATTGTAGGTGGCAGGGATATTCCTCTAACTACCATTAATAAATACATAAGAATAATAACAATATAGTACATGAACTATAACTGACTGGAGTCCCCAAAACATGAGAACTTATCACTTATTGGATGGAAGATGTGAACTGTCTTATTATGATGTATAGGCTACTACCGGTACCTATATTATGAGACAATGTAGCATATAGACATATATGTGGATCAGTACTTTGGGATTTACAAAGTAAGTGGGGGTGAATGCAACAAGTAAAACTGAATAGATACATAATCTTAAAACATGCATGCTAAGTGCAGGTAATCTCGCCAAGAGACTGACATCGATTAAAAGCTAAAGTATCTTAAAACATGAGTAAAGTACATAATCTGATAAGCTGGTGAATCACTAAACTTAGTTTCTTAAATCTTTACTTTTGTAGAATAAGTTGAGCTGAAGTTGGGAAGCAGTAAAAACATGAATAGTGTATGTAAATCTCATGTAAAGCTGAACATGTTGTAAAACTGAACTGAGGATCATCGATGAATACTGAGCATGGAAATAGGAACATGTAAAACTGAGAATGTAAGACCAATTATAGCAATGTACTGACATGATCTGAATAACATTAATAATATGTAAAACTGACTGAATAATTACTGAAATCTGATTACTTGGTCAAGCCACCTGAACTAAGATAAACTGAATACTGACTGAAACTATGAGAGCTATAATTTAACTGGCATGCCCTAATCTGATATAATTGGGGGTCCAACTTGTAACCCTAGTTAAAATAATGTCAGTACCTTGACACGGGCACTAATACTGGCTATGTGGATCCACTCAACTAGTGTCCCGAAGGACATAGGAGTCATCCTCTACTAGCAGGTGCCCTTATGAGATATGTATCAACCCTCATCTGGCAGGAAGACATCTCGAACCTACGCTGGCTACTTAGTTCTAGAACTCAGGGATTGCTACTAAAGGTAGCACACTCTACTAGCAGGTCAGCCCCTATCCCTGGGTTCGCTCGGTGCTAAATCCTACTCCCAAACTAAATTGACATTGATACTGAACTAAGCTAAATTCAACTGAACATTATTTTTGCTAGTGCTCATCATGATCATAAACAACTGAGTAAAATCATAAGGTTCATGGCTTAACTGACTTATCACTTGAAAATCTAAAATCATGTAAAACACCTAGGTATCGGGTGTTCATAACCCACCAGTATTAAATAATCATAAAGTACGATATCAATGCTTAAATTGTAGTATGAAATCATGGTTCAAAGACCCAAAACATGAACATTTCACCAAAAGAGTGGGAATCATTAACTTGAACACGGGAATGTCTTAAACATGAGAAAACAACATGATTACATGGCAAAATTCATAATTCGGGGATTTAATAAGAAACCAATGGACTATGACACAAAAACTTGCAATTCAGAACATAAAATAGTGTATTTCACTTGGAAACACTTGTAGACATGACTTATAATTGAATTAGCATGAAATTCATGGATTAATTTCATAAATTGGGATAAAGTTTATACTTTTAAGTTAAGAATAGGGTTTTTGGGCTCAATCGGTGAAAAGTACACATTGATGAATACCCACATAACTTAATTAAATGAATTATTGAAGAAATCTTGAAATTAAAGATAGAATCCTTATGTTCTTGAGAGAAGAATCTTGGATTATTGTTCTTTGGAAAGTAAGGGAAAATAATTTCCCTTTTTGTGTTATAAATCGTGTTTGGATGGCTGGGGTTGAGGGGAAGGAAATAAATTAAACCCTTGGCCCATGGGATTTGGAACAGTAGAGGAATAACATCTTGGGCATGGAAATTATTCCTATGGAAAAACTGGCATATCGCTGATCTTATTCCAGCGGAGAGACCGGTGCATCGCAGCCATTTCGTAGACCCATACAGTTTCTCACAAAAATGGTCATAACTTTTCACTCGTGTATATAATTAAGGCAAAATTTGTATATTTGGAATGCTAAATCAATTATGTATCATTTGGTGGGTCTTGAGGTGAAAAAATTTCACATATATAAAAAGTTATACACATTCAAAGTTGACCTTTGTAGAATCGAATACCTTAATTTGGCCGAATCAAAGACTCTTAGCTCAACTTTGCTCTAAGTGATTCCTACGAACATTTTTCACCTTGATAGAACTTCACACACTAGGATAATGATCAGGAAACATGCATTCACATACAAATCATGGGATTAGAGTTTACACACGTAGGTATGAAGGTTCCAAGTCTATCCCGAAAATGTAGGGTGTCACATTCTCTCCCCTTTTGAATTATTTCCTCGAATGATGGATAAGAACTTGTTGATGTTTTATGAGTATGGAATAATGTATACATGAAATGTGTGGTAATGAAGGATATAGCTAAGATGAAACATTATAACTTTATCCTGAAACAGTATTTCTGAGCTGACTTGACTTTATTTAATATAAGGAGCTGATTTTTGCTAGAGTTTAGAAATCGCTTGAAATGTTCTAGATACAATCATACATATAGAACTGCAAAGTAATAACTGAGACAATAAAATTCCAAGAGTTACTAAGGATGGAATAAAGTATGTAACTTCTCATTAGGAATTGTCCCTCAATAAAACACATATAAGAATCAAAAGAAAAGAGTTTCATGGCATCACCAAATACATTATGTAAGCATAAATAATAAGATAATGAGACCAAGGTCGTACAATGTGTATCACAATGTCTGAACTGGAATACTTAGAAACTGAGATAATTCACTGAACACTTGTGAACTGGATCATGACTAAATGGTTCAATCTAAAACATGATGCATGAACTGAACTGAGTTCGCAACTTACATGTATGTAAACAAGTTACCTTATGGAATAGACATATTCATGAAAATTTGGATATTAAGACTAGACGAAAAGATGAAAAACCATAGGAACTTGTCTATCTGACTAGAGTATTTCTTCACCATTCTTTCTAATAAGTTCTAATATCACTAGGGATCAAATAATTTTGGGCATAATCTGAATAGATATCTTACTAAGGAATTACAACATGGCTGTAACTCTATAACATGGAACATAGGCCTATGAAACAAAAGCTATAATAGGATTACTAGGCCTTAGTTAGTGCAACTGCCCAATTCAAGCTTAGTATCACTCCTTAAATACTTGCATGGGTACTTATAACTACTCTAGACAAAGTCTGAGTTAAGCTACATAGTCTCACTATGTTCAAGCCTAGCTCAAAATCACAAGGTACTACAATAGCACAATAATGATAGTCTGAACCATGGATTTAATACCCCATGCATTTTCACAACTTCTCATCTCAAGAATAATTTTTCTTACCACTTCAACAACAAAATTCTACCTCTTACTAAGAATTCATTAGCATGCAATGCACCCATCGATTTATATATCAACATGACATTCAATCATATCATTATAACTACATATGAACTTCTAAACAAACACCCATAAAAGCATCTTTCTCATATTCTATAAACCTTTACCAATAACAACTTCCACGCACTATCCCCAACAAAACACCCATGAAATTTCAACTAACCATGACACATATCAAAAGATCTACCTCAATTTTCCTTCACACTTATAGCCTTAGCTAAAACAAACATGCAACCATCTTTTCATAATACAAAACATTTACTTACTCTTATCTAAACAATAGTTCATCACCACTATCATCTCATAATAAGTGGTCACTGAAAAGTTAGAACATGAGGAACTGAAGCATGAAATAATACTATGAATAACTTGGACACTTAACTGAGGCCTGAGGAATAGAGTATCAAAAGCATGAATTCATTAGAGACATCAAAATTGAGGATATGTATGGCATAATCTAATTTTTTTTCTGGTCATTAAGAGTGTGGCATGAGTACTTGGAATTGAACATACTGTAAAGCATGAGTACATGAGTTATGAGCTGCATGACTTGAGTTTGGAGCTTATAAATTCATGGAATATGATTTTTACAACTGAGGAACTGGAACTCCTTATACTAGAAACTGGAAGTGTACATGATTCTATGGAAAATGCATGTAAGGCATGAATAGATGTCATGATGATTGGAGTACAAAAATTTGCACTTAGATAAGAATGATTCGAGCATCTTCCTCCCCTACTGATGTTCTACAACACACAGGCATCACTACTAAAATCTGAGAGCCTAACTTGGTTTCTTGTTTTATTATCTCGCACTTAGATTTATCCATCATTCTAAGTTTGTGCACCCCTTTAATAAATTCTAAACTGAACTTCAACCACTTTACTCTAGATTTTGAGATACAACAATACACATAAATACTAAACTTACCCTGAACACTACACCTGAAAGTGTTAAACCCACTGCTAGTACTTCCTTCTGAGATAGAACTCTTAACTTTCTATAGCACCACTAGTCATTATGTAAAAACTTAAACACTTACTAACTTAGAATTTTTAGGAGTATCACCATACCATGAGTTCACACCATCTAGAATTTCAACTCATCTTTCTATTAGATCAATCATCAATGATTCAAACATATATTCTAAAACATAATATGGATATTCCCAAACCTTTAATGGACCATACTACTTCCATCATTGCCTGCTAATATCACATCTCTAAACTTATATTTTTCCCTAAATCATGAGAATTATCATTACACCAACATACCCAACATTATCATACTAAATTTCAAACCAACAAACTTAAATTCTTGCATGCACTATTTCAAGCCTACTAGTTAAACTTTCATAAAACTATCCCCATGGATACATAATTTACTAAATATAGATAAACACTATCCCCTCTTTACTATTGTTAAACTGCTAGGTTAATGCTTCTAAATCTAGTTATATCTCGTCATAGGATTCTAAGAAGTGATTTGAAATCATATTTGGCTTTGGCTTAATGCAATGAATGAAATATTACATACTTTGGAACTTAAAGGTAGTGGTGGGGTACTTTTCAAGCTGATATGTAATCAGATAACTGTCTGTGGGGACTGTTTAAGAAAACTCTATCTGTAAGGATTTAAGATTCACTATTTTTGGTACCATGAAAATAAGGTAAAGTTGACATGATTTGAGCATGACGATAATCTGTATAAGTTTCTTAGAGAACCTTTCTACAATACTATCTAAGACATGAAAGAAGGAAAATATTTCTTAAATGCCCTATAGCCTTTTGAAGAAAAGTACGAATGTCTCTATACCATTTTGCAAGGCTCTACTAGACACAACTTTATAGACAACCTAGGATAATTGAACTCTGAGCTCTTATACAAAGGTCGTCACAACCCGAGATTACCCCCTAGTTGTAGCACGGTGCTTGCAACTATAAGTGATCCCAAGCTAACTCATAAACTGGCATGATACTCAAGCATATAAATTAAATTAAGTATATAAGCTAAATTTATTGAACACAAGCACAATCATATGAAAATCTGAATACATATGATATTAAAAAGGTTTACAACATAATAAATCTGAAGGAAGAACTTGAATTACATGAGTGACTCTTACTAATTGTCTATGAAGCGTCTACTATACTGACTGTAGGTGATTGGTACATGCCTCCAACTACAAAAAATCAATACATTATAATAATAATAATAATAATAATAATAATAATAATAATAATAATAATAATAATAATAATAATAATATAGTACATGACAACTGATTGGAGTCCCTAAAATAAGATAACTCATTACCTACTGGCTTGAAGCTGCGAATTGTCGGATTATGATGTGTGGGCTACAACTGGTACCTACATTATGAGATAATGTAGCACATAGACATATATATGGATCAATACTTTGGAATATACTAAGTAAGTAAGGGTGAACGCAACAAGTAAAACTGAATAGATACATAATCTTAAAACATGCATGCTAAGTGCAGGTAGACTCGCTAAGAGACAGAAATTGATTGAAAGCTGAAGTATCTTAAAAAATGAGTAAAAAACATAATTTGATAATTTGGTGAATCGCTACACTTAGTTCCTTAAATATTTACTTTGGTAGAATAAGTGGAGTTGAAGCTGGGAAGCAGTAAAAACATTAATAATGTATGTAAATCTAAACATCCTATAAAACTGAACTGAGGATTCTGTATGAATACTAACATGCAACAAATAACATTAATAATATGTAAAATTGACTAAATAATTACTGAAATCTGATTACTTGGTCCAGCAAACCTAAACTAAGATAAATTGAATACTAACTAAAATAGTGGCAGCGATCATGTAACTGGCATGCCCCAATCTGATATAATTGGGGTCAAACCTATAACCCCAGTTGGAAGGGTGTTAGTACCTTTCCATGGGCACTAAATCTGGCTCTGTGGATCCACTAAACTGATGTTCCAAAGAACTACGATGTCACCCTCTACTGGAAGGTGCCCTCATGAGATATGTGTTAACCCTCATTTGGCAGGAAGACATCTAAAACCTATGTTGGGTACATAGTTCTAGAACTCAGGGACTGCTACTAAAGGTCACACACTCTACTGGCAGGTGAGCCCCTATCCCTGGGTTTTCTCAGTGCTAATTCTTGCACAAACTGAACTGACATTGATACTGAACTGAGCTAAATTCAACAGAACATTATTTTTGATTATCACATTATGATCATAAATATATAAGTAAAATGATAAGGTTCATGCATTAACTGGCTTATTACTTGAAAATCTAAAATCATGTAAAATACCTAGGTATCGGGTGTTCATAACCTGCCAGCACTGAATAATAATAAAATATGATTTCAAAGCTTAAACCATAGTATGGAATCATGGTTCAAAGAAAGAAAACATGAACATTTCACCAAAAGAGTGGGAATCATTAACTTGAAAAAGGGAATGTCTTAAACATAAGAAAACAACATGATTACATGGCCAAATTTATAATTCAGGGATTTAACATGAAATCAATGAACTATGACATGGAATCTTGCAGTTGAAAACATAAAATAGCGTAATTCACTTGGAAACACTTGTAGACATGACTTCTAATCAAATTAGCATGAAATTCATGGATTGATTTCATAAAGTAGGATAAAGTTCATACTTATAAATTAAAAATAGGGTTTGGGGGCTCAATGGGCCAATTTTTGATAACGCTCAATCTACAGCTCTCGTGGGAGTGTAAAGCGGTCGTTAGCAAATATAGAACCCAACCTGGGTTGGGTGTCGATCCCACAGGGAATATCTTGGTCAACAAGTAAGAAAAATTAATAGACTTTTGGTGCAAGTCTCGTAAGAAGGGGGGAATTGTAATATGTAACCAAAGTAATAAAAGCTGAAAATAGCAAAGTAAAAAGAGAGTATTTCGTAGGTTGTGAAACAATGAGAATTGAAGCGTTGGGGTTATGTCCACCTTCTGAGGTATACGTCTCTATCGGCTATGAGTGTGTAGAGTCTTGACATGCAATTGCTTATAGAGAATTGTAGTTGATGGTAAATCCAAGCGTCTCGCGACCTAAACAAGGACTATTTCACTTTAACTCTCACGAGCTTAAAGGTGTCTAACGGTACGAATTCTCCAAGAGGTTAGTCCAGTTACGGCACTAGCTTTTTAATAGGAAAGGGTGTCCTACTACCTTGACATTATCTCTTTTCCAGACAAATAACCTTTCTCGCGAACAAGTTAAATGTTAGACTGGCGTATTCTTGCGTTTGCAACCGCAAAGACTGTAGATTAAGATGAAGAGAATAATGATATAAGCAATATACGTGTCTTGAACTCACAAACTCACAGCAATAGATAGTAACTCATTCGGCTTCCATAACCCCAACTAAGAGGTTTAGTTACCCATGAATGCGAAGGATATCACGTTTTGCATGGTTGATGGCGTGAGAAGTAGGTGATAGGCGTGTGGTTTTGGTGATTCCCTAGCAAGTACCGCTTCTCTTGTTGTGGAATTTAAGAATAGAAGAGTAGATTAGAAGTGTTTGTGGTGGAAGATGAGAGGGATGGAAGAAAATTAATTGTTGAATTAAGTGAAGAATTAATGATTGTTCTCTCCACTAAGGGAGGAATTAATTAAAAATCTCTAGCATGATAGGGTATTTATAATACTCCTATCCTACTCCTACTATGCTAATGAAATAAATAACCAAATCCTACTAAACTAAGGAAATACTTAACCCATTTGTACTAGGTTAATGTAACATTCTCCTAATCCAAATAAACTAATGAAATACATAACCCAATTGTACTAGGTTAATGTATCATTGTCAAAATCCATCTTTGTGTCTGTAAGTCCCCAAAGTCTTCAGAAATGTTGTTTTAGCCCAGGACAGATTTTCCATGCAGCAGTTTTGGTCCTTAGGCGTGTAGACTTCCTTCCCTTCCTTTGTGAGCTTTCTTTTGCGTCAAGTAAGCCATAAAATGCTGTATTTTGCATCATTTATACCTGAAACTTTCCTAATTATGTTCGTTAGCTCATTTACAGGAAAAAGGACTAAAAGTGCATGAAATATATAATTTGTTCTCAAAACTAGGCTAAAATATGGGCAAAATATATTGATATAGGCGTGTAAATTCGCCTATCATCAACACCCCACACTTGCAGCTTTGTTCGTCCTCGAACAAAATATCATGTCCTTCTAAGCATCAACTTAGGGTTTTTACAGCAACAACACAAAACATTCTTCAAGACAAGCACAAAAATTATCAACAAAGAGTAGCTTCCCGATTATAAGTAGAAACAGTTTAACCTCTAGCGTAGACTAGTGATGGTGATCAACTCGCATACAAACGTTAAGGTACATAGAATCATATACAACTATCCAAAGCTCATCAACCATGTCTGTCTCACAATATAGTACCCATAATTACTCACAAATATAGCATATTTTTCAAACATGGGTATCAAAATGTCCTTGCTCTCACTCTCACAAAGAATTCATATGTAGCAACTGATGACCATAGGCTTGCCCTTAATGTAGTACTCTACTAAATGTCAGAATGCTAAGCTTAGGATCAAGTAGGTCTTTTGATGGTTGTAATGTAGGCTAAGGGACGGGTAGGATCAGCTATTTTGGCCAGAAATAGTGACTAAGTTCCTAAGCACTTTAATACATCACATTGTATCATTGACACTTTTTTCTTTCAACCTTTCTTTATTTTATTCTTCCACCCTTGTTCTCATCTTTTGTTTTTCAATTTTAAGCACAACTCACTTTTCAGCTTTTTTTTCCTTTTTCTTTTCACAACATACCTCTTATGATAGCACTTTCTTTTTCATAACACATTCAAGCACCATTACAATTTAAAGCATCATACTCACCCAATTTCCTCTTATGTTGTCACATGACTTTTTCACTTTAAAGCACTTAGGAATTTGGATCAAATTACGGTCTTGAAAAAAATGGATTAGGCTTACATACAAGGTTGTCAAAGAAATAGGCTAAAGGCTCAAAAGGGTTTAACTAGGATGATGTCCATGGGTAGGTAAAACTGAAGGTAAACATGTATAGGTTGCCAAAGAAATGCCTAAATCATATCCTAAACTTACACTCCTTATTTTCGCTTTGCATACATACCAGGCAAGTTCTAGCATCAGCCACAAACATAGAATATACTATTATCTCACACACACAAGGCACATGGTCAACTTGATTGGAAGTAATATAGACTCTCGACCCAACAATTGAAGAAATTGAATCACACAATATCACATAATGAGTCACAACTAGAGCCTAAACGTCTCAATAGTCATAATTGTAGCACATACTCTTGTTATAATCTCATGCGAAGCTAGAAAAATTTGACTCCTAAAAAAACTAAAAAAACGTCAAACGAAAAAAACAACAAAAAAAAACAAAAAAAACAGACTCAGAAAGGATAAACAAACAAACATAAACAAACAAACATACAAACAAAGGTGTATAGCATGCGATTCTGCCACCCCACACTTAGACGGGACACTGCCCTCAGTGGAAAATAAATTTGAAGAACCTGGTTAGTCGGACCCTTCATCAATGTCGGGGGTCATACCCCCTTCGTCGAAATCATCATAAGAGTCGTTGTCAGAGTTCTCCTCATCATCAGAATCAGGCAAGCGTCTATCATCATTAGTCGGCACATCATCGTCTAGAGGTTCCTCAAAATATACACCCACTCCACACATCTCCCGTGCAAGCATGTTCATTGGGTAGTCGTGGTCCAGCTGTTGGAGCTCTTCAGCGGTTGGAATACGTCCACCACTCATCATAGTAAATCGTGTCATTCCATAGAGATGACGGAAGAAACTCTCATCACGAGCATGTCTCTCCGCAGTAGTAAGGTTGACTCCATGAGTTGTTTCAGCATCTTTGACCTTGGTGAGGTCAACCTTCTTTGGGTTATGTGGGAGTTTGTGGTCAGCTGGTTCCTCTTCTACATCCTCCTTCCGCAACATTGCTGTCAACAAATTGCCGAATGTGAAATGGGACCTTTTGTGGAGTCTGGCCTTCCTCATGGTAGATCAAATGATTTCCCCAAAGTTGATAGGGACATTTGTCATCAAAGCATAGACCAAACACACTCTATCTCTCGATATCTTGGTGTATTGAGTTCCAGGAATAAGGCATGAGTTGACAATGCGCATCCAGATTCTTGCTTCCCTATTTAGTGGAGCATAGGGGAAGGTATTGTGATGGCCTGTTTCCTTATGTCTGCCCCATCTTGCCATCGATCTGCTTCCACAAAGCGTGTGTCGTATTGCTCTGTAAGGAGGCCTGCTGTACAGCTCTTTGAATGGTGCAGTGTCGATCGAAGGTAAGCCAAGAAAAGAGTTGATCCATTCCGCTGTAAGATGTAACACTTGGCCCCGAATTTTGACTTCATTGCCTGTTGTGTTCGGCGACCAGTTGGCATAAAACTCTCTTGTTAAGTCAAGATTGCACTCTCCCATGTCGCGGAAGATGAAATCCAGCTTCAAAGCCATTATTTTTTTGCCAACATACGCGGCTCTTTCTTTGCTAAGGTCTCCTTGTTGATCAAGTCGACATGCACATATTTCCTTTCTTTGTTGCTGCTGTACCATGCTTTGGCTTCTTCTTCAAAGACCCATTTTATTCCGAACATTCTGCGTGGTAGGTGCGCTGAGGATGATTCTCCTTGGTCTTTTTGACTTCTCTTTTTGCCCTTTTGGGACGTGGTAACCTTCTCCTTGCCTTGCCTCGCTTTAGGTGCCATTGTACCTGAGACTAGAAATAATGTTAGTTGCAGCACAATCTCACATGATACAATCTATAGGCAAGCACTAGGGGTACCACCCCACACTTAGTTTTGTTGCACAAATCAGCGAGGTGAACGTAGTCGATTTACTCAGATTTCGTCAACATACGTTTTAGGATGGTGTTCCGACAAGAAAATCAGCATTGCATCACTTATTTGCAGTCATTGGTCCACTTTCATGGTAGATATAGCAACACTACGACATAGGGGTTATCACATAGAATCGTTATTCTTACAAACACAACCTCCTAAGACGATAGGCACTATAATCTTATCCCGATGGCCGGGATAGTCTATCATGTAAGCATCCAAACAACACTCTTAAGCAATATTCATAGCCATATCAATTCAGCAAATATCATAACAATGCGTTCGAAACAAAATTCAAGTCGGAAACAAGTCAAGAATTCCCTACGTATATATTCACTCACATGATTTTGCAACAACAATCCAAACACATGAACATCACCTACCAATCCCACATGATATAGCATAGCAACATAGTACTTACGATAATTAGATGAAGAATAAGAGAGTACTTACTTGCTTGAAGCTTGTGGAGAAGTTGTTGTGAATTGGAAGAGCAAAAGAAGAAAATTTTGAGAAGATTTGGAGGGTTATGCGGCGCCTTTAGGGTTTTTTCTAATGTGGTTGGGTTATAAAACTAAGTCCCCTTTATATAGGAAGAGTATGGGTCGGGTTATGACCCATTTACAATCGGATTTGGGGACAAGAACACCACATATGCGGCGCATATTACTCGGCATATCAATGACATATGCGGCGCATTGTCTATGGCATAATGGGACATATGCGCCGCATAGTCTATGGCATTTGTAGACATATGCGCCGCATAGTCTATGGCACATGAGATACTGAGACCAAATGCCATAGCATAGGCGGCGCATAGTCAAAAGCATACCTAGGTATGGGCGGCGCATAGTGTATAGCACACTAGATTCCGAGTCCTTAGGCTATAGAATAGGTTGTGCATCGTTTGTGGCCTATTTTTTCCAAGGCCTAGCCTTCCTCGAAGCCTATTTTGACGTGAGAAAGGCTCAATTCATTGCCTTATGCATCACCATGCCTAACTTACCGACTTTACCACACAATGCGTCCAAATTGTCGATGGAGATCAATCTTCTCGTTGAATACTTCTTGCACCTATATTTGCTTAAAACAAAATGAAAACGATTAGTACGATGGGTTGCCTCCCACCAAGCGCCTTAGTTTTGGTCGTGGATCGACTATTATTTTTGGATTTTTCTTTTATCAAAAACGAAATAAGTACTAAAAAAAATGATAAAACGATAAAACGATAAAACGATAAAACGATGGAACGATGGAACGATGGGTTGCCTCCCATTAAGCGCCTTATTTATTGTCGTGGCTCGACGTAGTAATCTCGAGTACTTAGACTTCGTCGAGATAAGTGATGGCCATGTCATTCATCGAGTCAAGAGGACCGATATATGGCTTAACACGTTGGCCATTCACTTTGAAGACAACACCATCATTGTCTTCCAATTCGACTACTCCAGACGAGTAGACTTGGATGACTTTAAATGGACCAGACCACTTTGATTTTAACTTACCTGGGAAGAGCTTGAGTCTGGAGTTAAAGAGTAGTACCATGTCACCTTTTTGGAAGTTTCGTCGAACAATCCGCTGATCATGATACTTCTTCGTCCGCTCCTTGTATAAATCTGATCTTTCATATGCATGGAGACGAAATTCATCTAGTTCGTTCAGCTGATCCAACCTCAGGTTCTTCACATTATCCCAATTCAGATTCAAGTGCTTCAATGCCCACAATGCCTTGTATTCAAGCTCGATGGGTAGATGACAAGCCTTCCCATAAACTAGCTGATAAGGTGACATGCCAATGGGTGTCTTGAATGCAGTCCTATACGCCTATAGTGCATCATCTAGCTTTCGAGACCAGTCCTTCCTATTCGGATTAACCGTCTTGGCAAGGATTTGCTTGATCTCGCGGTTGGAAACCTCAACTTGTCCACTGGTTTGGGGATGATAAGGCGTAGCTACCTTGTGTTGCTTGACTCCATACTTAGCCAATACAGATTTGAATAGCTTGTTGCAAAAGTGAGATCCTCCATCACTTATGATAGTACGAGGTACTCCAAAGCGAGAGAAGATATGCTTCTTTAAAAACGCTACAACACGCTTTCCTTCGTTGTCGGCCAATGCTACAGCTTCAACCCATTTTGACACATAATCCACAACAACCAAGATGTACTTCATTCCAAACGAATTCACGAATGGTCCCATGAAATCAATACCCCACACATCAAAGAGTTCTACCTCCAGAATTTTGGACATGGGCATTTCATGGTGTTTTGAAATAGCACCTTGACGTTGGCATTGGTCACACCTTCTCACATAGTCGTGTGCATCTCTGAATATTGTAGGCCAATAATAACCACTTTGCAAGACTTTCCTTGCCGTTCGATTCCCTGCATGATGTCCTCCAACTTGCGAAGTGTGGCATGCTTCCAATATAGTAGGCACTTCTTCATGGGTTATGCATCGTCGAATGATACCATCCGCGCATCTTCGAAACAAATATGGCTCATCCCAATAGTAGTGCTGAACGTCATGCATAAACTTCCTCCTTTGGTGGTAAGATAAATTGGAAGGTAACACACTACTCACCACGAAATTTGCAAAGTCGGCATACCATGGTAATTGCTCCATTGTGGTCGCTAGTATCTCCTCGTCAGGGAATGCATCATCAATCTGATTTTCTGGTTGCGCCACATACTCATTCTCAAGTCTAGATAGGTGATCAGCCACTTGGTTCTCGCAACCTCTTCTATCTTTGACTTCAAAATCAAACTCTTGCAGCAGCAATACCCATCGAATCAGCCTTGGTTTCGCATCCTTCTTCGTCATTAGATACCTAAGAGCTGCATGTTCTGTATGAACGATCACCTTAGTACCCAATAGATAGGCACGAAACTTCTCAAACGCATACACAACTGCTAGGAGCTCTTGTTCAGTAACGGTGTAGTTCCTTTGGGCTTCATTTAGGACCTTACTTGCATAATAGATAGGATGAAACAATTTCTCCTTTCTTTGTCCAAGAACAGCACCAACGGCTACACCAATAGCATCACACATGACTTCAAACGGGAGCGTCCAATCTGGTGCTACCATGATAGGGGCTTCAATGAGTTTTCCTTTAAGGCATTCGAATGCCTTTAATCAATCTTCATTAAAGTCAAACTTCGCATCTTTCTCCAGTAGTTTGCACAATGGACTAGAAATTTTGGAGAAATCTTTGATGAATCTACGATAAAATCCAGCATGGCCAAGAAAACTGCGAACTCCCTTCACCGAAATTGGAGGTGGTAGCTTCTCGATTACCTCTATTTTTGCGCGATCAACCTCTATTCCTCTTTCGGAGATCTTGTGCCCAAGAACGATTCCTTCTTTTACCATGAAGTGGTACTTCTCCCAATTCAGCACAAGGTTGAACTCTACACATCTTTGTAATGCCATGCTCAAGTTCGCTAAACATGCTTCAAAGGACTCACCAACAACTGAAAAGTCGTCCATAAATACCTCCAAAGTGTCTTCTACCATATCAGAGAAAATAGACATCATACAACGTTGAAAGGTGGCTGGTGCGTTACATAACCCGAATGGCATGCGTTTGAAGGCAAACGTACCATATAGGCATGTGAACGTTGTCTTCTCTTGGTCTTCGGGAGCAATACAAATCTGATTATAACCTGAATAACCATCCAAGAAGCAAAACCATCCTTTCCCCGCTAATCGATCTAGCATTTGGTCCATAAATGGGGAAGTGATCCTTGAGTGTCCAAGAATTCAGCTTGCGGTAGTCCATGCATACTCTCCATCCAGTAACGGGCCTGAGTGGAATAAGTTCATTCTTTGCATTCGCGACCACCGTCATGCCTCCTTTCTTGGGAACACATTGTACTGGGCTTACCCATGTACTATCAGAAATAGGATACACGACTCCTGCGTCTAACCACTTGATAATCTCCTTCTTCACCACTTCTTGCATAGGTGGGTTTAGACGTCTTTGATGTTCAATGGTGGGTGTGCACTTTTCTTGAAGCTGAATTTTATGAGTGCAAATTCCAGGTGGAATACCAATAATGTCCGCAATGGTCCATCCAATAGCTCTAATATACTTGCGTAGGATCGCAATAAGAGCTGCAACTTGTTGCTCACCCAAATCGGCTGCCACAATGACTGGAAGAGTGTTTCCGCTTCCTAAAAATGCGTACTTCAAATGGCTTGGCAGCTCCTTCAATTCTAACGTGGGTGGTTCTTCAATAGATGGCTTAGCTGGTGGTGTGGGTCGATTCTTGAGATCAAGATCCAGCTTCTTGGGAGTATAACGATATGTTCCTAATCCCGATAGAGCACAAATAGCTTCTTCAGAAATTTCAGCATCCTCATTCTCTCCTTTCATGAGCGAAACCTCCAAGGGATCATCAAGAATTTGTTCTTCTTCAAGTCGTTCTTCCTCGTCATCAACGACAACATTAGCCACAGAAAATACACTCAGATCTTTGGGTTGCTTCATTGATTTGCAAACGTCAAAACGAACCACTTCGTCATTGATTCGGAATGAGAGTTCATTAGCTCTCAAATCTATGAGCACACTTCCCGTAGCAAGGAAAGGGCGTCCCAAGATTATGGGAACCTCTGAATCTGCTTCACAATCCAAGATGACAAAGTCTGCTGGAAAGATAAATGAAGAAACCTTTACCAAGACATCGCATAGAATACCAACCGGTCGTTTTACCGACCTATCCGCCATAACAAGCCTCATATTAGTTGGTGTAGGATCTCCTAACCCCAAATTCTTGTAGATTGATAATGTCATCAAGTTGATGCTGGCTCCTAAGTCACACAATGCTTTAGCAAAGTCCAAAGATCCGACGGTGCAAGGAATCGTGAAAGCTCCGGGGTCGGCCTTCTTCTGAACTATCGATCGGGTAGCAATTGCACTACAATGATGCACATCATCCTTCAGCTCATAACTTGCTGCCCTCTTTTTAGTCAAAAGATCTTTCATAAACTTCGCATACCCAGGCATTTGTTCAAGTGCCTCCACTAATGGAACATTGATGGTCAGCTGCTTCAACATAGTCATGAATTTGCTGAACTTAGTGTCATCGGCCACCTTCTTCAATCTTTGTGGAAAAGGTGGTGGTGGGTATGAAAGTGTTCTCTCCATGGCTTTCTTCTCCTCTTGCTTCCGTTTATTAATTTTTTCAGGCTGCACGCCACTAGGTAAAACATTCTTGACGTTTGAAGTAGTTGTTGCAGCTTCTTCTCTTGTAACGTCACTAGGTGTGGCGTCAATGTCTGCTGCTACGTCAACCACTTGCTTGCCTTTTGCTGAAGTTTCCAGCACCTTACCACTTCTGGTAGTGATGGCCATGCATGACCCATCATTCCTTGGGTTTTGCACAGTATCGCTCGGTAAGGTGCCAGCCTTTCTTTGATTGAATGCTGCTGAAAGTTGGCTCAATTGCTGCTCTATTTGCTTGGTAGAAGTGGAATGAGAATCAACTAGTTGCTTCATAGAGGACAAATCATCAATCACCTCCTTAACTCCCGCGCTCGTTGCTTCCACTTCTTTCAATAACTTAGCCATCATGTCTTCCATAGAATTAGATGTGGTGGTATCACGTTTACCAGGGGGAACGTACAAACCACTCTTTTCATTATTTTTCTTCCAACTACCTTGGTCTTTGCTTCCAGATTTATCATAATAGTTCCGACCTTGGTTTCCTTGGGCATTCCCACGGAAACCCCCCTGATTGTTCAAGTAGTTGGCCTCCTCTTCCGAATCAGATTCGTCTCTTCCTTTCAGCGCTACAGCTTTCACTTTTTCGGTCTTCCCTGATAATAAGTGCTTTGTCAGAAGATCCAATTGTGTTTTCATGTGCTCCATGTCTTGCTCACGTTCTTCTTCTCTTCTTCTTTGGTCTGCAGACATGCCAATGGATAAAGTGGGGCTTGCTACCTCAGAATCCCTGGTATGCCAAGCTCTACTTTGCTTTGTCATGCGATTTAGCATATTGCTTGCTTGACCAAAGGTGAGGTCCATGAAAGAACCTCCAGCTGCGTTGTCCACCACTGGTTTAGTTATTGAATTCAAGGCTCTATACAAGATCTCCATGAGGTGAACATTAGTCATGTGATGGTTTGGGCATCTCGCTAGCTTTGTCTTGAACCTCTCCCATGTTTCATGAAGAGCTTCAGAGGGAAGCTGACGAAAGTTGCTGATTTCATCTATCAATTGTGCTCTTTTGGATGGCGGAAAGAATCTTTCTAGGAAAGCGTCTCTCAATTGCCTCCAA
This sequence comes from Capsicum baccatum var. pendulum, assembly GCA_030864225.1. Classification (NCBI taxonomy): domain Eukaryota; kingdom Viridiplantae; phylum Streptophyta; class Magnoliopsida; order Solanales; family Solanaceae; genus Capsicum; species Capsicum baccatum. Next base: position 44,038,820 of record CM061557.1, on the reverse strand, counting down.
TTTGTAATTGAATCAGGAGTCAGCCCATTCAACCATAGTGTTGCCTCCCCAGACAGAGACAATGGAAATAGCCGTAATCGAATAGCATTCTGACCAACACCAGGATTGTCAAAAGACTTGCATGTAGAAATAAAGTTGATGAGATGCATATTCGGATCATCGCCTGCTAGTCCACCAAATAATCCCTTGAGTTGCAATAACTGAATCATGGTGCTAGTGATGTTGAACTTGGCTCCGGGCGCTAATGGTGGTGGAATTATTGCTCCAATGGCTCCGGCACCATCAAGATCATCATCATCATCGTCGAAAGCTGGCTGCAAAGGTTGGCGATCATACCTATACCGAGCTTGTCGACCTCTTCGATTGGCAGGTGTTATAATTTCAGCATCACGCCTAGGGTTTAGTAACTCGTCATAACCTAAATCTTCATCGTCAGGATTTGTTGCTCGCCCAGGATTATCAATGTTTTGTTGTTGGACTTGAGTAGCGGCAAGAGCAGCTAATCTTGCTTGCTCGTGTTGAGCAGCCATCCTGTCGATTTCAGCTTGTGCTTCCATTCTTCTAATTCGTTGTGGTTCAGGATTGATTGGTAATAACGGTTGACCAGAACTTCTAGTATGGGGCATGCACTAAAGTAAAAACCTGCAAGAAACAAAAACAAAAACTAAAAGTAAAAGTACGAGAATCTTTGACCAAAGGGTCTAGTAATTTTCACAAACTTGATTGACACTCGTATTCCCCGGCAACGGCGCCAATTTTTGATAACGCTCAATCTATAGCTCTCGTGGGAGTGTAAAGCGGTCATTAGCAAATATAGAACCCAACCTGGGTTGGGTGTCGATCCCACAGGGAATATCTTGGTCAACAAGTAAGCAAAATTAATAGACTTTTGGTGCAAGTCTCGTAAGAAGGGGGGAATTGTAATATGTAACCAAAGTAATAAAAGCTGAAAATAGCAAAGTAAAAAGAGAGTATTTCGTAGGTTGTGAAACAATGAGAATTAAAGCGTTGGGGTTATGTCCACCTTCTGAGGTATACGTCTCTATCGGCTATGAGTGTGTAGAGTCTTGACATGCAATTGCTTATAGAGAATTGTAGTTGATGGTAAATCCAAGCGTCTCGCGACCTAAACAAGGACTATTTCACTTTAACTCTCACGAGCTTAAAGCGTGTCTAACGGTACGAATTCTCCAAGAGGTTAGTCCAGTTACGGCACTAGCTTTTTAATAGGAAAGGGTGTCCTACTACCTTGACATTATCTCTTTTCCAGACAAATAACCTTTCTCGCGAACAAGTTAAATGTTAGACTGACGTATTCTTGCGTTTGCAACCGCAAAGACTGTAGATTAAGATGAAGAGAATAATGATATAAGCAATATACGTGTCTTGAACTCACAAACTCACAGCAATAGATAGTAACTCATTCGGCTTCCATAACCCCAACTAAGAGGTTTAGTTACCCATGAATGCGAAGGATATCACGTTTTGCATGGTTGATGGCGTGAGAAGTAGGTGATAGGCGTGTGGTTTTGGTGATTCCCTAGCAAGTACCGCTTCTCTTGTTGTGGAATTTAAGAATAGAAGAGTAGATTAGAAGTGTTTGTGGTGGAAGATGAGAGGGATGGAAGAAAATTAATTGTTGAATTAAGTGAAGAATTAATGATTGTTCTCTCCACTAAGGGAGGAATTAATTAAAAATCTCTAGCATGATAGGGTATTTATAATACTCCTATCCTACTCCTACTATGATAATGAAATAAATAACCAAATCCTACTAAACTAAGGAAATACTTAACCCATTTGTACTAGGTTAATGTAACATTCTCCTAATCCAAATAAACTAATGAAATACAAAACCCAATTGTACTAGGTTAATGTATCATTGTCAAAATCCAGCTTTGTGTCTGTAAGTCCCCAAAGTCTTCAGAAATGTTGTTTTAGCCCGGGACAGATTTTCCATGCAGCAGTTTTGGTCCTTAGGCGTGTAGACTTCCTTCCCTTCCTTTGTGAGCTTTCTTTTGCGTCAAGTAAGCCATAAAATGCTGTATTTTGCATCATTTATACCTGAAACTTTCCTAATCATGTTCGTTAGCTCATTTACAGGAAAAAGGACTAAAAGTGCATGAAATATATAATTTGTTCTCAAAACTAGGCTAAAATATGGGCAAAATATATTGATATAGGCGTGTAAATTCGCCTATCATCAAGAGACATATTGATGAATACCCACATACCTTAATTGAACAGATTCTTGAAAAAATCTTGAAATAAAAAGCTTGAATCCTTGTGCTCTTGGGAGAAGAATCTTAGATTATTGTTCTTGGTAAAGGGGAGAGTTTTTACATGAGTTGTTTTGAGGAACATGGACAACTAATGCTCATTTTGTGTTATAAATTATGTTTGGACGGTTTGGGTTGAGGGGAAAAGACTAAATTTCCCCCTTGGCCCATAGGGAGATTAAACTGTGGGGGAATTACCTCCGTGGTGTGGAACTTATTTCGGATGTGAGACCGGAAAATCGTGGACCTTATTTTGGGTGATAGACTAATGTGTCGCGTTCATTTCGCAGACCCTTACTATTTCTCACAAAAATAGTCATAACTTTTTGTTAAGATATCACATTAAGGTGAAATTGGTATCGTTTGAAAGATAAATCAATTATGTATCATTTGGTGGGTATTTAGATGAAAAATTTCACATGTAAATAATTTATACACATTTAAAGTCGACTCTTGTAGAATCGAATACCTTAATTTGGCCGAATCAAAGGCTCTTAGCTCAACTTTGCTCTAAGTGATTTCTACGAACATTTTTGACCTTAATAGAACTTTTCACATTATGATAATGATCATGAAACATGAATTCACATACAAATCATGGGATTAGATTTTACACACGTTGGAATGACAGTTCAAAGTCTAGCCTGGAAATGTAGGGTGTTACATTTTGATGTTATAGGATGCTTCGTGGGTGATGATGAGGATATATGGATGATAAACAATATGAAAATCAAGTGAAAATAATAGATCAAGTCTTGGGATGGAAGGACGAGTTCACTACAATCTTAGAAGTAAAAATAAAGGTCATGAAGGCATGGGGCGTTATGAACCTTAGTCCACACGATGAGAGGGGCGAGACAGACCTAGATGTTTCTTAAAATATGAATTCCAGTGTGTCATTGTGATTAGGCTGTGCCTCACACCCTGGTCCCCACATTGAGAGAGGCAACGTGGACCTAGTTTGAAACTCAGAAAAATCCTCCTCCTATGAATAGGACACTGATGCACAATACAAAACACCTTGGATGACTCGGATAGTTTAAGGGAGGATGGAAAACACTTCAATTAGTATTTTTATTTACTTAATTTAGTTTGATTATGTATTTTAATATGTTTTCATCCACCGTGATTAGGATTATGTTCATGAACAGCTAAAAGCTCCCTTTCTGTGATTAAGGCCAAGAACATGATTATTATTTCTTTGAGTTGATTTGGTTTAGATTGCTTATCATATTTGATTCATTATTTATCCTTATTATTACTATTTTAAAGAGTAGAAAACCTTATAATACATCTATTATCGTCTTGTGAGTCCGAGAGGAGGAACAAAAGGATTGAATGTAGGGGTAAATAGAATAGGATTATAATCTTCTACAAAATAAAGTTATAATTTGCATTTAGGATAGCGATATATCTAAGTGACCTATTTGATTCATTATAGGATGAAATATAAATGCATTCAGCTTAGTTCTCACATTCCCTCTCAATGATGCAGTTGTGGGGCTAAGCTAGATAGAGGGTTAGAGGATTGAGAGACCATAATTATAATTCAACCTCATGAATCAACAACTAAAATAAGTAATTTAACCAATGAAGTTCAATAGCATAACAGGATTATTCGTGGAGCCTTAAACCTAGGTTCCACTCATTAATTGTTCAAGCACTTTAATTTACTGCATTATTTACTTTACGTTTAGTTATAATTCTCAAACTCTTTTGGTCATGTTTGCACCACTTTAATCTCAATTGTTAAACTTGAATTAGATAGTTGCTTAACACAAGTCTCTGAGGGATCAACATTCGAATTTTTATAAGGCCACTTTACTACTTAGTTAGATCACATGCACTTGCATGGGCGTATGGGTGAATATATAGCCAAATTGAACTAAAGAGTGTGAGACGGAAAGATGAGTGTTTTAACTAGAACAATTGTACGTAAATGTACTCTTTTAAAAGAATTACATAAAACAATTGAAGTAAAAAGATAAGAACTTTTACTTCTTCAATTTCTATTTATAATTCATGCAAATAGTTTTAGAATACATATATACAATTAGAATATGTCTCATTGTATAGATTTAGTAACCATTAGCATGACACATTCGTGCAAAATAGGCGTCAAGTTACTAGTCTTTTCAATTGAACACTTTTGGCATTCTATAAATTTTTTGTGTGGACAATTTGAATTTTGAGATTTTCATTATGGCTTAAAAGAGGGCAGCACAATGCACTAAAAATCTTGTGTGCTATGCGCAGGTTTCGAGAAACAGTCCAATCACAAGGCAACAATTTTAACTATTACTCCAAGACACCCTTTCTTATTCATTATTGATTAAGGATTAATAATGAAACAAAATTGATGAAGGATCATATTTTGATTTGTAGCTATTCCCTCCATTTCCTAAATATGTGATGTTTTTAGCTTGGGTATGCTCCTTAAGATACGAAGCGTGTAGAAGTTGTTATTAGTGAATTTCACAAGTTTACAAAGAGTACTTTTACTAACTTATTCTTAATAAATATCTTGAAAAAAGATGTAACTCTTTAACAGTTACTTGATCATGTAGAACTCTATTTGCTTAAAAGACAAATTGAAAAAACATCATTAATATCTTTTTAATTATCTAAAACACTACTTATTTAGAAATAAAATTGAAAGAACATCATTAATCTAAAAAATAATTGATTTTTTTTTGAGTTGTTTATCATGCTCAAGGGTAGTATATACTTGTAATTATAAGAGGGATAAAATGAGCTATACACAAAAACATGTAAAGTAACATAAATATATATCTTAACATATCATATTTACACAAATCTCTCCTTACAAAGTAATTACAAAAATTTCAACTAATCATGTATCTTCGCTGGATGTGTCAGGATCTAATTATGAATCTCAACATATCCAAAATTGAAAAAAATGTTTCGAAAGCTAATTATGTATTTTTACAAAGGAAAAAGTTGGATGCATTATGTATCTCGACAGACCCAAAATCAAAAAATAAAACAACAGAAACTAATTATGTATCTTTACAAAAGAAAAAGATGTATCTTCGTGAGATGTGTCGGAAGCTAATTATGTATCTTGGCAGACTCAAAGTTGAGATTTTCAATAATGATATTCAATATCAAAATTTTCTATATTGAAGCTCCAAATTTTCGGAATTTGTGTTGTTTGCCAAGTATATACAGGGGTGGAGCTACCTATTTGGAACGAGATGCTTCAATAATATGGAAGAGTGAAGTAAAGAGGATTACAAATACTAAAAACTATCTTATGGTCTTAAATTAAAGATACGACAAATCTATCAAAATACTCTTTAATATTATAATATTAAACATGCCATATATAAATTTGGAATTAAAGAGTTGCTAAAAAAGGAAAGGACCATTCCTTTTCAAGTCGATTAAAAAGAAAAATATGTCAAACAAATTGAGATGGAAGGAGTATTTTTATAACATTTTACTGTTTTTCACATAGAGCACGCACATATTGGATTCAATTAAATCCATTAATCATAGAGTCCATCACCCATCTACCTTTGAATCAAGTTTTCATTCTCTTTGTGATGCAGTATATACCTCTAGTTGAGTTTGTGGAGAAGCCCTTAATGCAAGTATATGATATGTTCAACAAAGTAATCGACATTTTCATCGCTCGACTAGGGAGACGTTGCTGTGGATGGTCTATCCATCAACTGGTGACAATCTAAATATTAAACTTTCCACATTGTAATTCAACACAGTTGATAATCCAAATATTGAACTATCCACATTGTTATTCAACACAATTGATAATCTAAATATTGAACTGTCAAGACGGTTAGTATCCCAATCAGCATTTCATATTGTAATTTCACACTCACAATGACTGTTATTCTTTCTCGAGTTTAGTAAAATCTGTATTTTTTAACTTTCAACAAGAACTTCAAGCACATGTTCAAATAATTATATGAACAATCAAATGAAGTTTAAACTCTGTATTTACAACTTTAAATTTTTAACTATAAGTTCAACCCAACTTATGAACAACCATAGATGAAGTTCATACTATTTTCATGAAAATAGAAAAAAACAAAAAACTTCAACACAAGTTCAACCAACTTATGAACTATCAAAATAAAGTTTCATGAACTTCAAACACAAGTTCAAATAGTTGAAGAACTGCCAATATGAAGTTCAAACTAGTTTCTAGAAAAATAGTAAAACCAACTTTAAGAAAAAAAAGATGAAACAAATATTGGTGAAATTACAATAAACTTACAACTAAAAATTACAAGTGAAGAAAATATAAACGACTATCTTCTTCTTTATCTTCGACTGAGGTGAGGATATATCACTCTCTTTAAAGAGATTCGAGCCCACTGCAATAAATGTTTCACCAATCTAGCAGTAATCTTCTTGACTTTTTCCCTCTAGGATACAACAACCTTCTCATAATAACTCAACAACTCCAGAAAAAAGTTGATTTTTGACTAACTTCTGTGAACTTTCTATTATCTTATTTATATTCCAAAACCATGCAAGACCACCTCTATTTATGGGAGAGGAAGTTTTCCATGCAATGAATATAAGAATGAATGATGGTAGTAAAGAGGGAAGATTAATGGCTTAGAGGTTTCATGAGTTACAATGGTTACAAAAATAAAGAGGTAGAATAATGGTGGATGTTATAAGAGTTACATGAAATTTATGTCCATATTCTACCATTACTAACCAAGTATTTAAAATCACAAGAGTTACAAAGAAATGAAAGCTGAAACTGTATCCATCTAACTTTGTTATAGAGTGCAAAAAATGAGATTAAAGTAAGGTATCAATTGCCTCAACTAATGCAGTATAACTGCTGCTGCATGAACCAAAAAAAACTCCCACTAAGTTTTAGTCTTCAAGTGGCTGCTAACTGCCAAGTTAATTAGCATTAAAATATATTAATAATTAATACTAAAATGCCCATAAAAACAATAGTCCCCCGCTCATTTTAATATTAATAAGAGAGTCCACTAGTTAAAATAAGACTACCATGCATAATGAAGGTGTGCTCTGCATTGAACCTTCACTTAGTAATACAGTAATTTTTACTCTAAAAGTTTTTTAATTGTCTTTCTTTTTTTCTATGCCCACGGGCCACCTAATATTTTGGATCGTCCTGCTGATCCGGCTCCGCAGATGTAGGTGGGATTTGCCGAGTCGTAGTGGTCTCAAACTTGAACTATGACTGCTTAGAGGAAACAAGAAATTACTGCTTACACATAATAGTCAAGGTGCTGACATGAGCTTTATAGCTAGCACATTACGATCTTGTGCTATCCTGATTTTAATGAGTATCATTTGAGAATGAGCCTAATTCTCATAGGAAACGGTCTACCTCCACACCCACATAGGTGAAATCCATCTAGAGTGCTCCTGTAATTTAGCACCCCACTCATACGAGCTGTATATTTTCATTAAGAGTTTTATAAACTCAACATCATAATCATTACAGGAAAATGCAATCACACCATAGGGAGGGATTAAAAAAATAGTGCATTTTTCACAACAAGTCATGTGATTTGTTTTTCTCATTGAACCTAGTTATAGGATCTCTAGTCCCCAGGTTGGGTTTCGTAACATATGACTAAAGATTAAATAAGCTTCAATACCATCCCCCTCGATGTACTCCAGACCTTTTCTCTTACGAAGGCCTTAGTCAACAGATCTGTAAGATTATTATAAGATTTGACATAATCAATATTAATGGTACGATTTGTCAAATATGATCTCACACTACTATGTTTTCTCCACATAGTTCTAGATTTACAGTTGTAATAACGGTTTTAAACTCTAACAATTACAGTGATGCTATCACAATAAATTAAAATATGAGGAATTGGTTTTTCAAAATAAGGTATTTGAAATAATAATTCTCTAAACCAATTTACTTTCTCACTAGCTAAAGCTAAAGTAATTAGTTCAGCTTCTATGGTAGAGTTAAAAATAATTATTTGTTTTTTAGACTTCCAGAAAATAGCACCACCACCCAAAGTAAAAACATAACCAGTAGTGGATAAGGAATCACCTGATAAAGTGTTCCAATCTGCATCACAAAAGCCTTCAAGTACAATAGGATATTTTTTTAGAACAAACCAAAATTTTTTGTTCCAATTAAATATCTTATTACTGTAATGCCCCGAATCTGGTACCCGAAATGCTACACGGTGCCCATGACCCCGAAGGACCAGAAGCTAACCCATGACTGATATCTGTAAACTGAGCACTGAATAATAGTAATAGTATTGTAAATGCAGAAATATGAACTGAAAGGCCAAAAGGTTTAGTACTAGTACATAACTAAAGAATATGGTATAACAATACTGAAACAACTGAGATAATTGTCTGAACATGCTGTAGTCTGAAAGCCTCTAAACTGTCTGAATAAGGAGTTGATAGGATATATCCCCAACAACTCTAACTACTAAAATAAACTGAAAACTAAAATAGTAATGTGATTATCATGTCCTCGAATGATGAGGGCTCACTGCTAAATCTGATTGCTGAACTAGGATGCTACTGGTTCTCTGGAGCTCGTGCTTCTAAACCTATGGTATATGACACCATAGCGCAAATACGTCAGTACTTTGAATGTACTGGTATGCAAGTAAGGTAGGCTGAATGCAATAGGTTCATATGCATGAACAATACTAACTGACTCACTAACATGAACGTAAGAATACATGCATGCATACATAACTATAATTGAGATCATGATAGGTCTGGATACTGAGTTCTAACTTCTGAGTCTACTAATATTGACATCTGAGTCACTGATGAGTGAGAAACTGATACTCTATTACTGAATACTGAGGGACTAATACTATGTTACTTATTCATGGATAACTGTGTCTAATAGTTTTGATTATGAAGAACTAGTTTGGTTGACTGTATCTGATAGTCCTAAAGCTGAATACTAATAACATAAGTTTTGATAAATGATATAACTGATAACATGAGTGACTGTATCTGACATTCCTGAATTTGATGGAACTAGCTAAGTTCTATACTGTATCTGAGTAATTGAATCCGAGGTCAGTCCTATCTAGTGGATGATCTTTAAATCTAATGATACCATTACTAATTGACCATAGTTGAGATCAGTCCTGTCTAGTGGGTAATTCTAGAGTCTATTTATAATGATAAGGACTGACTGTGTTTGACAGTCCTAAATCTATACTACTGAGCTGAATTGACTGTATCTGACAGTCCTGATTTTGTAACTAAAACTGTGGGATATATTCATCTAACCGACATGCCCCATACTAAGCTAACTGGAGTCCAACCTATAACCCCAGCTGGAAGGGAGTCTGTACCGCGCCACTGTTAAAGACAACTATTGTGGAGTTAGTCCTAATCTAGAGGGTGACCCCTAGGATCAGTCCTATACATTTAAATGCGCTAACGGGTGATCCCTAAGTATATCAATCCTATATAATGGGTGACATCTCGTACCTACGTTGGCTACGTAGTTCTGAAACTTAGGGATTGCTTCTAGGGATCTCAGTCCTATCTAGCGGGTGAGTCCCTATCCCTAAGCTTGCTCGGTGTTGAATCCTACTCCCATCTGAAAGACACTGAACTGATTAAATGAACTGAGCTAATTAACTGAACTGAACTAAACTAATACTAGCGGTATTGTTTAGTGGAGCTAAACTGAATTTACTGAGTTCCATTGACTGACGAAATGTACTGAGTTCTGAGGACTAAATGAGAATACTGAAGTTACTGAGATAACTGAGCTACTAAAATTACTGAGATTTTTGAGATTTCCTGAGTCACATGACTGACTAAGTTCTATGGATCATAGCTTGACTGAGGAGATCATGAATACATGACATGGCTCTAGGCACATAGTTAAATGGTCGAGTACAAGTACCCCCAGGACACGATGAAAAGAAACTAACATCGCATGGCTTGAACACATGACCAACAACATAATTCATAATTCATATATTGAAGTACTTCATCAAATATGTGATATGCATAAGCTTGTACATACATGGGGATTTCATGATATCATACTAGTTGGGCATTGTTCCTCCATCTAGTCATTTAATCATACACATGGTAGGCATAGAACATGTAGACAACATTATACAACAATTAATCATCATGATTCATCTCTAATTTCATCATCCTAGGGTTTATTTTATAGGTTCACATGAATATACATCTATACAAATCAATTCCATATGAAATTGATCACCCAATATGGATTTGAATTCAATTGATCATTCTCAACATAAACAAAACAAACCCAACATGAAATTCTTAAAGAAATTCATAAACTTAAACTTAGAAAAGATATTCTTAGGCTTCATGGATGAAAGGAGTCCATTAATGAACACTACACATACCTTAGTTCATGATTTCATGAAGATTGACGGTGAAACCTTCTTGAATTTGAATCCCCAATAGAAACCCTAGATTGTTCTTGAGAGAAACTTGAGAGAAACTAGTATATTTTGGGTGAAGAATGGCTAAATCACGTGTTATTGGGTTTAAGTAGGGGTAAAAAATTGACCCTTTTAACCCTTGTAAGCGTCTTTAATTTCTAAGAAAATTTCTCGATTTTCATCCTTGGTGCGACATGCTAAGTCACTGGAAAGTGACAAATGGGAAAATACATGGTGGCGCGCGATACGGAGCTATCGTGTTTCCACCTTGTCTGTGACCTGGAAGTTTGTCGCGATGCACCACTATTGTAGAGCAACACTAGAAATTGACAATTGCTATTTGAGCTATCTCCGTGATGCGCTAAAGGATCAGGTGATACACTGTCTCACTAAAAAGGCTCTAATTCTTCACCTGGGTGTTGGATTTGGGCGAATTTGGTATCGATGAAAAGATTATTTGATTCTCCACATGATAAAAAGTGAAAATCTTGAAAATACCACGTGTACAAAAGTGTATTCATCTTTCAAAGAAAACTTCTAACATTCTAGGAAAACTTTTTAACTAGAAAAAGTATGGGGTATTACAATTACTCTCGTTATAGAAATCCAATGTTCATTACCTGGCTTGCTAGTAAACCTGCTAAGACTCCTACTGCATATGCAATATCAGGCTTAGTGAAATCAGTCACTTATCTCTAACTTCTAACTATGCTAGCATATTCCTTTTAATTTATAATATCATTTTCACTTTCAATAGGAAACAAGTGAATACTAGAATCAAATGGAGTTACAACATCCTTTCAATCAAGGAAATTATATTTTTCAATATTTTCTCAACATAATGTGACTGTTCAAGGAAAATTCCATCACATGTTCTAACAATTTTTATTCCTAGAATATAATTTGCCTCACCACGATCTTTCATATCAAAATGGCTTGCAAGAATATTTTTTATTTCACCAATGACATTCATATTAGAGAAAAAGATCAATAAATCATCAACGTATAGAAAAATAATAACATTCGAATTATTTCAATATTTATGATATATGCACTTATCACACTCATTTGTTTTAAACCCATTATCAATTATGCAGGAATCAAACTTTTCACGCCATTGATTTGGTGCCTGTTTTAAGCCATATAGGGATTTATTAAGTTTACACATTTTGCTTTCTTGGCCAGCCTCAACAAAACACTCATGTTGTTCCATGTAAAACTCCTCATTTAGGTATCTGTTTAAAAAAACAGTTTTTACATTCATTTGATGCATTTGTAAATAAAAAATTATGGCAATAGCAACTAAAAGTCTAATGGATGTAATTCTAATTTCCGGAGAAAAAGTATCAAAAAATTCTAGGCCTTCTAGTTATTTAAAACTTTTAGCCACTAGCCTAGCTTTGTATTTATCAACAGATCCATCCGGTTTTAACTTTTTATGTAAGATCTATTTACATCCAATTATATAGAACCCGGTGATAAATCAACTACCTTCCAAGTTTTATTGGAAATTAGCAGTTCTATTTCATCATTTGCAGCCTCTTTCAAGAAAATAACATCATGTGAAGAGAAAGCTTCTTCTAAAGTGATAGGGTAATCTTCAATGTTAAAAACATAATAATCAGGACCAAAATCTTTTTCTACTCTAGCTCGTTTACTTCTTCTTAACTCAAAATCATTATTTTCTTTATTTTTTAAAGTAGATGTTGAAGAACTAGGTAGTGACAAAATATTTTCTTTAGTCCTTAGACCCCTACTATTTTAGAATCAAAGGAAAATTTATTTTCATGAACAATAGCATCACTTGATTCTATTATCATACTATCTTCAAGATAAAAAAAATCTATAACCAAGTAAATAACAAGTAGTAACTTTCTTATCCAACTTAGAGATTTTAGGATCCATTAACCTTCCATAGGCTAAGCAACCTCAAACTCTTACATATCTCAAATTTGTCTAATGACCTTTCCACAACTCAAAAGGTGTTAGTTTTATCTTTTTTTTTATGAGGCACATGATTCAACACATAACAAGTAGTCAAAAGAGCTTCACCCCAAAAACTTAAAGGTGCACAAGACCCAATTAACATGGCATTAGTCAACTTAAACAATGTTCTATTCTTCCTTTCCGCTACACCGTTAGATGAAGGAGAATAAGGGGCAGTAGTTTCATGAATTATACTCAATGATCTAATAAAAGACTTGAATTCATGTGACTCATATTCACGACCTCTATCACTTCTTATTTTTTTATTTTTCTATTAAACTGATTTTAACTTCATTGAAAAAAGTTTTGTAACACCTTGAGTCTGTACCTCAGACGCTACAAGGGGCTCATAATTCCGAAGGACCACACGCTAACCCATGATTGGTACCTGTTGTAATAACTAATAATAGTACTATAGTATGCGAAAATTAGGCAGAAAACATGCGATAAGGTTTAATATTGTAATAAAACTGAATACGGTATAACACATATCAAATCTAATACATGTGTCTGAAAATAATCTAGTCTGTAAAAGCCTCTAAACTGTATAAAATATGGAGTTGATGGGACATGTCCCTAACTAACTCTGACTGAAATAAGCTGAATTACTGAACTAATCATCATGTCCTAGAAACTAAGAGGACTCACCACTAACTCTGTCAGCTGAATATCTGAACTTCTAAGTATGATCGGGAGCCCGCGTGTCTGAACCTATGATATAAAATATTATTGCACAAAAGAAAGGTATGCTTCAATACTTTGAATCTACTGGTATGCAAAGCGAGGTAGGTTGAAATGCATGGGTTCATATGCATGAACAACACTGACTGAATGACATGAATATAACTAAATAGGAGTAGAGTATATGCATGAATACGTATACTATAATTTGAGGTCGTGATAACACTAGATACTGAGTTCTGAATTATGGATTTACTAATATCTGAGTTTACTGATACTATGTAGCTAATATCTGAGGGACTGTATCTAACAGTCTGGATCGTGTGGAATGATACTGAGTTTTCTTTCTATTTTGAGACTGGAACTGAAACTAAGACTGTGGGAGGTAATCATCTATCTGATATGCCCCTTTTTGAATAGATTGGGGTTCAACCTGTAACCCTAGTTGGAAGTGTGTCTGTACCTTTCCATGGGTAAAGACAAGTTGTGAGTTAACCCTCTCTGACAGGAAGCTCTTTCATCAACCCTCACTGATCGAAAAACTCGTATGAGATATATCAAACCTAATCTAGAAAGAGGATATCTCAACCTACACTGGCTACATAGTTCTATAATTTAGGGATTACTACTAAGGGTCAAACCCTCTGCTTGAAGGAATGTCCCCATCCCTGGGTTCGCTCGGTGTTGAATCCTACTCCTAACTGAATAGACACTAAACTGATCCCTAGTTTATACTAGGCTTGACTAAACTGTTATTAATTATACTGTCTAACTAAATTAAACTGAGTTTATTGAGTTTTGTGAAATGACGAAATACTACAGAATTCTATTAACTAAATGAATTTACTGAGATCTGAACTGAATAATGAACTCGACTGGATTAATACTGAGTCTATTGAGTTTTTCCTGAGTTTTGTAACTAACTGAGAGTACTACTAATTGTGACATGACCGATACTATCCTAAGACTGACCATGGCTCTAGGTAATTAGCTAAATTGTTGGTATTAAATACCTTAGGACTCGATATCATAAATTATAAGACATGGCACAATCTTGAAATATGATAAATAACTACTTGATTATCATTTATTCATTGGGACATTCTGGTAAACACTTGCATGACATGAACTTGAATACATGCTAAAATGATATAATTTCATTATTTAATACTCATGAACAACTCATCAAACACTTGGAAGGCATTGTGTATGCACATAGGAATAATCAACATATGAGCATCACAATGTTCACATGATAGTACATACATAATAGTTGATTTTACATAAATCTTGCACTTAATCATGGAATAAAAATCCAATCAACATTATAATCATGAATACACTTGAATCCAAATCATGGAAAGCATGAAATCAAGCTACTTGAATTTTAAAAGAGTTTCTTGGACTCCAAGGGTAGAAGGAAATCTTGGATGAACACTTGACATATCTTGGTTGCTAAATTCTTGAAGAAAAATGGTGAAACGTTGAGCCTTGTCTTTCAAATTAAATCACCTAGGGTTCTTGTTCTTGAGAAATTTAAGAGAAAGTGAGTATATTTTGCTCGATAAAGGTTAAATTTCATGTTTTAGGGCTGAATAAGGATGGGATAAATACCCAAATACCCCCGAGGATGTGTTTTTTTAATTACTAAAAACTAGACTATCGACGCACAGACTGACGTGCTGCGTCAATGGCATCAATGCTATGGCCAATGCATCACGTCGAATCCATGTTAGTTCACTGGAATTTGCCACTGGGAGCCAACAAAAATATTAATCGATGCAATGGATGACCTGCCGCATCGAGATTGCATTGATAAACTATTTTGGGTTCCCAGACATATGTCAAACGGGGTTCAAAAAATCCAAAACTCATCCGGGAACACCTACTGACATTCCTGATCATGAATCAATCTAAATAACGATACTTTAAGGTCATAAGAGTCAATAAATAGCATTACTAACTAACAAAGGTCAAAATAATACTAAGTCTGAATACTTAGCTAGAATTTTCTAAGTTTGGGACCCCTTAGCAAGCTTAAAAGACTAAGTTGAGCTTAGGATATTGCAGGGTCTTACAATATCTCCCTCTTGGGAACATTCATCCTTAAATGAGACTGATAAATTGAGAATACTGATAGACTAGATTTAGACACTGGACATGCACAATTAAAGCATGATTTCATGACTGAAATTGCTAATATACTGAATTATCATACTGAACATGCATATCTGATGCATGAGTACATAGATAAACATGATTCATGAATATATGACTGGGATTACTGATAATCTAAGCTTATATACTGGACATGCATGTCTGATGCATGAGTACATAACTGAACTAATTCGTGAATGTACGATTGAGTATGCAACATTAATTGATACCAAGTTGGTAGATATATATGAACATGAGACTGAGTAAATTCAAAGGAAATCTATTACCTTAGTTTGAGTCAGAGTTTGCGGAGAAGAGGTGAGGATACTTGGTTTGCATATCTGCTTCTTCTTCCTAAGTAAATCCCTCAACAGACTGATTCCACCAAAGAACTTTGACTGGAGGGACTTCTTTGTTCCTCAATCTGTGAATTTGATAGTCAAGGATTTCGATTGGGACCTCTTCATAAGAGAGAGACTATTCTGAATGTCTATGCTCTCTATAGGGACTACAATTGCGGGCTCACCTATGCACTTCTTTAGTAAGAGAACGTGAAACACTTGATGTACTGAAGCTATATCTGAAGGTAACTCAAGCTTGGAAGCTACCTTTCCAAAATGACTGAGAATTCGATAAGAACTAACATATCATGGACTGAGCTTCCCCTCCTTTCTAGTCTATTCACTCCTTTCATAGGAGAGATTTTCAATAATACAAGATCATCGATCCCAAACTCAAGATTATTGACTGAACAAGTATGAACGGTAACATGAGAACATACCTGAGCCTGAAATGTGATACAAGAACTAATTATCATAAATGGAACTGATCCCTAAATCCATAGCTTATGGTTAAGATTGGAACTTGAGGGTCCACCTATGAGTACCTATTACTCTAAACTGGATTCATTACGTGAAGAGAAGATGAAAGGTTTAGGTCATGAAAGCCTGGGGATTATAGTGTATCTCCCCCTTAGGATAATATGTCCCCTGAAGAGTGCTGATTTGGCTAAGATACTAAGGCAAAACTGAGATGATGCACAGGGTACCTATGAATCGAATTATGACTGCATATCGAGGTTCTAAAACTGAGGCATGACACCTTAACTGAGATGAACTCACAACCACATGGTTTCTCGATCTTGGAATAGTTATATTCATGATACTTTGGATAGTGAGACTAGATGGAAGGATGGGAAACCTAACCATACGAATATTGACTGCCTAACTGCTAAACTGAATTGTTGGTTTTGCAGACAAACTTATACTGAAAACTTAAATTTGACTGGAGCCTTTCTTTGACACTCTTTCTATAGAGCTCTAGTCGATTTAGGAAGCAAAGAGTCTTGGCATGGCTGAATAAAATAGCTGAATAAGAAAATCACATCCTAGCTAAAATTCTGTAATATGAGTCGGGGGCCTACGAAACATCATCTAAGATAGAGTGACTAAGCCTTATGCACTATGACTACAAATTTTCAAGATTAAACTTATCCCTTGAATACCCTCTCAACTATACTCTCCACCTTAGTACAACACATCACCTGAGACTACTGAAAATATTCACATGGGTGTTGAACGTGAGTGCATAAATTTACTAACTTATATGATTATCTGAATGGCTGATAGCTGAATACTTGGTCATGTAATATTGAACTATACTTAATCTGAATAACTGGGCTGTAGAGTAGGATGCATACGAGGTAAGGACTGAATAGGTAACATGAGTAGTGAGCATGAATACGTGAAGACTGTATTATTTGAGAATGCAAGACCAAACCTATAACATGATTCCGAAATAGTCTGTAAACTGAGGTACTAAAATACTAATAACTAAATAACTGATAACTGTATGTTATGGTTAAGAAAATCTAAAACTGAACTGAGTTACTAATCTGATTACTGGACTGGGACTGTGACTGAGGCTGTAACTAAGACTGCAACTGAGACTGTACTAGAACTAAATACTAGGTTCTGATACCTTTAACTAATGAGGTCTGATATGGACTGAATTCTCCCACTATGTTCAAGCCTGCTCAAATCTCCAAAATTTATTTATCCACTTACACATCAACATGACAGTCAAGCCTATCTTCATAGCTATAGCCTCGTGTAAAACTAGCATGCAATAATCTTTTCTTAATATAAAACATTTACTCTCTCCCTTCTAAGCAACTGCTCATCACTACATCATTTTGTAAGAAGAGTCCACTGAAGGGTTAAAACATGAGGACCTGATGTATGCATGAATACTATACCAAACTCGACACTTAACTAGGTCTGAGGAACAGAATGTCAACACCATGGATTTATCAAAAGATCTAAACTGAGGATATGTATGATGAAATCTGAATTTAGCCGCTCGCTAGGAATGTAGCATGGGTCATGGGAATTTACCATACTGTATAGCATGACACGGGTACCTGAGTCCTGAGCTGTATAACCTGAGTCTAGAGTTTCTGTATTCATGGAACATGATTTGTAAAACTGAGTGAACTGGAACTCCTTATATTAGAAACTATAAGCATGCATGATTGATAACATACACGAGTATAGGCTATGATCATAGAGCTGACATGTAAGACATGAATAGATATCATGATAACTGATGGGTTTCGCGAGTCTGGAATACGATTCTGAGATGATCTGCGTAATCATATTCACTGCGAGAGTAGAAAATGATGTCATCTATGAAGATTATGATGAACATGTCCAAGTACTACTTGAACACATGGTTCATCAAGTCCACGAAAACTGCTGGGGCATTGGTAAGAACAAAGGACATAACTAAGAATTTGGAGTGACCATACCGAGTTCTGAAGGCTATCTTTGGGATATCACATTCTCTGACTCTAAGTTGATGATATCCTGATCTGAGGTCTATCTTAGAAAAGTAACTAGGACCCTGAAGTTGGTTAAACAAGTCATCAATTCTGGGAAGTGAATACTTGTTCTTGACTGTGACTTTATTTAGCTGACGGTAATCAATACACATTCTGAGAGAATCGTCTTTCTTATGCATGAATAAAATTGGGGAACCTCACGGGGACACACTAGGTTTGATGAATCCCTTGTCTAGGAGGTCCTTTAACTGTTCTTTTAATTCTTTGAGTTCTGCTGGAGCCATTCTATAGGTCGTAACAGATATTAGCTGAGTATCTGGAAGAAGGTCTATTCCAAAGTCGATTCCCCTTTCAGGAGGAATTCTGGGAAGATCTTTGGGAAACACGTCTGAGAATTCACATGCTACTGATACTGACTCGAGAGTAGGGGTGTAATACCCTGAATTTTCTTCCTAGCTAATTTCATCCAAAAAATGCCTAGTATTAGCTTCTAAAGTGAATGATGATTACAAAAAATAATGAGATAGTAATTTGAGATATACAGTACGATCAATTAAACAATTGCAAATGTAATAAAGTAAAAGTGAGTTAAATAATCATTAATTAATTAGATCAAACATATTTAATGATAAATAAGATGATATTTGTCTAATTTAAGATTAAAAATATGATTTAATTATTATATTAATTGAATTTGTCATAGCAAGTCAGTTAGTTCTAGAATTTCGTAACAATTACTGAGTTTGCTATAACAAGTACATTAGTTGCTGAACGTTTCATGTAGTTGATGAATTATGCTACAAAAAATACATTAGTTTATGAATATTTCACAATATTTGTTGAACATTTCACAATAGTTACTGAATTATTTTACAACAAATATGTTACTTGCTGAACGTTTCATAGCAATTTTTGTCATATTACAACAAGTACGTTAGTTATTGAAATTTCATAGCAATTGTTGAAATACTCTACACATGTAATCAACTAAAATTGATTTAAATGATCACTAATTGATTGGATCAATTATATTTAATGATAAATAGAGTGATACTAGTCTAATTTAAGTTCAAAATTTAGATTTTATAGTTATCAAATTCAATGAGATGCTAATTTGAGATATACTAGATGATTAGTTAAATGATTGCATTGATCAATTATATTTAATGATAAATAAAGTAATATTAGTCTACTGTATGACCAAAATTTATAATTTTTTTGGTAATAAATGTGAAATACTACTATACCAACAAATAAGGAATACATCCTAAGGATCCTCTAAAGGTTGAAACCCCCTTTTAGGAAGATAGTCGCAACACAATGGATGTCGAGTTGCATTACTAATTACATAACTTTTTTATTAAAACCTGACATCTTGTTGCCCTCTTTGTACAATGAAGCATAGTTAATTAATCTGTTAGCTCTAGTTGAATTCTAGATATAAGAACATCTGGTTGAATACAAATTTGTTGGAAAATTAACTTCTTATTGGCAATCCATGTGCAGTATATCATTGCTCCCTTTACTGATGCCACAATCTCTCTGTGGAATTCTCTCCACCTCTTATCCAATTTAGAGTGTTGTCTACTCCTGAAGTTGGTAATGTGATTCACATCTAGCTACTTAATAATGTATCTTTTTTTTAAATACTCACTCCGTTTCACATCAAAATATCCAACAAAAAGGCATTTAGTTAATAATGTATCTTTTTATTAAATACTCACTCCGTTTCATATTAGTTGGCCTTCTTGCTAAAAATATTTGTTTCATTTTAGTTGTCTAGTTTCTAAAATCAAGCGAAGTTTATTGTGTTTTACCATTATGACACCTATCCTTAAATGATTATACAAAGTGTATATGTTTAAGTTTACATTTTCAATGCATAATTAAAAAGGTAACATTAGTAAAATAAACCTCTAATAAATATTTTCTTCAAGGGAGTTGTATTACCCTAGGTTTTGACTCCAAAATTTCTGGAGTGTTAACGATACTGTCCATACAACGAATCAGGTGAAAAGTCATTATCACTCATCATGAGTCATAGGGTGGGACTTGTGGTCTTACCAGTGGGTAACTTAGGATTTGGTTCCTTGACAATGAGTCCAAGTTATGACTCGTTGTGAGACTTAACAAGTTGTGATGTGGACTTTTGAGGATAACAGTAAAGGGGGAAGGTTTTTATTCTTGGAAATGAGTTCACGGTATGACTCGGTGCCAAGAAATTTAAGATGCCTAAGGTTTCTGCCTTGACTATGAATTAATGTCATAAGTCATTGCATCAGATAACGAGTCGTGAGGAGTGAATCGTGGTCATAATAGTGAAGGAGGGGATTTTTGGTACTTAGGTCTGAGTCTAGGTATAGAATTGTGGTCAGACCTCAAGAGTCGTCACCTGACCTGTGATGATTGGATGCAGATTTCCTGCACATTTTTGTTTAGGATTTTTTGGTCTTTTTCTCCCATCTATCTATTATCCCATGGCATAAAAACACCCTAATTACATATTTAATACCATTTATCAAAATGAAACATGCTTTGTTCATCTTTAATTCCCCAAAACAAGAGAAAACTAGGGCTCATAAAGGATTATTTAATTGGGCTCCAAACTTTGGATTCCTTCCAAATTCTTATGTATTTCAGGGTTCGAAGACATTTTTGTTACCTCCGTGCAGCGTTACATAGTGCGGTTGTGTAACGCTCCAAAATTTGATTTCTCGGGATGCCACACGATGCTCTGAATTACAAGTAGTCCTAAGCTAACCCTGGCTGCCTTTTACTAAATCTGAATCTCAAAATAGGGGATATGAATGTAAAATTATAATATATGCGAAAATCTTATCTGAAACATACTAATCTCATAAGTCTTTGTAAAATAATACTAAAAAATCTGAATACCGAATCAAAAGTCTAAAACTAAATCTAGTAGTCCGACAAGCCTCTACTGACTGAATATAGAGAGTCACTGGGACATGCCCCAACTGGCTCAAACTGTCTGGAATAAATGTTGAGTCGTCTACTATTAAACTAAAAATTTGAATAGCTAGGGCCCCAAACTATGAGGACTCACCAACTACAGAGATGTAGGTGGGATGCTCAAAATTCACTCACGCTACTGAGACTGAGCACCTAAAACGACATTATGAGACAATGTAACACACAAAAATGTCTGTGGCTCAGTACTTTGGAAATATACTGAGCATATGAGGGTGAATGCAATAGGTAAACAACATCATCACATTTTATAAAATCATGCATGCTTAATGTAAATAACTCACATAGGCTTGAGTAATCTGAAAATTGAAGATCATAAATCTTGAATCACAAAGCATATAATATAAATCTTGTGAGCCATTACATTCAATTCTAAAATCAGTTCTTTCTGAAAACTACTACATTATCTTGTCAACTGTAAGGGGGAATACTTCCTCTCAAGACTTTAAGAATCTTAAAAATCATAGCTTACAAAACATATGCTTTTATCTTAAGGCTTTAAGCTAACAGACTATTTTTAGGAGTAAGGGACATCTTTTGGGAGGTTCTTCTAACCGAAATAAACCATGTGAGAATTCATGGAGCCCAACGTCTTACCCACGTTGGGAATAGATTTTCTACCCTTGCCATCGGAATAGAACTTCTAATCTTAAGTGATCACAATCTTAGTCATCTACATAGAAGTGGGAATAATCTTAATCCTATGAGGGCACGTAGTTCTGGGGCATGAAACCTTAGTAACATACCCATCTCGGTGCTAAATACTACTCCCATTCTTATGCCCAGGATCTTAAGAAATTCACTTCAAAATAGCACAAGGGTTTAAAAGAAAGAAAATTATCCTCTTTCTTTTCTTTAAAGCTCAAGTCATATGAATAAAGTAGATTCTTTATCTTAGCTTAGGACCTAAAGGTCAAATCTTTATAAAAAAATCTGAGAATAGTCTTATCTTAGGCTACTCATAGCACAAACAATCTTGAAATAACAACTTTAATTAAGGCTTAATGACCCATGCATCAAACTCATGTTAAAACATCAAGATATTCATGCTTGATAATATAAATATTGATAAAATTAAATCTAAAATCTAGAAATTTCTGCAATATGTATGGAAGTATGAATATAATGATGTAATTTAACTTCTAAATCATTGAAAATCTCATAAGCTTGTAAACAACAATAATGAGTATAAACCCTTACTTCAATTTCAGGAGAAATCATATAAAATTCAGTAAATTTGTAATTAAACATAAGTTTTGGGCACAAGGATGAAAGGATTATCCTTGTTCATAACCCCATATACCTCAATTGATGAAGTAGATGCTAAGACTTGAATCTTGGATCTCTATTGATTCTTTGGAGGTGAATTTTTAGAGTCTTGAATTGAGGATTCTCAATCTTGAATTGCCTTGGAGAATTAATGAAAAAATTGGGTTTCTTGGAGAAGGAGATTTGATGATCTAGTATTTTATTTTGAAAGAAAGTGGATGAAATAAGCATTAAGTTCTTTGGAATATGTTAAATATCGTGTTTTGGATGGATTGGGGGCTTGGGAATTGACCAAAATGCTCCCTTTAAACTTTTAAACAAAACTAAAAAATGCAACCTTTTTCGAATTGGGTGGACACTGCGACGTACCACAATCTATAAATCAAAAATGGAGAAAAAAATATTTCATTGGATACAGGGATTTTGTTCGCTCATGGATCATTTTGATCAAAGCCTTTCTTTTATTCGATTCTGCTTCTTACGGCCAAAATACACTGCCTAGAATGCGTTGCTAGATCTCTGCTCTAGAAAGCTATACCTGCAATAACAAATGTGCTTTGACCTCGGCTCTGTTCGGCTCGATAGGTGGCAGGCTCATAACAAGATACTGATTCTATAGTAGCTCTAATTCCTTCACCAAGAATGAGAAGGAAGTCTTATAGAACGAACAAGGCTGCCACCGTTTCTACGACCAACCGATGCCTCACCTGTACAGGCCCATCAATTTCTTTGAGTTTTATTCTTGAAAACGGACTCCCCAGGCGGCTCACCCCTATCTCTAAAAGGGAGTAAGCACTTCACTTTCTAGGGGATGGGATTCATTCACCCATCCTTATGAAAAAGGGGTGGGATATCAGCTATATTTCCTCTTATTGATAGGCATCAATTCAAGTTGCAAAGCCTACTCATCTATCAGCTCCTTTTGTAGATCAGTGTGGTTTAACGAAGCATCTAAGCATAATTCACTCACGTTGATCAATCAATAGGGTTGCCTCCAAGGAAAGAAAATAACATACAATAAGATGTCATCCCATGTCCTCTTTAAATGGGGCACGTAGGCAAACTATGGCTCGCATATTCGTCCATAGGCCAAATCAGATATGCAATTATTGGAATAATTATTGGAGACTCAAATGATGGATATGAAAGCATGATAACTATTTTGTTTTTTGTTTTTGGCTTGATAGATGCCTTCGTTAAAGGGAGTTCCGTTGGTTTAGTTTGCTTAGAGGCAGAAGGCAAAGAAGAGTGCTCTACTTTGAAAGAGAAGGAATGGAAAAACAACCCTATTGCTTTAGCTTTCCCCTTTTTAGCCTCCATATTTCTTCCAATCTGGTCTCGGTTAAGCTCAACGCTACATGGTTATGTAGCTCTTATGGGATTCAAACCCATGATACAAGAAGTGGCTCACTGGAAAAGGGATGAGTGGGAACTAGGCTTTCACCACAATGTGCCACAATCACGGAGCCCTTTAGTTTGCCATTTTGGCCACTAGAGCGATGCGCCAGTATCGCGTAAGGTCACTGAAAATTAACAAATAGGAAATTATCCCTCTCCGTGATGCGCGAATATCACGGAGGTCCATTGGAATTTGACAATTATCATTTAAACCATATCCGCAATGCGCTAGTGACCAAAATGATGGTGTTTTATGATTGGAACTTAAAATAGCCATAACTTCTTCACCGACTGTCGTATTTGGGAGAATCTTATATCATTGGAAAGATTATTCAATTTTCCACACAATGGGAAGTCTAAATCTTGAAAATTCCACATAGAATAAATATTATTTATTTTTGAAGCTATCACTTAACATTCTAGGAATGAATTGAAGCTAAGAAAGTTTGGGGTATTATAGGTTGTCGGTTGGGTTGTGGAGAAGTGGTGAGCTTTCATGTTTCAGAAATCCTTATCTTTTCATTTGGTTTCTTTTTATGTTTTGGATTTTCTTTTGGCTATAGTCGGGGGCATGTATTGACTTAACTTGGTATTCTAGTTCTTGAGGCTTTTGTGGACAAGTGTGTATTGGTTATTATTTTGGGATTCTTAGAACCTTCATTTTGGTATATCTATCTTTTTATTATATTGTTATATTCCATTGTTTATATCTATTGTGTTCTAATTGTTAGACTAAAGGGGTGGTGTCTGGCTCACGGTGAGCTTGAGATACCTGTCACAGCTAGGCCCTGGTTTTGATCATAACAAGCTTGGTATCTAAGCACAGTTCAAGGTCCTTAGGTGTCCACAATGTCGTGTTGACTAGAGTCTCTTTTATGGCTGTGTAACGGGCCACACTTATAAGGGGAAGGCTACAAGGAATTTAGGAATGTTTTTCTTTCTTGTGTTCTATTTTAGGCTATAGAGTCTAGTATCATGAGCTTTCTCTAACTTTGTCTTAATCGCATTTCAGATCATGCTCCCCGAAGATATGACGGTCCTATAAACTCTACTGGGACTGATAACGCTCAAACTATTCCTCTCATGTGAGAATGTAAGCGATCGTTGTCAATATATAGCCCAACTAGGTTGGGGTCGAATCCCATAGGGAATATGGTGTTAATCTTAGTTGTATGCGAGTTAATCAACTATTAGTTAGTAGTTTTTGATAAATTGAGGGTTATGAGAAATTAGGAAACAATGTTTGGTCACTTTTTTTTCAGTGTTTGTAATCAAGAGTTTATGGTAAACCAGAATTATGTTCACTATGGGTTTTAGTACTTGACAGTTGATAATGATTCAAGATTATCACGATAGGTAAGAACAATAGATTGTCTTTATTGAAGTTATTCCTAAATGTCTCTCGACCTACTTAAGCATTTAATTACCTAATCCTCTCGAACTTAGGGAATTTATATTCACTGACCAGACTTCACCTCAAGTTAATTAGCCTTGTTACAACGTCAATTATTAAACGGAAGATTGGTAGCTTCCAAGTCCCTGTCAATAATTCACTTTCTACTATAGTTGATTTCTTATCTCAAGCAAATCAAAGCAGGTGCTATATATCGTTTGCAACCAATAGACAATAGTTAAAACCTCAAAATTATCAAGGAGTCCTATTACCTTTAGAATCTTGAACACTTAGCAACTTACCAAGACCTAACCCATAGATCACATAATTCAGGTTAAAGAGATTTAGCCACTCATAATGTAATAATTGATACAACAAGTTGAATTCATAATTTGAAAGATGAACTTACAGCAAGATGAATAGCAACGAGTGTTTCTCAGATTAGATCAAATTAGAAATCCCAAAATATTGATGATAATCTCTTCAAAGTTAATTGTTTTTTTCTAGACAAGAAACTAGAGAGAAAATAGCAAAATACGTGCGTTCCAAAAATAGGTTTAGAATGTCCCCCTACCAGCTGATATGTTCAACCTCCTTTTATAATTAGAAAACCCTAACATATGCTTTAAATACTTCATCCTAATTATGGAAACAAAATCACATAGTTCAGTAATTTCTCGAAAAGGTGACGATATTTTGTGATGCCTTATCAGGAGTCTGACAACTTATCACAGATGTCGTCAGCTCCTCTTTGTTTTTGACATTCTCTGTCTTAGGCTGACGATGAAGCATGATGGCTTATCAGATCTTTGTCGACTTATCACAGATATCTTTGATGATTTACCTCAACTCTCATGTTCTACCTTAGGCTAATAATGATCTTGATGGCTTATTATAACTGTGATGACATATCAGAAAATGTCTTCACTTCTCCACCTCAGCTCCCATGTCCTGTCTAAGGTTGATGGTGACTCTGACGGCTTATCATAAGGCTGACGGCTTATCACATGTCATCGTCACTTCTTCCAACGGAACCCCATACTCTGTTTAAGGATGGCTATGAAGCTGATAACCTATCAGTATGCTGATGACTTATCAGGAATGTCATCAGCCACACTTCTCTTCTATTTTCTTTAGATTTCAACTCTTTTACTTCCATCATTGTTGGTTCTCTTGCCTCTTGACTTCTACTGCAAAATCAAAGATAAAACAATCAAAAAACGAAAAAAGTTTCTTAATACTTTGCGCATCTGCTCACACATCAACACCCTCAACTTAAAACAATTGCTTGTCCTCAATCAACTAAAACACAACCAAGAGGATATAGAGTACATTGGGCAGTCAATCATCTATACTATCTCAAAACCATCTTTAGCCTTCTCCAAGGTCAATTAATTCCAAATCAACTGTGTATGCTACTGAAGAACAACAATGGGTCACACAGGAATCAAGATACAACATCAATTCAATAACAACAACCACGTATGTATCAAGCTTACACTATCCAAACAAGTTAGCAACTAGCAATGTAACCAGTGTGCCCTCACTATCAAGAAGTCCCACTTCACTTATATCATACATTACATATGTAATCATGGATCACCAAACACTCACTCTCAGAATGAAGTTCCAATCAATGTATGCCAAATACCATAGGCTTTCCCTTAGTTTCATTACCAAGATTTTTAGACAGGTCAGCTAGGATCTCTATAGGTCTTCTCTTTGGCTTGTAATATAGGCTAGGGACTGGTATGATAATCGATGATATTTAAAGTGACTAAGCCTCTTTGAAACTACACTAGCTTCTGGGGTCTTACTTATTAACCTTCTTCTATTCTTCTCTTTTCTTGATCACACATATTTAGGATAGGTGCGGTCTTTTTGACAATCATTTTTTTTCCACAACTTTTCTTTTCTTATTATTTTTCCACCGCACCTAGTTTTTTATTCTTTTCATTTATTCTATTTTTCTTCATACTCATTTTACATCACGCACTCCTATGGTAGCACCCTCAACTTAGGCTATTTGCCTAAGTCAAAGTGCAGAATATCTAAGGAGGACCAGGGCTAAAACAGGTTCATTGTGATACAAATGGGAAGGTGATAGGTATAATAAAAAGAATAGGCATTCAGGATCTAAATCAGGATCAAGGGATATTATTTAGACATGGAAGTTCATTTAGGCTAAAAGCGGACTAATATCAACAATGGCCTATGATCCTTCCTAACCGCTATCCTACATCCAAGGCAAGACCAACCGGGAATGTTCTGGATTTAACACACAACTGGAACTAGGTAGTATCTCACACACACATAGCATAAAGGTACATCACAAGCTACTACCCATTCGGTTCATGTAATTGTTTAGCAATGGTTATCATGTCACTAGTACTAATGCCATAACAAGATGCACTGTGGTCGCATATAGATGCACATCACATGGTTATAAAATAGACAATTAGAGAGGTATTTATCATTCCCAAAAATCAACAAAAATATGTCAACTGCCGTAGATACTTATTTTTCTTCCAGTTAACCATAACACATCACAAAATAAAACACAATACACCTAAACATACCGGCTCTACTAGGAACAAGACTCAGGGGAAAAGAGGAACGATAACAAAAACCCCAAGAGGACATCAACACCCACAAGTAGCCCCACCCTCAATTTAAAATTATACAATGTCCCCAATGCGTCAAACCAAAACAAGAGAGTTAGAAACATATATGTGGCACCATGGGTGCAAAGATCTGATGTCAATCACATAATACGAATACAAATAACAAAATACCTTGGGTTGCCTACCAAGCAGAGCCTGATTTAATGTCGTGGCACGACCCAACTCATTTTTTTTCTCCACCTTGAGGATATAAATTTCACCACCAACTTAGAGTCCATCTTTTTGACTCGATCATAGGGGGTGGTACAAAAATTAAGAAGTCGAGTAATAGATCGAGCGTTGTAAACCACTCGGCCTTAAACTGAGGTGCATTTTTATGTTGCTTATCAAGTGTAAAATAAAGAATATAGGATTCTTGTTCCTCATCTTCACACTCTTCCACTATTTTGGATGATTCCACAGACAAGATATCATCTTAACATAAAATGGAAAAATACTTCGAGTGAGGCCCAACTAATTCTAATTCAAAATTACACTATCTACTACACACTCACTTTTATTCACCTTCTCAATGACAGTCTCAAGATCAAGATGACAATCAAGTGGTTGTGATTCTTGATTTTTCTCCTCAAATTGGCTTATGTCCTCCTCATATTCTTCTTTGTTTAGCCACTGTAAACATGGTGGGAGTGGTAACTCCTTTAGCTTTGCCCACAACTATTCTTGATTCTCTAAAATTTATTTCATCAATTTATTCGCTTGAATTGTGACAACACGCATATCTTTAGTATGATCACTTTGACCACAAGCCAAACACCAAGTTATAGTAAGTAGGACAGTATCCACATCATATTGTGAAGGTTCAATCCATGCACTTCCAGGTAAATCTAGATAGCACGCCTCAAAATATGACCCCCCAAAATAATAACAAGAATCTTCATCACTCAAAAAACCATCTATCCAAGCTGACATCTCAAGAAAGGTGTGATAAAAATAAAAAATAAACTAAACAAATATTTACAAGTTTGAATTCAAGAAAGTAGGCTAAAATTCAAAACCAACTCAATATGCGAAATTGTTCCCCGGCAACGGCGCCATTTTTAATAATGCTCAAACTACACCTCATGTGAGAATGTAAGCGATCGTTGTCAATATATAACCTAACTAGGTTGGGTTCTAATCCCATATGGAATATGGTGTGAATCTTAGTTGTATGCGATTTAATCAACTAATAGTTAGTAGTTTTTGGTAAATTGGGGGTTATGAGATATTAGCAAATAATTGTTGGTCACTTTAGTTTCAGTGTTTGTAATCAAAAGTTTGTGAAAAACCAGAATTATGTTCACTATGGGTGTTGGTACTCAACAGATGCTAATAATGATTCTAGATTCTCACGATAGGTAAGAACAACAAATTGTATTTATCAAATTTATGCCTAAATGTCTCTCGACCTACTTAAGCATTTAATTAACTAATCCTCTTAGACTTAGGGAATTTATATTCACTGACCATACTTCACCTCAGGTTAATTAACCTTGTTACATCATCAATTATTAAATGAAAGGTTGGTAGCTTCCAAGTCCCTGTCAATAATTTACTTTCTACTATAGTTGATTTCTTATCTTAAGCAAATCAAAGCAGGTGCTATCTATTGTTTGCAACCAATATACAATAATTAAAACCTCAGAATTATCA
This sequence comes from Capsicum baccatum var. pendulum, assembly GCA_030864225.1. Lineage (NCBI taxonomy): Eukaryota > Viridiplantae > Streptophyta > Magnoliopsida > Solanales > Solanaceae > Capsicum > Capsicum baccatum. The sequence goes on along the minus strand of CM061557.1, from coordinate 44,009,076 downwards.
AGGATTCCTATTACCTTTAGAATCTTGAACACTTAGCAACTTACCAAGACCTAACTCATAGATTCCATCAGTCAGGTTAAAGGGATTTAGCCACAAATAATATAATAATTGATACAATAAGTGGAATTCATAATTTGAAAGATGAACTTACAGAAAAATGAATAGCAACGAGTGTTTCTTAGATTAGATCAAAGTAGAAATCCCAAAATATTGATGATCATCTCTTCAAAGTTAATTGTTTTGTTCAAGCCAAGAAACTAAAGAGAAAGTAACAAAATATGTGCGTTTCAAAAATAGGTTTAGAATATACCCCTACTAGCCGATATGTTCAGCCTCCTTTTATAATTAGAAAACCCTAACATATGCTTTAAATAGAGTTCAGTAATTTCTTAGACAGGTGATGATATTTTGTGATGCCTTATCAGGAGTCTAACGACTTATCACAGATATCATCAGCTTCTCTTCACTTTTGACATTCGCTACCTTAGGCTAACGAAGAAACGTGATAGCTTATCAGATCTTTGACGACTTATCACAGATGTCGTTGATGATTTACTTTAGTTCTCATGTTCTACCTTAGGCTAATGACAATCTTGAAGGCTTATCAAAATTGTGATGACATATTAGACAATATCGCCACTTCTCTACCTTAGCTCCCATGTTTTGTCTAAGGATGAGGATGACTCTGAAGGCTTATCACAAGGCTGACGACTTATCACATGTCATCATCACTTCTTCCAACTATAACCTATTCTCTGTTTAAGGCTTACGATAAAGCTGATAACCTATCAGAGTGCTTACGACTTATCCATAATGTCGTCAGCCACACTTCTCTTCTATTTGCTTCAAATTTCAACTCTTTTACTTCTATCATTTTTGGTTCTCTTGCCTCTTGACTTTCACTGTAAAATCAAAGATAAAACAATCAAAAAATGATAAAATTTTCTTACGACTTTGCAATTATTCTCAGTTAAAAGCCTCAAATATGTTAGCCTCTGCTTACACATCAACACCTTTAACTTAAAACAATTACTTGTCCTCAAGCAACTAATGTGTCACTTCTCCACCTTAGCTCCCATGTTTTGTCTAAGGTTGACGGCGAATCCGATGGTTATCACAAGGCTGACGGCTTATCACATGTCATCATCACTTCTTCTACCTGAACTTTATTTTTTATTTAATGCTGGCAATAAAGATGATAACCTATCTGAGTGCTGATGACTTATCAGGAATGTCGTCACCTATACTTTTCTTCTATTTGCTTTATATTTTAACTCTTGTACTTCCATCATTGTTGGTTCTCCTTCCTCTTGACTTCCACTGCAAAATCAAAGATAAAACAATCAAAAAATTACAAAAGTTGCTTAAGACTACAATTATTCTCAGTTAAAAGTATCAAATATGTTAGCATCTACTCACACATCAGGGTCCTCTTTCCCAACTAATGAAAATGTGGATATGATCTGCCTTGTTCATAGAATACAGATCCGATCTAAGGTTTCTATTCCTGATTGTACAACTTCACTTAAGGGTCCATCAGCCCCCACTAATCATTCCTCGACTGGTGACACCGATGCTCAGTCACTTCAGAGGATATCTCTAATGCAAAGTTTCATCAATCTACTTATCATCTTACTCAATTGGAGGCATATCAGTCTCATTAGTCTGGTCTTGTTGGTTTTGTAGTGAGTTCATCTGAGGTTACTCAAGTGGTAAGTTTCTGAGGTTGAATCCCCCAACCTTTATAGACCCTAAGGTTGGGGAGGATCCTCAGTTGTTCATTGATGAGATAGATAAGATTCTTATGGTGATGTATGCCACTGATTCTATGGGTGTAGAATTTGCTGCATCTCATTTAAAAGATATGGTATATCAGTACTATAAGAATTGAGAGAAGAGTAGAGGTGATAATTCTAAGCATGCAATATGGGAGGAGTTTTCTGGTGCTTTTCTTGATCATTTTTTCTTCAGGAGTTGAGGAAGGTTACGGCTAATGATTTTGTAAATCTGAGGTAAGGTAAGATGAGTATGAAGTAATATACCTTAAAGGTTCATTAGTTGTTTTATTATGCTACGGAGTTGGTGTCTAGTATGAGGGCTTGAATAAGAAAGTTTTCTTTGGGCTTGTCTCATGATTTGGTATTAAAGTGTAAGACTATGATTTTGAACAATGGTATGGATATCTCTAAGCTTGTGGTTTATATATAGCAAGTTGAGGATGAGGAAAAAGAAAAAAATAGAGATGGGAGAGAGGCAGAACAAGAAATTTAGATACTCAAAATAGGGTGTGAATCAACAAAATAGTGGGAAAGATGGTAGAAAGTGGAGTAAGAAGAAAAATTTGGGAAGTTCTAATTCATATTCGTCTACTAGTGCTCCTTATCCTAAGGCTTTAGGTGATCCTCATTTCCAAACTTGCAGTAGTCCTAAGGCATAAGGTCCACAGTCTAAGGCTAGTGGAGCTTAGTCAGCCCTAATATACCATCTTTATGGATTTTGTGGTTTTCAATATGGTTATTGTAAGGAGGAGAGACACATGTGTTTCAATTATGGCCATCCTGGTCATTTGCATTGGCATTGTCTGGTAGCTAAAGTTTCCACTGGAGCTAATAAGGTCCTGGTAACTACTTCTTCGGATCCTGCACTGTAGGGCACTACTTTAGGTACCGTCAGTGGGTTAATCATCTTTATGCTTTTGCTACTCGTCAGGAATCAGAGGTATCTCCTAGTGTTGTCATTGGTATGTTAAATCTCTTTTCCTATGATTTTAATTATTTTCTTTATACGGGGTCTACCCTATATTATGTGACCTCTTATGTGGATGTACATCTTAGTTTTGGTCCTGAAAATATTTGCGACCCCTTCTCTGTGTCTACTCCAGTGGGTGATCCCATAGTTTCTAGAAAAATCTATAGGGGTTGTGTAGTGTCTATCCTTCATCGGGAGTCATTGGTGGATCTAATAGAGCTAGACATGGTAGATTTTGATGTTATTTTAGGAAGGATTGACTTCATTCATGCTATGCTTCTCAGGATTGTATTACCCGAAAGGTCAGTTTCCATTTATCTAATGAGCCAGTAATTAAATTGGAGGGGAATTTCTTAGTACCTAAGGGGAGGTTTATGTCTTATCTTAGAGCTCAGAAGTTGATTTTCAACAGGTGTTTGTATCACCTAGTCCGAGTTAAATTTTCTAATTTTGAAGGTTCCTCTTTGAAATTTGTCCCTGTAGCCAATGAATTTCATAAAGTGTTTCCTAATGATCTTCCCGAAATTCCTCCTAATAGGGATATAGATTTTTGATTCGATCTTCTGTCGGATACCCGTCCTATTTCCATTCTTCCTTATGGGATAGCGCCGACTAAACTTAAGGAGTTAAAGAAAGAACTAAAGGATCTTCTTGATAAGGTCTTTCTTCGTCCTAGTGTTTCTCCATGGGTTGTTCTATGCTTCCGCGCGAAAGAAAGATGGGTCTCTTCGGATGTGTATAGACTATCATTAACTAAATACGGTGACCGTGAAAAATAAGTATCCTCTTTCTAGGAATGATGATATTTTAGATCAGCTTTATGGTGATAGGTGTTTCTCTAATATTGATCTTCATTTGAGCTATGATCAACTAAAAATTAGGGAGGTTGATTTCACGACTCGAGGCTACCCCCTAGTCGTAACACAGTACTTAAGGCCACATGTGTCCCTAATCTAACCTATGATCTGGCACATGCTATAAATACTAAAAGAGGATAACAAAATACTATGTGAAAATAATTTAATAAAATATCCGAATACCCAAAACAATATCAAGTGTACTTAGAATCATTACTGAAAGCATACTAACAATCTGAAAGCCTCTAAACATGATGAGTTGTTGGGACAGGTCCCTAACTAAATCTAGCTACTGAAATAACATGAAATAAAGTACTATAAAGAATGAGTAATAAAACATCTATCCCTTGATTGATGAGGAAACACCAATGCTGCAAATGAGTAGTACAGGAATGAACTAAGTGCGATGTAGGAAATAAGCATCCGAACCTATGTTATAAGACAACACAACACAAAAAAGAGTATGCGATCAGTACTTTGAATGTACTGGTGTGCGAGATAAGGACTAGATGACATGTATGTATAAATGGTACTGAACATAAATGCATGAACATGTAATTCTAATGCAAGACCAAGTAAAACATGTACTTAAATCATCTGTGAAACTGAATAATTGAATAACTGATAAACTCAATATTTGGTCATGCAAACCTAAACTGATATAATCTCAATGATAAACTGAGATTGTGGAATCTAACTACAACCGACATACTCCAATCTAAGAAAAATCGGAGTCCAACTAGTAACCATAGTTGGATGGGTGTTAGTACCTGGCCAAGGGTACCAACACTAGCTAGTGTGGATCCACTAATCTGATGTCCCGAAGGACAAGGATGTTATGCCACTACTAATGGGGGATCCTCAAAATCTATGGTGGAACCGTACGTCTTAAACTTAGGGACAATAACTAAAAACTCATGCCTAACTAACGGGGGGATCCGCCATCCTTGAGTTCAGTCGATGCTAAGTATTACTCCCAACTAAATGACCCTAGTACTATTATTCAATTAGTATGATCTAGTACTAATAAAAATTTTATCATGGTTCAAACTAATAAATGCTCAACATAATTATAATCTGAGTATAATAACACAATCATAATCTGAATGACTTGTAACTTGAAATTTGTAACACGTATGACTATCTAGGTATCAAGTATCAATAACCCGCCATCACTAAACATACAATAAATGTAGTAACATTGTTGGAATATTGTAAGGAATTTCATGATTTAAGAACTCATTGATGAATATCCAACATACTTGAATTCCTTGAAATTTTGAAGGGAACTTGGATTTAAGATCCTGGGAGAGTGATTCCTTGGAAAAAAAACCCCTTCTTTTGTTATGGAGAGTGGAGAAGATTTAATGTTGTTAAGTGATTGAGAAGGGAGCATATAATGCCTCTTTTAATGTTTTAAGTCATGGGTTGTGTGTTTAAAGAGGAGAAAGGATCAAAAAGCTCTTCACCCATTAAGTTAATTGCACGACTTTTACTCAGCAGCGTGACACGCTGCTTATCATAGAGTCCACCCTACGTGTCAAATTGATATCATAAAGACTAGCCTCTGTGACATGGCAATATCGCGGAGGCACACTACTCTGTTCCATACTAACATTGCAGAGGGTATCCACCTTGACACATAAGAAAATATAGAGGATCATTGCCTCGATGGTCTAAAATATCCTTAAACCACTTTCAAAAATTCCAAAACTCTCCCGAATGACCCTTTTAACATTCCTAAACATATTTCAAGTCAAAAATCAATGTTGTAAACACAGGAATGACAAAAATAAAATACTTGAGATTTTGAGGGTGTCACAAGGATCATGACATTTGTCCTTAGTGTGGAATAATCGCTTTGGGACCTTTAACCATGTGATGAATAGCTGAAAACATACCTAGGATCTTGTGGGATATTACAATATCTATCACTTGGGTTCATTCATCCCTGGAATGAAACAGTCTGAGCTGGGATACTAGGAACACTGAGATCATGCATTGAATGGAATACTTATGAGCTGAATCATGAATAAATAGCTAAATTTAAAATATGATGGATAGAATAAACTAAATTTATGAACACATCCTATGACATAAGGATGATTGGATAGATAAGATAAAAAATGAGAGAATTAATTTAAGAGAAACTATTACCTCAAGCTGAATCTGAATTTGTAGAGAAAAGATGGGGACACTTGGCTTGCATATCTGCTTTTGCTTCCCAAGTTGCTTCCTCAACAATTGGTTCCTCTCTAACACTTTTACTAAAGAGACCTCCTTATTCCTTATAATACGAATCTGATGGTCCAGGATTTCAACTGGGACTTCTTCATAGAAAATACTGTTTTCTATGCCCACACTCTCTAAAGGAATGATTGAAGATGAATCACCAATGCATTTCTATAGCAAAGAGATATGAAACACTAGATGCACTGATACTAACTCTGCAGGAAACTATAACTTATAGGTTACCTTACCAAAATGGTTCAAAATCCTATATGGGCTGACATAGCGGGGAATGACTTTCCCACTCATGCCAAATCTCTTCACCCCTTTCAAGGGAGAAATTTTCAAATACACAAAATCACCAACTTAAAATTCAAGATCTCTTTTCCTTTGATGACTTTTGGTTGTCTTTAGCTTTTCTCAAATCAACTAAACTTCTCTATCACCTCATATACCAAATCTGGCCTTATTAAAGCAGTCTCACCAAATTTAAACCTACCAACAGGAGATCTATATCTCCTACTATAGAGAGCCTCAAACGGAGCCATATGAATACTAGAGTGATAGCTATTATTGTAAGCAAACTCAATCAAAGGTATGTGGTCATACCAACTACACTTGAAATTGATAACACAAGCCCTTCATATGTCGTCTAGGGTTTGAGTGGTCCTTTCTTCTTGACCATCTATCTAGGGATGAAAAGCTATACTGAGATGAACTTAGGTACCAAGACCCTTCTAAAAAGCCTTCCAAAAATGAGAGGGGGTACCTCTATCTGAAATGAAGGTCAACGAATTCCCATGTAACTTTATTAGTTCCCTGAGATAGAGTCCAACATAATCTTCTGTTGAATACAAAGTATGGACTAGCAAACAATAGGCTGACTTGGTCATTCTACCCATAATAACTCAAACCAAATCAATCTAATGACGCATACGAAGCAACCCTATAACAAAATCCATATGCACTACTTCCCACTTCTAAGTGGGGTTGCTGAACTTCTAAAGTGTACCACTAGGTCTTTGGTGCTCAACTTTAACTTGCTGACAATTGTAACACTTAGCCATAAATTTTGCAATGTCTTTCTTCATACCATTCCAGCAAAAGACTCCCCACAAATCATGGTACATCTTAGTGTCTCCTGGGTGAATAGAATATTGTGAACTAGTCACTTCTGTTAACATTTTCCGCCTTAAATTATCTACATTCAGAACACATTATCTTCCCTGACAATAAAGTACACCATCTCCCCCTTGGGAGAAGACCTGAACCTTTTGATCCTGAACCGCCTTCTTCAACTTAACCAAAATAAGGTCTCTATCTTGCTTTTGTTTTTTACCTCAGAAACCAAAGAAGACTCCAAACCATTATGAACCTATACACTACCTTCAGTCGAATCAACAAATCGAACACCTAACATAGTAAGATGATAAACTTCATGAACTAATCCTTTCTTATATAATTACACATGAACAACACTTTTCATGGATAGTCGACTAAGGGCGTCGGCTACAACATTCCTCTTCCACTGGTGGTACAACATACTCATTTCATAGTCTTTTATTCATTCAAGCCACCTTTTATGATAGAGATTTAGGTCTTTCTGACTTTAAGCTCTTATGACCCATAAATATATCAACATGAACCCCTAAAGATGATGCCTCTAGATCATTAAGGCAAAAATAACTACGGCCAACTTAAGATCATGAGTCAAGTTATTCTTCTCATGGGGTTTGAGATGTCTAGAGGCATAGGCTATAACATTAGCCCATTGCATCAATACACAACCAAGACCAACTCTAGAAATATCATAGTAAACTATGAACCCATCTAAACCATTTAGAGCGGAAGTGAGTTGAGTCTTAAACTCCTATGAAATCTTCTTGCAAATATCTGACCACTAAAATTTGACCTTCTTCTAAGACACTTTGGTAATAGGAGAGGCAATAGAAGAAAATCCTTCAATGAATCATCTGTAGTAATTGGCTAAACCCAAGAAACTCTTGATTTCTAATAGAGAGATGGGTCTAGGCCAATTTCTTACTGCTTTGGTCTTTTGAGGATAAACTCGAATGCCATAACTGGAGATGATGTGAACAAGGAAAACTACTAATCTCTACCAAAATTTACACTTATTGAGCTTAGCAAATGACTCGTGATCCTTAAGGGTCTGTAAAACTATCTTGAAATAGTCTGCATAATCACCTTCACTAAGGGAATAGGCAAGGATGTCATCTATGAAGACTATGATGAACATGTTCAAGTACTGCTTGAGCACCCTATTCATCAAGTCCATAAAATATATGGGAGCATCCGTTAGTCCAAAACACATAACTACAAGTTTAAAGTGATCATACCGAGTTCTGAAGGATGTCTTTAGAATGTCATATTCTCTGACTCTGAGCTGATGATAGATGGATATGAGTTCTATTATAAAAAAAGTCATCTATCCTAGGAAGAGGATACTTATTCTTGATTTAGACTTTGTTCAACTGATGGTAGGCGATGCCCATTCTGAAAGAACCATCTTTCTTGCGCATGAAGAGAACTAGAGCACCCCATGAGGAAAAGATAGGCCAGATGAAGACCTTATCTAGAAGGTTTTGGAACTATTCTTTCAATTCTTTAAGCTCATTTGTAGCTATTCTGTAAGAGGAATTTAGATAGTCTGGGTATCTGGAAGGAGATCTTTTCTGAAGTTGATTTTCTTTTTAGGAGGGACTCTTGAAAGATCTTTAGGAAAAACCTTTGGGAACTCATTAATTACTAAAACTAACTAAGACTCGGGTTTTAAAAACTTGAGACCTTGACTCAAACGAGATGATATATAAAACACTGGGATACCATCTTTATTGCCATAAGATATGAGACGAATCAACCTATAGGCACTGAGGTACTACCCTTCCATTCCATGATGGGCTCATTAGGAAATTAAAATTGGACGATTCTATTTCTATAATAAACAAAGGCATAGCAAGATTTGAGCCAATCTATGCTAAAAATAACATCAAAATCAATAATTTCTAATTCTAGAACGTCTAACTGAGGTAACTTTCTGAGACACTATGATTGGACAATTGTTGTATACCCATCAAGCTATAATAGAATGACCCACTAGGGTATTCACTGAGAAGAGTTCTACTAATATGTTAGGGCTGATGCCGAATTCTATGACTATATAAGGAGTCACGAAGGATAGTGTGGCTCCAGGAGCTAGTAATCCATACAAATAAAGATAAAAGACTTGTAACATACCAGTAACCACATCAGGGGAACTTTCTTGGTCCTGCCAAGTCTAGAGGGCATAAATTCTATTTTGGCGTTATCCACTGGTTATGCTAGAAGTTCACTCTACTGAGTAGATAGACCTGCTGGTGCAGTTGAAGAATTAGTCTAAAACGAAATGGAAGGAGTATTCTTATCCATATTAAAATTTCAGATTTATTCTTGTTTATCCTTTTCTTTTTTTCTTTGTGTTGTTTTCCTTTATCTACTTTTTGCAATGAATTTCAAACCCCAAAAAACAGATACAAATATTGGTTAATAATGTACCATGGTAAGACATGATGTATCAGTATAAAAATGATATTTGAAATACAAAGGTATAAGAGATACACAAATACAAAAAATATATTAGGTGCACAGATACATATTGTAAAGGAGATACATATAGAAACCTTCTAACTTATATATGTATATGAAAGAGATATATATCAATTAAAAAATATCAGGCGTACAAATTCAAGAATATGCACCTGGAACATGCATATAGAACTAAGATAAACTATGTATCTTCAGTTTACAAAAAATAGATATGTAACACCCTGAGAGTACACCCTGGACGTCACACGATGCTTACGATCACAAGTGACCACAAGCTAACCCATGATACTAGTACCTGTTGTGAGTACTGAATATAAACTAATAATATAAGGCATGTGTGAAAAGTTGCTAAAATGCCATAAGGTTTAAATCACAACTTTGATAATGTCTGTAAAATAATACTAACAATACTGATAAAGACAACTAGTAATAGAGTCTAAAAACTGACTAACTGTCTGAACTAGTCTGAAAAGCTTCTATTGACTGACTGTGGAGTTGATGGGACAATCCCTCAACTAACTTCAACTGACTAAAAGATATTCAACTGCTAAGGTAAACTTAGAGAAATATACCATTTTCCTCAAAGTATGAGGATGCACCACTGCTACAGCTGACAATCTAGTATGTCTCTAAGCATGGTTAGGAACTGAGCATTTGCACCTATGATATAATACATCATAGCGCAAGAAAATAGTATGCAATCAATATGTTGAATGTACTGGTATGCTAAATAAGGTAGGCTGACATGAATGGATTCATGTGCAAAAGTAATAATTGACTAACTGAATCGCATGAGGTACTAAATAGAATGAAATCTATAAATATTGACAATATGTGAAATCTATAGATACTGATGGATGCATGACCAAGAATAAAACTTGTTCTGAATATAATATGTAAACGGAGATACTAAATATTGATAAGTGAATAACTTATATCTGTATGCTATGGTGAAGCAAAACTGAAATTGAATTACTGAGTTGATCACTGGACTGAGAATATGGGAGCTATCATCTATCTGACATGCCCTAATGAGAAAATTGGGGTCCAACCTGTGACCCCAGTTGGAAAGGTATTAGTACTATGCCATGGGTACTAACACTAGCTATGTGGATCCACTGATATACTATCCTAATGGACTAAGGGTGTCAAGACTAAACTGACGAGTGACCCCTGGGAGGTAGTCAAGCCTAAACTGATGGGTCACTCCTCATATCCTATGCTAGCTATGTAGTTCAAGAGTATTGGGACTGTTACTAACGACTTTGTATATCTGACGGGGAGGCTTCCATCCCTGCACTCGGTTGGTGCTAAATCCTACTCCCAACTGAACTAACTCGGAATACTTAACTGTCCTAAGTTTAACTGATTATGATAGTTGATTGAACTGATAATGCTCATAACATATTGTAACACTATTCTGAAGATACTGAGACTAAGTAAGCCACTATGTTTTCGAGTATTCATAATCCCCAGGACTCGATAGCAATAATAGTAAAATATTACTAAACTTTTGGGACATAATATAGAAATATTTATTTAAAATCCATTCTTGTAGACATTTCATCAAACACTAGATATGCATAGTTCCAGCAAAGCATGGGAATAGCTTAAAGCTTGTAGTAATAGCATGAATTCAACCTCAACAACACTAATTATGATTTAAATCAGTGAATAATAACATTAAAACATGTGGAGTTTTATAACAACTATAAGTTAATGTAAACATGGCATAGAATTACAATTCATGGGAGTTCATGGTTAAAATAACAATTTAAAATAACAATAACTTGTAAAGATCACAACTTTGAATTTAAAATTTGATATTTGTACCCCATGGGTGAAAGGAACTCATGGATGAACATTTAACATACCTGGGTTGATGAATTCATGAGAGTCGATGGTGAATTATTGAGATTTGTTCTTGAATTGTGGAGGCTAAAGTTTTTTTTCTTGAAAGGGGGCCACTTTAATTTGAGTAATTTGTGAAAAAAATAAGCATATAATGCTCTTTTGGGACTTAAATCCCATGTTTTGGACAGATTTGGAGCTATGAGAAATGACCAAACGGTCCCTGGACATTAAAAATAACGATTATGAGGCTTACTGCTGAGCGGTATTAGTCCCACCGTTATGACACCACTGAGTGGGTTAATGAAGGTGACCTACTTCCTTTGGACGAATCCGATTGGGAGTTTTACCACTGAGTGGTATTGGCTTCCCCGCTATTGCACCAGTAAGCGATTTAGTTGCAGTAGGCTACTGCCTTACACGAAAAATGCTATAACTTTTTGCTCGGTTATGGGATTTAGGCAAAATTTATATCATTGGCTGGATAATTAAATTATCTATCTGTTGGTAGGTCAAAGTCTCAAAAAATTCTTAGTAAAATGAAAGACATGATCATTTGAAGTTAACTATATTATCATTCTTCTCGAGAGCTCAATCGGTAAGGGATATTTTGATTCATCTAATAGCTAGGAGTTATTTAGGGCTTTAATATACATCAAACTCACTCATAAAAATACCAATAAAGAATAATTTATTTCCCATAAGCTTGAAGCATATCTCTAACATTGGTTTGGATTTTTGGGGTATCATAATATCTCCCCCTTGGGAACATTCGTCCTCGAATGAGATTGATTAAGCTGAAAACACTGAGGATTTTTCGTTTCATGCTAAATACACACGATGATAACGTGATTACATAAATGAATCTTAAACATGACACACGGATGAACTGGTTCTGTGAATCCATGACTAACATGAGAATAATATGCAGCTGGAATAGAGCATAGAAAAGAGAAATTCTAAGAAGATTATTACCTTAAGTTGAATCTGAGTTTACGGAGAAATGATGAGGGTACTTGGGCCACATATCTGCTTCTGCATCCTAAGTGGCTCTCTCAATGGACTGATTCCGCCAAATAACTTTGACCAAGGGAACTTCTTTGTTCCTTAATCTACGAATCAGGCGATCAAGTATCTCGATTGGAATTTCTTTGTAAGAAAGGTTGTTCTGAACATCTACACTCTATAAAGGGACAACTATAGCTGGGTCACCAATACACTTCTTCTAAAAAGAAATATGGAATATTGGGTGTATTGATGCTAAGCCTGCAGGCAACTCAAGATCATAAGCCACCTTTCCGAAATGGCTTATAATTCTGTAAGGGCCAACATATCTGGGACTAAGCTTCCCTTCTTACCAAACCTCTTAACCCTCTTCATGGGGGAGATTCTTAAATACACATAGTCATCAATCTCAAATTCAAGATCTTTCGTTCTCACATCTGCATACGATTATTGTTGGCTCTGGGCTATCGTAAGACTCTCCCTGATCAACTGTACTTTCTCTAATGCATCAAACACTAAGTAAGGCCACACCACCTCGGCCTCACCTACTTCAAACAAACTAATGGGAGATCTACATCTCCTTTCATAAAGAGCCTTAAACGGAGCCATCTGAATACTGGAATGATACATGTTATTAAATGCCAATTCAATCAAAGGAATGTGGTCATCCCAACTGTCCTTAAAGTCAACTACACACGCTCTCAACATATCCTCAAGGGTCTAAATAGTCCTCTCTTCCTGACCATCTGTATGAGTGTGAAAGGTTATACTGAGGTAGGCCTGGGTATCAAGACCCTTTTGAAAGGCTTTCTAAAAGTGTGAGGTGAACTGCGTACCTCTATCTGAAATGATGGATGATGGGACACCATGCCACCTAACTAACTCTCTAATGTAGAGTCTGGCATAGTCCTCGGCTGAATAGGAAGTACAAACTGGTAAGAGATGGGCTAATTTGGTCGTCTTGTTCACAATGACCCAAATTGAAACTTACTGACAATGAGTACAAGGCAAACCTATCACAAAATCCCTGTTCACTTCTTCCCACTTCCAAGTAGGAATACTGAACTCCCGTATAGCCTACTTGGATTTTGATGTTCAATCTTAACCTGCTAACAAGTAGAGAACTTAGCTACCATCTCTATAATATCTCTCTTCATCCCACTCCACCAATTGATTTCCCATAAATCGCGGTACATCTTTGTGGCCACTGGGTGAATCGAGTAACGTTCACTATGCACTTTTGCAAGAATCCACTGTCTCAACTCATCAATACACGGCACACATATCCTACCCTGGTAATGCAACACACCATCTCCCTCTTGAAAGAAAACCTCTACTTTCTGATCTCTGACCGACTCCTTCAACTTTATTAGACTAGGATCCCTATCTTGCTTTTCTTTCACTTTGGCAACAAAAGAAGATTCTGAACTATTCTGCACCCAAATGCTATCCTCATCTAAATCAACCAAACGAACACCCAACCTGGAAAGCTGATGAAATTCCCTAACTAACTTCTTCTTATCATCCTTAATATGAGCAACACTACCCATAGACAATCTACTTAGAGAATCTGCTACTACATTGGCCTTGCCTGGGTGATAGAAAACACTCATATCATAATCTTTTAGCTATTCTAACCATCTCCTCTTACACAAAATCAAATCTTTCTGGGAAAATACATACTACAAGATCTTGTGGTCTGTGAACACATCAATATGCACCCAATACAAATAGTGCTTCCAAATCTTTAAGGCAAACACAATAGCTGCTAGCTCAAGATCATGGGTAGGATAATTCTTTTCATGGGGCTTAAGATGCCTTGAGGCATACGCCATAGCTTTACCCTTTTGCATCAAAACACACCCCAAACCAACTCTATAAGCATCACAGCATATAATAAACCCATCTGAACCATCTGACAATGTCAAAACTAGGGCTGTAATGAGTCGAGTCTTCAACTCATGAAAATTCTTCTCACAAGATTCTGACCACTAAAACTTAAATTTCTTTTGAGTCAATCTAGACATGGGGGACGCAATAAACAAAAACCCTTTAACAAATCACCAGTAATAGCCAGCCAAACTATGAAGCTCTTGATATTTGATGGAGAGATAGGTCTAGACCAATTTCTTACCTCGTCGGTCTTTTGAGAATAAACTTTAATTCCATCACCGAAAATAATATGGCCAAGAAAAGCTACTAATGTTAGCCAAAATTCACACTTACTTAATTTAGTGACCAATTGATGGGCTCTTAGAGTCTGCAACACTATTTTGACGTGGTCTGCATGATTATTTTCACTATAGGAGTAGAAAAAAATGTCATCAATGAAGACTATAACAAATATGTCTAAGTAGTTCTTGAACACTCGGTTCAGCAAGTCCATGAAGGATACTGGAGCATTCGTAAGACTAAAGGACATGACTAGAAACTCAAAGTAACCATATCGAATTCCGAAAGCTAGTTTTGGAATGTCACAATCTCTGACTCTGAGCTGATGATATCCCAGATCTGAGGTCTATCTTAGAAAAGTAACTAACACCCAGAAGTTGGTCAAACAAGTCATCAATTTTGGGAAGTGGGTATTTGTTCTTGATTGTGCCTTTTTTCAACTGACGGTAGTCAACACATATTCTAAGAGAACCGTCTTTCTTATGCACGAATAGGACTGGTGTACCCTATGGGGAAATGGTTGGCCTTATGAATCCCTTATCTAGGAGATCTTTCAATTGTTCTTTCAACTTTTTGAGTTTGGCTGGATCCATTTTGTATGGTGGAATAGAGATAGGTTGGGTATCTGGAAGAAGGTCTCTTCCAAAGTCAATTTCCCTTTTGGGAGGAACTCCGAAAAAAATCTTCAGGGAACACATCCAAAAATTCCCTTACTACTGAAATTGACTCAAGATTAGGAGTCTCAGAATTAGTCTTTGACTCGGACAAGATAATAAATACACCCCTTGGATATCATTTTCCTTGCTCTAAGGTACGAAACAAGATGACCCCTAAGAACTGTAGTGCTACTCTTCCATTCAACGACTGGTTCATTTGGAAAACTGAAAATAAATAACTCTATTTCTACAATCAACTGATGCATAGCATGAGTGGAGCCAATATATGCCAGAATAACGTCAAAATCCACCATTTCTAGTTCTATAAGATCTATAGAAGTAACTTTCTGAGAAATTATAACTAGGCAGTTCCTGTATATACGTCGGGCTACAGTAGAGACACCTACTTAGGGAGACACTAAAAAAGGCTTTCCTAATATTTCGGGACTCACTCTGAAGTTGATGGCTATATAAGTGGTATAAAAGAAAGATAAGCTCCAAGGTCTAATAAAGCATGAACATGTAAATGAAAGACTTGAAACGTACCAGTAACCACATCAGGAGAACTTTCCTTATTTTATTGGGATTGAAGTGCATAAAGCCTGTTCTGATGCTGAACACTAGTAGCACTGGAAGCAGCGCCCTGCTGAGTTGGGCGGCTGATAAAACTGATGACTATTGGCGCAAATCCCTTCCTTTATAAGAAACTACCCAACACTTTCTGATTTGATGGCCTGGCTTTCCATACCCAAAGCATACATCACTGTCTTTTCTACACTCACCCAGATGGTTTCTACAATATTTCTGGCAAAGAGGATTTGTCCGACCACTCTTTACACTACCTTAGGACTTAGAGCTTGGCGCCCAATCCTGATTGTCATTTATGAACTTTGAAACTGAGGTACGAGCTGAAGATGGGGCAGAAGCTAAAACATTCTGGCAAAATTGAGGATGATTACCACCCTCTGACTTAGGCTAAGTAAAATTAAAGCTACCTGTTCTAGATCTCTTGTTCTCCCTCTCCCTTTTCCTTAACCTTCTACTTCTCAATCTGTTGAGCATGGACTGTAAGCCAAGATATGTCTATCTTCTTAATTAGCATCATAGTCCTACACTCTTTGACCACGCTATCAGATACCCCACACATTAACTTACTCATCCTAGACCTATTGCCATCCACCACTTAAGGAGCATACCTAGATAATTGATTAAAATTAAGGGAATACTTCTTTACACTCATGTTGCCATGACTTAAGTTGATAAAATCTAACACTTTAACCTCTCTCAACTCTAACGAAAAGAACCTATCTAAGAAGGCTATAGCAAACTCCTCCCACTTATAGGCCCTACATCTGGGCCTTTATCACATTTTCACTGCTTAAACCAGGTATGAGCTACATCCTGAAGCTAGTAAGCAGCCAATTCAACACTCTCACTAGAAGTCACCCCATAATGCCGATTACCTTATGGACTATGTCTAGGAATTCCTGCGGATCCTCTTCAGATTTGAATCCCAAAAACAGAGGAGGATTCCTTCGGGTAAAGTCCCAAATCCTAGTTGTTGTAGTATTGGCCACTGGTTTGGATGAAATAGCAACTGGGCGCTTATTTTGGGCTGCTATGGAGTGAGCGAGAGTAGTGAATGATGCTCTGAACTCTACATGAGAAACATGCTCATTCAGGGGATCTTCCTGGATGGACAGAGGTACTGGCTGGTTTATATTTCTTCTTCCATTTGTCTTTCTGGGAGGCATATTCTGTAAATAAAAGGGAAAGTAGATTAGACAGAAAGTTTAACTTGAGCATCATGCTCTTCAGCACGACATGAAAATTGAAAGATGGGAACTTTTCCTAAAATGCCTTGTATCCTGCTGTCCATAAGTATGGCGTGTTTCACACCCATGCACAAGACTCTACTTGATGTGACTTTTAGAATTCCTAGGACACTTTAAAACCTTAGGCTGTGATACCAAATTTGTAATGCCCCAAGAGTACACCCTAGGTGTCACACGGTGCTTACGATCACAAATGACCATAATCTAGCCCATGATAGTGGTACCTATTGTGAGCACTGAATATAAACAAATAAAATAAGACATGTGAGAAAAGTTAATGAAACTCCATAAGGTTTAAATCAAAAATCTGATAATGTATGTAAAACAATATTAACTATACTGATAAAGATAACTGGTAATAAAGTCTGAAAACTGACCAACTGTCTGAACTAGTCTAAAAAGCCTCTACTGACTTACTAAAGAGTTAATGGGACAATCCCCCAACTAACTCTGACTGACTAAAAGATACAGAATTGATAAGTTAAACTAAGAGAAATAAACCAATGTCGTCAAAGTATGAGGACTCACCACTGCTACAGCTGACAATCTAGTATGTCTCTAAGAATAGTCAGGGACCTGAGCATCTGCACCTACGATATTGATACATCATAGCTCAAAAAAAGAGTATGCGATTAATATTTTGAATTTACTGGTATGCTAAATGAGGTAAGCTGGCATGTAAGGTTTCATGTTCATAACTAATAATTGATTGAATAAATAGCATGAGGTACTAAATAGAATGACGGAAATCTGAAAATGTTGACAATGTGTAAAATCTATAGATATTGATGAAAGCATGACCAAGCATAAAACATGTTCTGAATATAATTTGTAAACTGAGATACTAAATATTGATAAGTGAATAACTTATATCTGTATGCTATGGTGAAGAAAAACTGAAACTGAATTACTGAGTTAATCACTGGACTAAGACTATGGGAGCTATCATCTAACCGACATGCCCCAATGAGCAAATTAGGGTCTAACCTGTGACCCCAACTGGAAGGGTATTAGTATCGTGCCATGGGTACTAACACTGGCTATGTGGATCCACTGATATGTTATACTGAAGGACAAAGGGTGTCAAGCCTAAACTGACAGGTGACCTTAGGGAGGTAGTCAAGCTTAAACTAACAGGTGACTCCTTATATCCTACACTGGTTATGTAGTTCTGGAGTATAGGGACTACTACTAATGACTCTTCCTATCTGATGGGGAGGCCGACATCCCTGCACTCGCTCGGTGCTAAATCCTACTCCCAACTAAACTAACTCAGAATACTAAATTGTCCTAAGTTTAACCGATGATGATAACTGGTCGAACTGATAATGCTCATAACATATTCTGAAACTATTCTAAAGATACTGAGACAAGGTAAGCCTCTATGTTTTTAGGTATTCATAACCCCCAGTACTCAATAGCAATAATAGTATAATAGTACTAAACTTTGGGTACATAACATAGAAACAATTATTCAAAATTCATTCTTGTAGGCATTTCATCAAACACTTGATATGCATAGTTCCAGCTATGTATGGGAATAGCTTAAAGCTTGTATTAATAGCATGAATTCAACCTCAACAACACTAATTATGATTTAAATCAGTGAATAACAACATTAAAATATATTGGATTTGATAACAACTACAATTTCATGTAAACATGGCATAGAATTACAATTTATGGGAGTTCATGGTTAAAATCACCATTTAAAATCACAATAACATGTAAAGATCACAACTTTAAATTTAAAATTTGGTACTTGGACTCCATGGGTGAAAGAAACCCACGGAAGAATATTTAACATACCTGGGTTAATGGATTCGTGAGAGTTGATGGTTAATTCTTGAGATTTGTTCGTGAATTGTGGAGGCTATGATTTTTGTTCTTGAAAGAGGGACACTTTAGTTTGAGTAATTTGTGAAAAATGAGCATAGAATGCTCTTTTGAGAGTTAAATCCCATGTTTGGATGGATTTGGAGCTATGGGAAATGATGAAATGGTCCTTGGACATTAAA
The DNA here is from genome assembly GCA_030864225.1 of Capsicum baccatum var. pendulum. NCBI lineage: Eukaryota > Viridiplantae > Streptophyta > Magnoliopsida > Solanales > Solanaceae > Capsicum > Capsicum baccatum. The sequence continues at coordinate 43,990,102 of CM061557.1, read as the reverse complement.
AATCCTAATTTTGAGGCTTACCGCTGAGCGGTATTGGTCCCACTGCTATAGCACCGCTGAGTGGGCTAATAGAGGTGACCTACTTCCTTGGGACAACTTTGATTTGGAGGTTTACCACTGATCGGTATTGGATTCACCGCTATAGCACCGCCGAGCGGTGTTGTTGCGGAAGCCCACTACCTCATATGAAAAATGCTATAACTTTTCGGTCGGTTATCGTATTTTGGCGAAATTAGTATCGGTAGAAAGATAATCCAATTATATATTTTTTGGTAGGTCATAAGCTCAAAAATTATTAGTAAAATGAAAGATATGATCATTTGAAGTTGACTATATCATCCTCCTTCTCAAGAATTAAATCGGTAAGTGATATTTTAATTCGTCTAATAGCTAGGAGTTCTTTGAGGCCTTAATATACATCAAACTCACTCATAAAACTAACAAGACACTATAATTTATTTCTCATGAGTTTGAAGAATATTCCTAAGATTGGTTTGAATTTTTGGGGTATTACAGCATATCTAATTAAAATGCTCCGATTCAAAAATTATAAACTTTTGGTAAGAGGTCTCTCGTTGTGACTTCAACAACTTTTCTTTTTGAAATAACACTTTTTTGTCTAGAAGTATTATATTCTCTTTTCTTAAGTGGAATGGTTTAATGGAGTTCACAGAATGGGCAATACTATTACACTCAAACTTTTATGTGGAAATTCCTTGTTCTTACTCATTCGGGATGACTTGCAATTCTATATCAGCTGAACTACGAAACTTGATAGTCTATTGAGTTTCAAAAAGGTTGTGTGCCAGGCTTCGTTGGTGGTTGTCGTTTCATTTTTTATTTTTGGCAGGTAATCTTGTTGATAGGTATAGCCCAATTGCCTCCTAAGTTTTAGGGTAGAAGTTATGTATCTGGAAATTTAAGGAGAGAGAATATATATATATATATATATATATATATATATATATATATATATATATATATATATATATATATATATATAGATAGATAGATAGATAGATAGATAGATAGATAGATAGATAGATAGATAGATAGATAGATATAGATAGATAGATTAATATAATTTTTATTAAGTGAAGGGATTGTAGTAATTTAGATATTTTAAGTTGTGGTTTTGTAAAATTATACGTAAAAACAAGTACAATAATTAAAATTAACATCTTTTGAACATGCAAAGATGGAAAATTTATTTAGTTAGTAATATAATAGTTGTAAATATCTAAGATACAAAAGAGGTAGGTGAAATACTTTGACAATCCCTTAAATTATGGTTGGTGTCTTTAATAAGCCGATGATTAGTGTTTGATAATTCACAAAGTTGGACAATGTGATTTGGTTCTATCCGAGAAGAGAAAAATTGGACCTGAAGATTCCATGTAACTTCAATCCCTCTTCTTGATCAAATAGTTGGTATCACTTTCTTACCTCTCCAAATATAGCCATGTTCTTTCTCTGCATTTACCCATAATTTTAAAATTTAGTTTGGAATATAGATTTATAGAAACAATAAAAATAGTGTCTTAGGAAAAGCGTAATCATAATATTGAATATCATATGATCAAGTGACCTACATATTGACAAATTAATATAAAAAATGCATAATTTATTGATAACATAATCTCATGCTAATTAAATAATTTCAGTAACTTTCAATGTGAATGGAGAGACAAATTAAAATTAGTCTAGAGTTTATCAAGTTGACATTTTCTTTTCCCTTTCAAGATCTTCTTTTTCATTTTTAAATAGATTCAGGATAATATTTCTATTGATGTTACAGTGAGGAAATTTAAAGTTAACATTCCTTCCATGTGTTGTTCATGCAAACATCAAACCATTATTATTTTCAAGTTTTTTCAATTAGTTTTTGGTCAGTAAAGATTTAATTAAACTAATTGATGATACCATCACTTATTTGATCATGGAAGTGTTTGAATCCAACTTTGTTCATATTTCAAGTAAAAGTATTTAGGTGTCTTAGCATTGGATTTCTTTGAGATTTATCGACCATTTGTAAAATACAATAAAATAATATAAGAATATAGAGATCAAAATAATATATATAAACCTAATCTTTACACAAAAAAATTCGCAAAGTTGATCGGCATTCATCTATGATCTGTAAACTAGCCCAAAATAATACAATAATACAAGTATCAAAATAATACATTAAAGCTAATCTTTACCTAAATAAGTTCCTCAAAGACGACTGACATTGATCTACAATATAATTATAGAGATATAAAAATAATACAATTAGACATAATCTTTACACAAAAAATTTTACAAAGCCGGCCGATATTAATCTACGACCTATAAACAACAATAAAATAATATGATAATGATCGCAAAGCTCTGATCTTGAATGAAAATAATTTTTGTTTGATTGAAAATTCTTATCCGAAAGATCCAAGTTTTTTTCTTGTCTGTTTAATCCTTCGATTTCTTATGTGAATTTGATAATCTGCTATTGGTTTTTTGTCTATTTAATAATACGGTTAAAGCTATTTTTAAATATTATTAAAATAGTAGATTGTAAGATAAAGATCACCTGAAAACATACAAAGTTGGAGATTAAATCAACGGACAAGTATAAATCAAAAAGTTAAGTATAAAATTATTGGGAGGATAATTACAATTTGTATTAAGAAGAAAAGTAACATATAGCAACAACACATAAACTACAATAAAACAGTACGATAATCGAGATAGTAGAATTCAGAACAATATAATTAAACCTAATCTTTACACAAAAATTCTTTAAAGCCTGATCGGATAGTCATCTATCATCTATATTAAGTCCAAAAAATAGCAATAGCAACGACACATGAAATACAACAAAACAATATAATAATTGAAATATTAGAAGTGAATTATGGATCAAGTTTAACCAATATAATGATAACAAGCGAAGCGAGGATCAAGTTTCACCAATACAATAATGAACTATACATAAAACATCAACAAAGAAATTAAAATCCAGACAACTCTTAAGTGATTTTAAACTTTAAAAAGCTAGAGATCTAACCAAGGATCTGTTGAATGTATCACTTTCTCTATAATCCAATACATTTAAATAGTCATGCGCTTGTTTGCATATCTTAAATAGTGCCGTCAATATGGACTAGGTCCGTTGGACCGGTCCAACCCGGCCTGTAATTTGATGGAGTTAGGCTTCAGTTCTTACAGCCCATTTAAGAACAGGGCTTTTTAGCCTCGCCGGATAAGCCCGTGGCCCGTGAGGCTTGAACAATATGGGTTGGGCTAGCCCATAAGTCAAATACTTGCAACTTTTAGATTGTTTATTAGTATTTTTATTTGGTTCGAAGGATATCATGTCAAAAGTTATTTAATTTCGTTATTTAGAGTTTTTTTGGGGGTGTTGGAGACTTGATTTACAAGTATTAAAACTATGTAATATTGTTTGATAATATTTATATTTATTAACATTCTAAAATTAAATTTTAAAATATTATTTTTTAAAAAGTGGGCTGGCCCGTGAGGCCCGTAGCCCACAAAGTAATGGTGTGGGATTGGTATTGTTTGGCTCATCATTTTTATGGGCTCGTCCAACCTGACCCGCCAAACTCAAATCTCGTGTGGTCTAGCCCAAATGGACTTGGACGACCCATATTTACAACTCTAATCTTAACGTTTAGATGAAGAGATTGATGGAGATATTGGTGAATCATGAAATATGTATCACAACTTCTTAAATATCAACAAAAATATTCTATAGAAAATTAGTTAATGTATAAATTTTAATATTTGATTGATTCCTATTTAAATTGAAACTTATTTGCAGAAACTTTTCTTTGCAAACACAAAGTTTTCAGTCAACAAGAAATTTCCTTCCCACGAACAATTCCTTTCATTTTAGTACCTTTAGCATAATTCTAAATAAGGAAAAATTTAATGACTAATTTGTCACGATCAAAAAATTTATAGGTCATGATGACACTTGTTACGGTGAACCTTGACAAGTAAGCCTTCCACCCAAACTGATACACACAGGGAAAAGATAGAAATTCCCCAAAGGTAAGGCATATAAAACGAAGCCGAACCACCTAGATATAATAAAAGCGGATAGAATAAAATCAACATATGCATCTGTAACTCTCAAAACCTAGTGTCAAAAGTGTAAGAACTACTAATACTATCTTGGAGTCAAATACATCAAAAAAATAATCACAAAGGAATAATATGTCTTCTAATACTAATAAAAACATAAATAATACAGAAAGATAGAGTTGAGCACCGGACGTATGAATGTCCAACCGCTATCTTAAGTATTTGAAGGCGCCGAAATCAATCAGTTTGAGGTGTACCCAAATTTGAAGCTGCACCGAAAGGGTGTAATGGGAGTGAGTACGGTAAATTTGTACTCAGTAGGTATCATAGGATGACCGAGCAAAGTAGAAAATAAAGCATACAAAACACACACTAAGGGCACGTCACCTACAATCACAAAATGTCCCACAATGATAGCCCACACTGCTTGCACTAACCGTTTTAATATATTACATTATTACAACATCACACCAAGATAGAACACAAGTACACATTATATCACATATAAGTAGTTTAAGGGAGAACATGTATATACAAGATCATAAAATATAGGTAAAGGAAGATAAGATAAATGCATAGATGACAAGTCAATATGGCAATACAACATAACATAAACGCAATAAAGTAAGTGCAATGAATATGATGATGATGATGATAATGCACGAGGTCATCGTATAACCTCTAGGATCGTTGCATAATTCTCGTATACACCTATGGAGGCACGCCTCCCAATGTAGGACCCATGAGAGGATTCGTCAACTCATATACAATACACATATCTCATATCTCCTTTATGACACATACCTTGGAAAGAGTCTTATAACGTGTTACAATATTTCCTCCCCAGCTGTAACACCCCGATTCGCTGAACCGGAATGCTACATGGTGGTCATGATCCCGAGGGACCACAAGCTAACCCATGACTAATTTTTGTACCTGTATACTGCAAATCATGATATAATAATGTGGAATACATAGAATTTTAAGGCCATAAGATTCAACTGAATAAAACCATGTGGGTGAAAATACCCAAAATAACTCAATCTGAACGTAAATCTAAATATAAATCTGAAAGCCTCTAAACTATTTGAATAAGGAGTTGAAGGAACATGTTTCCAACTAACTCCGTAAAACTGAATTGAAGAAATAAATATATCAAATCATATTATCCTCGAATCAATGAGGACTCACTGTGTCTCTGTAACTGGAACGCTACTGCTGGGCTGGAGCTCGTGTCTCGAAACCTATGGTGTAACATGAAAAGAAAGTACCATAGCACAAATACGTCAGTACAACTGAAGTACTGAGTATACGAGAAAGGTAGGCTGAACATAAAGGGTTTCATGCATGAACAACACTGACTGACTAATATGAACGTGGGAGTGCAAACACACATATATAGAAACTAGTACCGTGAATACGTGATAGCATAACCTGTAAGCTAATACATAGTTTACTGATAACTGTCATGACTGATACTAAATCTGATAACATGGACGACTGTATCTGATTGTCCTGTATATACTAAAATCTGAAGAACTCCCTGAGTTATTTTACTGAAAATGATACTGAAACTGTGGGAAGTAGTGTTTAACTGACATACCCTATGTATGCCATTATGGCTAAGCTGGGGTCCAATCTCTACCCCGACTGGAGGGGTATCAATACCGTGCCACGGGTAAGGACAGCCTGTGAGTGACCCTTATCTTGCGGGTACTCAATAAGAATGGTAAGAACCCTAAACTGATGGGTTAAGCCACCTCATCAACCCTAATCTGACGGGTTAAGATATCTCAACCTACGCTGGCTACGTAGTTCTGGAAAACAAGGATGATTACTAAGAATCAGACCCTGAACTGGCGATTGAGTTCCCATCCTTGGGTTCACTCGGTGCTAACCTCTACTCCTATCTGGAGGGACTGGACATGAATAAATGACTGTGCATGACTTAATTTTACTGAATTCCGTTGACTGGAGGAATGTTACTGATAGCTGACAACTGGCTAAGATCATGACGTGATCCTGAGTTACAGACTGACTGAACTCAATGGAATCATAGCTTGAGTTCAGATATCGTGAAGCATGACATGTATCTAGGCACACAGCTATAGTTTTTGGGTACAAGTACCCCCAGGACTCGATGGAAGGAAACTGACACACTTGACCGACTTGATCATAAGAGTAGAGTCCATAATTTATAATATCATAAGTAGGGATCTCATACTAAGCATGGTTATCAACAATGTATTGCATGGAAAGGATTTCATATCACATGGAAGTACTTGCACAATCTTAATATCATGTTCATTGCATAATCATATTGGCAACACATACCAATAGCATGGAAGTTCATGTGGATTGCATGGTTATCATACATCTTGTTCATAAGTAGGATTTGCAAGTAAACATAGCATAATCTCATAAGAATAGTTCATGAGTATTCCAACAACATTTACAAGGAACATTAACAACATAGAAGTCATTGGAATGTAAGGGTATATCATGAATTCTTCACTTACTCACAATTTAGCTATGTTGCATGGTTTCTAGTTTCTTAGGCATTTTATCAAACACCTTACATGCGCATCTTAAGCATAGGTGAAATCATCAAATTATACATCATGAACAACCAAATTTACATGTTTCTAACTCATATGATATCATGAATTCACAAAAACATGTGAAGATTTCATCTTGGGAATCACCCAATATCAACAACATGATCATCAAAACCCAACAATATAGAAATCATACTTTATAATGAAAAAGAGGGTTTTTGAGCTTTATGGATGAAAGAGATCCTTAAATCAATTCACGCATACTATTATATAGCAAAACAAACAAGCATCAACATGGGTATGATCATATCACCACAATCAACCAAGGTTTTTTATTTTAAAGATTGATTATTGAACTCCATGGACGAAAGGAATCTGTGGATGAACACTACGCATACCTTAGAAGGAAGATTCTTGATGATTGACAGAGGAATTTCCTTAAAATCGGATCTTCAAGCTTAATTATGCAACCCTAGTTATTTTTCTCTTTTAGTGCTCTTGGATGATGAGCTTTGAGATGAAAATAGGGTTGTAATATGTTTAGAAGCTATATATTTCATAGGGTTAAGTTTAGGAATGTGTAAGGAGCATTTAAAGACTTAATTACCTTTAAAATAACTCAAAATAGAGTGTTTTTGACACCTAGAATTGACTTAGGTGGAGCCAAAGTAATCGCCTATGCTTGGTTTGGGCGGCGCCTAACCAATCGCCTATGCTTTTTGTCTCTCACGAAAATAGGCATAAATTTTCGCTCAGGTATTGGATTAAGGTGAAATTGGTATTGTTGGTAAGCTAATTCGATTCTACATAATTTGGTGGGTCTAAATAAGCCAAAATAACACATTAGCATCGAGTTATACTCGTTCAAAGATGAATCTTGCAAAATCGAACACTAAAACTTGATGGATTCAAAAACTCTTAGCTTGTATTACCTTAAGTGACTCATATGAACATGCTTAATGCATCAAAAGCTATCCTGTTACTAGGATATTCATGGTAAGTCATGTACTCAAGTATGAGTCATAGGATAGGAGATTTCATACGTAGGAATACTTATTCACTTCCTAGCTTAGAAATATGCGGGATATTACAATATCTCCCCCTTGGGAACATTCGTCCTCGAATGAGAATTTACTGAGAAGGGATACAGGACAATAGAACCTGAACTGAACATAAAGAACTGAAACTTGATCTCATGACTGACATGCTAAACATACTGAACTCGGGTATATCTGATGCACGGACAACTGACACATAAATGCATGACTGAGTATGAAACGATTAATAGGTACCAATTTTATACTGGAAACATGAACGTGAAACTGAATAAGATTAAGAAGAACTGTTACCTTGAGCTTGATCTAAATTGGCGGGGAAGAGGTGAGGATACTTGGTACGCATATGTGCTTCTACTTCCCAAGTAGCTCCCCCATGAGACTGATTTCGTCAAAGAACCTTGACTAAAGGGAATTCTTTGTTCCTTAATATCGAGTCTGATAATCTAAGATTTCGACCGGAATCTCTTTATAAGAGAGGCTGTTCTGAATGTCAATGCTATGAATAGGGACAACAACTGCTGGGTTACCTATGCACTTCTTTAGCAAAGAGACATGGAAGACTGGATGGACTGAGGCTAGATCTAAAGACAACTCAAGATCTTAAGCTACTTTGCCGAAGAGATAAAGAATTCTGAAGGGACCGACATACCGGGGACTGAGTTTCCCTTTCTTACCGAACCTCTTCAGTCCCTTCTGGGAGAGATCTTAAGATAGACATAGTCATTTACCTTGAACTTGAGAAACTTTCTACGAACATGTACATAGGACTTCTGTCAGCTTTGAGCATCCCGGAGTCTCTCTCTGATCAACTGAACTTTCTATAAGACGTCGAATACTAAGTCAGGACCTATGATTGAGGCCTCACTAACTTCGAACCAACCAATCAGAGATCTACATCTCTTACCATAGAGAGCTTCGAATGAAGACATCTGAATACTAGAATGATAGCTATTGTTGTATGCAAATTCAATCAAAGGCAAGTGGTCGTCCCAACTTCCCTTGAAGTCAATTGCACACGCCTTTAGCATATCTTCAAGAGTCTGAATGGTCCTCTCTGCTTGACCATCTATTTGAGGATGAAATGTTGTGCTGAGATTGACTTGGGTACCGAGACCCTTTTAAAATGCTTTCCAAAAGTAAAAAGTGAAATGGGTACCTCTTTCTGAGATAATAGATAGTGGAACACCGTGTAACCTGACTAACTCCCTGATATAGAGTTTGGTATAATCCTCGGTGGAATAAGAAGTACGAACAGGAAGGAAATGAGCTAACTTGGTCATTCTATCTTTAATGACCCAGACTGAATCATGCTGATGATGAGTACTAGGTAAACCCATCACGAAGTCCATGTTAACTTCTTCCCACTTCCAAGTAGGAATAGTGAACTCTTGCATGGAACCACTAGGTTTCTGATGCTCTATCTTAACCTGCTGACATATAGAGAACTTAGCCACAAACTCTGGAACATCTCTCTTCATCCCACTCCAGCAATAGATCTCCCGCATAGAGTATCGTGCACCATGCACTTCTATAAGTATTCACTGCCTCAACTCATCTACACCTAGAACACATAGCGACCCTGACAACGAAGAACATTATCTCCCCCTTGGGAGAAAACCTCAACTTTTTGATTTTGAACAGAATCTTTGAGCTTGACAAGGCTAGGATCCCTGTCTTATTTCTCTTTCACCTCAGAAACTAGAGATAACTCTGAACTACTATGAACACATACACCACCCTCTAAAGAATTGACTAAGCGAACGCCTAGTCTGGCAAGATGATAGATCTCCTGAGCCATCGTTTTCTTACTATCCTCAATGTGAGAAATACTACCCATGGAGAATCGACTGAGAGCATCGACCACAACATTGGCCTTGCCCAGATGATAAAGAATACTCATGTCGTAATCCTTCAAGAGCTCTAACCACCTTCTCTGGCGAAGATTGAGATCTTTCTGGGAAAAGACATACTGGAGGATTTTATGGTCTGTGAAGACATATACATGAACTCCGTAGAGATAATGCCTCCAAATCTTTAAGGCAAAAACTACCGCTGCTAACTCAAGATCATGAGTAGGATAATTCTTCTTATGTGTCTTTAACTGTCTGTAGGCATAGGCTACGACCTTACCATGCTGCATGAGGACACAACCTAAACCCTCTCTGGATACATCACAATAGACTACAAAACTGTCTGAACCATCTAGAATAGCTAGAACTAGAGCTGAGGTGAGTTGAGTCTTCAACTCTTGAAAGCTCTTCTCGCATGAATCTGGCCACTGAAACTTAATCTTCTTCTGAGTCAATATGGACATGGGAGATGCAATAGAAGAAAATCCCTCGACAAACCATCTGTAATAGCAACCAAACCCAAGAAACTCCTAATATCTAATGGAGATACGGGTCTGGGCCAGTTTCTTACTGCCTCGGTTTTCTGAGAATCCACTCTAATTCCATCACCAGAAACAATATGGCCAAGGAATGCTACTGATGTTAGCCAAAATTCGCACTTGCTGAACTTAGCAAATAATTGGTGATCCCTGAGAGTCTGACGAACAATCTTGAGATGGTCTGCATGATCATGCTCTGTGCGAGAATAGACCAGAATATCATCTATGAAGACTCTTACAAACATGTCCAAGTACTGCTTAAGCACACGGTTCATCAAATTCATAAAAACTGTAGGGGCATTGGTAAGACCAAATGACATAACTTAAAATTTGAAGTGATCATATCGAGTACGAAAAGCTATCTTCGAAATTTCACATTCTCTAACTCTGAGCTAACGATAGCCTGATTTGAGGTCTATCTTGGAGAAGAAATTAGCACCCTGAAGTTGGTAGAATAGATCATCAATCCTGGGAAGAGGATATCTGTTCTAGACCGTGACCTTGTTGAGTTGAAGGTAATCAATACACATCCTGAGAGAACCGTCTTTCTTCCGCAAGAATAATACTGGCACACCCCATAAGGAAACGCTGGGTCTGATGAATCCCTTAAGTAAGAGATCCTTCAATTGATTTTTTAGTTCCTTGAGTTCTACTGGTTCCATTTTATAGGGCAGAATAGAAATAGGTTAAGTATCCGAAAGAAGGTCTATGCCGAAGTCTATTTCCCTTTCAGGAGGAATGCCTGGAAAATCTTCAGGAAAGACATTTGAGTATTCATTAACAATAGGGACTGTTTCGAGGCTGGGATATTTAGAACTGGAATCTTTAACATGCACGAGATGATACACACACCCCTTAGAAATCATTTTCCTTGCCCGAAGGTAGGAAACAAGTTGACCTCTGAACGCTGAAATGCTACCCTTCCACTCTAGGATGGGCTCATTCGGGAACTGAAACTGAACTATCCTATTTCTGTAGTAAACTATGGCATTGCAGGAATGAAGCCAATCCATGTTGAGAATGACATCAAAATTAGTCATCTCTAACTCCACTAAATCTGCTGACGTGGATTTCTGAGATATCATAACCAGGCAGTTCCTGCATACCCGCCGGGCTATAATGGTTTTACCCACTAGAGTAGAGACTGAGAAGGGCTCTTCTAGGACTTCAGGACTGATTCCGAAATCGCCTTCTATGAAGGAGTAACATAATACAAAGATGCACCTGGGTCTAGCAAAGCATAAACATAAACATGAAAAATTTGTAACGTACCAGTAACGACATCAGGAGAATTTTCCTGATCCTGCCGGGACTGAAGAGCATAGAGTCTGTTTGGGCGTTGCCCACTGGTAGCACTAAAAATGGCACCCTGTTGGTTTAGGCGACTTGACTGAGCTGTAGAATAATTTTGCTGACCCTGAAGACTTGACTGCAGACACTCCCTAATCTTGTGGCCTGGCTTGGCACAACCAAAATAGACATCACTACCAGCTCTACAAATGCCTTTGTGGTTCTTACCACAAGTCTGACAAAGGGGATTTGCTCGGGCACTGTTAACACTGCCCTGAGATATAGATCCTGACGCTTTGTTTCTATTTCCATCTCTGAACTTCGGCACTGGAGCGCTGGTAGAGGAAGGAGCTGGAATGGCTAACTTGGAGCAAAACTGTGAACGGTTTTCTCCATGTGACTTGGGGTGAGGAAAGTTGAAATTACCTGACCTTGCTCTCTTGTTCTGCCTCTCCCTAGTCTTAAACTTCTGCTTTTGTACTTTCTGGGCACGGTTCATGAGTCTTGCTAAGGTCATATCACCGATCAGCATCGCATACCTACACTCATTTACTACGCTATCGTTGACCCCTGACATGAACTTGCTCATCTTAGCTCTATTGTCTACAACCACATGAGGAGCATACCTGGCTAGCTGAGTAAATCTGAGAGAATACTCCCTAACCATTATATTCCCCTGCCTGAGGTTGATGAACTCAAGAACTTTGGCTTCCCTTAGCTCTTGGGGAAAGAATCTGTCTAAGAAGGCTGTGACAAATTCCTCCCACTCGATAGGGCCTGTATTATCTAACCTCTCAGACTTTCATTGTTTGTACCAATCATGAGCAACATCCTATAACTGGTAGGCGGCTAACTCAGCACTCTCAATAGAAGTAACACCCATGATGTCAATGACCTTCTGGACTTGGTCAATGAACTCCTAAGGGTCCTCATCAGACTTAGACCTATGGAAAGATGGAGGGTTCATCCGGGTGAAGTCCCGAACCCTAGCTGCTTTAGGATTGGCCACTGGATTGGTCGGAATGATTGGTGGCCTTTTATTCTGTGCAGCCATGGACTGAGCAAGTGTGGTAAATGCGGCTCTAAACTCTGCATGGGAAACATGTTCACCCAAAGGATCTTTGGGCTAAGGAGCTGACTGGTTTCTTCTCTTTAGGTCCATGGTCTGGAATAAGAGAAGAATGGATTAAACTGAGAGTTTAACTTGTAATTATACTAACTAGAATGACATGAATAATGAAGAAAGGGGATTGTTCCTAAAACATCTTATAGCCTTCCGCACATAAATGTGGTGCGTAACACACCCATGTACAAGACTCTACTAGATGCGGATTTCAGACTTCCTAGGACTCTATTAAACCTTAGGCTATGATACCAAGTTTGTAACACCCCAATTCGTTGAACCAGAATGCTACAAGGTGCTCATGACCCCGAGGGACCACAAGCCAACCCATGACTGATATCTATACCTATATACTGCAAATTATGATATAATAATGCAGAATACATAGAACTGTCAAACCATGTTGGTGAAAATACCCAAAACAACTCAATCTGAACGTAAATCTGAACATAAATCTAAAAGCCTCTAAACTATCTGAATAAGGATTTGAAGGAACATGTCTCCAACTAACTCCGTAAAACTGAACTGAAGAAATAAATAAATGTATCAAATCATATTGTTCTCGAATCAATGAGGACTCACTGCGTCTCTGCAATTGGAATGCTACCGCTATTGCTAGGCTGGAGCTCGTGTCTCGGAACCTATGGTGTAATATTAAAAGAAAGCACCATAGTGCAAATACATCAGTACAACTGGAGTACTGAGTATACAAGGAAGGTAGGCTGAAGATAAAGGGTTTCATGCATGAACAACACTGACTGACTAATATGAACGTGGGAGTGCAAACACACATATATAGAAACTGGGACCATGAATACATGATAGCATGACCTGTAATCTAATACATAGTTTACTGATAACTATCATGACTGATACTGAATCTGATAACATGGATGACTGTATCTGACAGTCCTGCATATACTGAAATCTGAAGAACGCCCTGAGTTCTTTACTGAGACTGATACTGAAACTATGGGAAGTAGTGTTTAACCGACATGCACCATGTATACCGTTATACCTGAGCTGGGGTCCAATCTCTGCCCTGACTAGAGGGGTGTCAATACCGTGCCATGGGTAAGGACATCCTGCGAGTGACCCTTATTTGGCGGGTACTCAATAAGAATAGTGGGAACCCTAAACTGACGGGATAAGCCACCTCATCAACCCTAATCTAACGGGTTAAGATGTCTCAACCTACGCTTGCTACGTAGTTCTGGAACACAAGGATGACTACTAAGAATCATACCCTGAATTGGCGGGTGAGTTCCTATCCTTGGGTTCACTCGGTGCTAACCTCTACTCCCATATGGAGGGACTGTACATGAATAACTGACTGTGCATCACTTAATTTTACTGAATTCCGTTGACTGACAGAATGTTACTGATATCTGACAACTGACTAAGTCACATGACTGACTAAAGTCTATGGAATCATAGCTTGAGTTTGGATATCATGAAACATGACATGTATCTAGGTACACAGCTATAGTTTTCGGGTACAAGTACCCCCAAGACTCGATGGAAGGAAACTGACACACATGACTGACTTGATCATAAGAGTAGAGTCCATAATTTATAATATCGTAAGTAGGGATCTCATACTAAGCATGGTTATCAACAATGTATTGCATGGAAAGGATTTCATATCACATGGAAGTACTCGCACAATCTTAATATAATGTTCTTTGCATAATCATATTGGCAACACATACCAATAGCATGGAAGTTCATGTGTATTGCATGGTTATCATACATCTTGTTCATAAGTAGGATTTGCAAGTAAACATAGCATAATCTCATAAGAATAGTTCATGAGTATTCCAACAACATTCACAAGGCACATTATCAACATAGAGGTCATTGGAATGTAAGGGCATATCATGAATCCTTCACTTAGTCACAATTTAGCTACGTTGCATGGTTTCTAGTTTCTTAGGCATTTTATCAAACACCTTACATACACATCTTAAGCATTGGTGAAATCATCAAATTATACATCATGAACAACCAAATTTACATGTTTCCAACTCATATGATATCATGAATTCACAAAATCATATAAAGATTCCATCTTGGGAATCACCCAATATCAAAACCCAACAATATAGGAATCATACATTATAATGAAAAAGAGGGTTTTTGAGCTTTATGGATGAAAGGGATCCATAAATCAACTCACGCATACTATTATATAGCAAAACAAATAAGCATCAACATGGGTATGATCATATCACCACAATCAACCAAGCTTTTGTATTTTAAAGATTGATTCTTGAACTCCACGGATGAAAGGAATATGTAGATGAACACTACGCATACCTTAGAAGGAAGATTCTTGATGATTGATGGAGAATTTTCCTTGAAATCAGATCTTCAAGCTTAATTATGCAACGCTAGTTGTTTTTCTCTTTTAGGTCTCTTGGATGATGAGCTTTGAGATGAAAATAGGGTTGTAATATGTTTAGAAGCTATATTTTCGTAGGGTTAAGTTTAGGGACGTGTAAGGAGTATTTAAAGACTTAATTACCTTTAAAATAACTCAAAACAGAGTGTTTTTGACACCTGGAATTGACTTAGGTAGAGCCAAAGTGATCGCCTATGCTTGGGTTGGGCGGCGCCTAACCAATCGCCTATGCTTACTGTCTATCACAAAAATGGGCATAACTTTTCGCTCGGGTATTGGATTAAGGTGAAATTGGTATTGTTGGTAAGCTAATTCGATTCTATACAATTTGGTGGGTCTAAATCAGCCAAAATACCACATTAGCATTGAGTTATACTCATTCAAAGATGAACCTTGCAAACTTGAACACTAAAACTTGATGGATTCAAAAACTCTTAGATTGTATTACCTTAAGTGACTCATATGAACATGCTTAATGAATCATAAGCTATCCTATCACTAGGATATTCATGGTAAGTCATGTAATCAAGTATGAGTCATAGGATAGGAGATTTCATACGTAGGAATACTTATTCACTTCCTAGCTTAGAAATATGCGGGATATTACAATATCTCCCCCTTGGGAACATTCGTCCTCGAATGAGAATTTACTGAGAAGGAATATAGGATAGTAGAACCTGAACTGAACATGAAGAACTGAAACTTGATCTCATGACTGGCATGCTAAACATACTGAACTCGTGCATATCTAATGCACGGACAACTAACACATAAATGCATGACTGAGTATGAAATGGTTAATAGGTACCTAGGTTATACTTGAAACATGAATGTGAAACTGAATAAGATTAAGAAGAACTATTACCTTGAGCTTGATCTAAATTGGCGGGGAAGAGGTGAGGATACTTGGTACGCATATCTGCTTCTGCTTCCCAAGTACCTCCCTTATGAGATTGATTTTGTCAAAGAACCTTGTCTAGAGGGGCTTCTTTGTTCCTCAATCTACGAGTCTGATAATCTAAGATTTCGATCATAATCTCTTTATAAGAGAGGCTGTCTGAATGTCGATGCTATGAATATGGACAACAACTGCTGGGTCACCTATGCACTTCTTTAGCAAAGAGACATGGAAGACTGGATAGACTAAGGCTAGATCTAAAGACAACTCAAGCTCATAAGCTACCTTGCCAAAGAGATAAAAAATTCTAAAGGGACCGACATACCGGGGACTGAGTTTCCCTTTCTTACCGAACCTTTTCACTCCCTTCTGGGAGAGATCTTAAGATAGACATAGTCATTTACCTTGAACTCAAGATCCTTTCTACGAATATCTACATAGGACTTCTGTCAGCTCTGAGCAGCCCGAAGTCTCTCTCTGATCAACTGAACTTTCTATAAGACGTTGAATACTAAGACAGGACCTATGATTGAGGCCTCACTAACTTCGAACCAACCAATCGGAGATCTACATCTCCTACCATAGAGAGCTTCGAATGGAGCCATCTGAATACTAGAATGATAGCTATTGTTGTATGCAAATTCAATCAAAGGAAAGTGGTCATCCCAACTTCCCTTGAAGTCAATTACACACGCCCTTAGCATATCTTTAAGAGTCTGAATTGTCCTCTCTGCTTGACCATCTATTTGAGGATGAAATGTTGTGCTGAGATGGACTTAGGTACCGAGACCCTTTTAGAATGCTTTCCAAAAGTAAGAAGTGAAATGGGTACCTCTGTCTGAGATAATAGATAGTGGAACACCGTGTAACCTGACTAACTCCTTGATATAGAGTTTTGTATAATCCTCAGCGGAATAAGAAGTACGAACAAGAAGGAAATGAGCTGACTTGGTCATTCTATCTTTAATGACCCAGCCTGAATCATGTTGATGACGAGTCCTAGACAAACCCATCACGAAGTCAATGTTAACTTCTTCCCACTTCCAAGTAGGAATGGTGAACTCTTGCATGGAACCACTAGGTCTCTGATGCTCTATCTTAACCTGCTGACATGTAGATCACTTAGCCACAAACTCTGGAACATCTCTCTTCATCCTACTCCAGCAATAGATCTTCTGCATAGAGTATCATGCACCATGAGCTTATACAAGCATTCGATGCCTCAACTCATATACACCTAGAACACATATCGACCCTGACAACGAAGAACACCATCTCCTCCTTGGGAGAAAACCTCGACTTTCTGATTCTGAACTGACTCTTTGAGCTTTACAAGGCTAGGATCCCTGTCTTATTTCTCTTTTACCTTGGAAACTAGAGATGACTCTGAACTACTATGAACACATATACCACCCTCTGAAGAATCGACTAAGCAAACGCCTAGTCTGGCAAGATGATGGATCTCCTAAGCCATCTTTTTCTTACTATCCTCAACGTGAGAAATACTACCCATGGAGAATTAACTGAGAGCGTCGGCCACAACATTGGCCTTGCCCAGATGATAAAGAATACTCATGTCGTAATCCTTCAAGAGCTCTAACCACCTTTTCTGGCGAAGATTGAGATTTTTCTGGGAAAAGACATACTGGAGGCTTTTATGGTCTATGAAGACATCTACATGAACTCCATAGAGATAATTCCTCCAAATCTTTAAGGCAAAAACTACCGCTGCTAACTCAAGATCATGAGTAGGATAATTCTTCTCATGTGGCTTTAACTGTCTGGAGGCATGGGCTATGAACTTACCATGCTGCATGAGGACACAACCTAAACCCTCTCTAGATACATCACAATAGACTACAAAACCGTCTGAACCATCTGGAATAGCTAGAACTGGAGTTGAGGTGAGTCGAGTCTTCAACTCTCGAAAGCTATTCTCGCATGAATCTGACCACTGAAACTTAATCTTCTTCTGGTAAATATGGACATGGGAGATGCAATAGAATAAAATCCCTCAAAAAATCATCTGTAATAGCCAGCCAAACCCAAGAAACTCCTAATATCTGATGGAGATACGGGTTTGGGCCAGTTTTTTACTGCCTCAGTTTTCTGAGAATCTACTCTAATTCTATCACCAGAAATAATATGGCCAAGGAATGCTACTGATGTTAGCCAAAATTTGCACTTGCTGAACTTAGCGAATAATTGGTGATCCCTAAAAGTCTGAAGAACAATCCTGAGATGGTCTACATGATCACGCTATGTGCGAGAATAGACCAGAATATCATCTATGAAGACTATGACAAACATGTCCAAGTACTACTTGAACACATGGTTCATCAAATCCATAAAAGCTGTAGAGGCATTGGTAAGACCAAATGACATGACTAAAAATTCGAAGTGACCATACAGAGTACGGAAAGCTATCTTTGAAATGTCATATTCTCTAACTCTTAGTTGACGATAGCTTGATCTGAGGTCTATATTGGAGAAGAAACTGGCACCCTGAAGTTGGTCGAATAGATCATCAATCTTGGGAAGCGGATACCTGTTATTGACCGTGACCTTGTTGAGTTGACAGTAGTCAATACACATCATGTGAGAACCATCTTTCTTGCGCACGAATAATACTGGCGCACCCCATAGGGAAATGCTGGGTCTGATGAATCCCTTAAGTAAGATATCCTTCAACTATTCTTTCAGTTCCTTGAGTTCTGCTGGTTCCATTCTATAGGGCGAAATAGAAATAGGTTGAGTATCCGGAAGAAGGTCTATTCCGAAGTCTATTTCCCTTTCGGGAGGAATGCCTGGAAGATCTTCAGGAAAGATATCTGAGTATTCATTAACAACAGAGACTGTTTCGAGGCTGGGATATTTAGAACTGGAATCTTTAACATGCATGAGATGATACACACACCCCTTAGAAATCATTTTCCTTTCCCGAAGGTAGGAAAAAAGTTGACCCCTGAACTCTAAAATGCTACCCTTCCACTCTAGGATGGGCTCATTCGGGAACTAAAACTGAACTATCCTATTTCTGCAGTAGAATGTGGCATTGCAGGAATGAAACCAATCCATGTCGAGAATGACATCAAAATCAGTCATCTCTAACTCCATTAAATCTGCTGACATGGATTTCTGATATATCATAACCAGGCAGTTTCTGTATACCCGCCGGGCTATGATGGTTTTACCCACTAGGGTAGAGACTGAGAAGGGCTATTCTAGGACTTTAGGACTGATTCTGAAATCACCTGCTATGATGGAGTAACAAAATACAAAGATGCACCTGGGTCTAGCAAAGCATAAACATGAACATGAAAAATCTGTAACTTACCAGTAACGACATCAGGAGAATTTTCCTAATCTTGCCGGGACTGAAGAGCATAGAGTCTGTTTGGGTGTTGCCCACTGGAAGCTTGGGAAATGGCACCTTGTTGGTTTGGGTGACTTGACTGAGCTGTAGAATAATTTTGCTGACCTTGAAGACTTGACTGCAGACACTCCCTAATCTTGTGGCTTGGCTTGCCACAACCAAAACAGACATCACTACCGGCTCTGCAAATGCCTTTGTGGTTCTTACCACAAATCTGCCAAAGGGGATTTGTTCGGGCACTGCTAACACTGCCCTGAGATTTCAAGCCTGGCGCTTTGTTTCTATTTCCATCTCTGAACTTCGACACTGGAGCACTAGCAGAGGAAGGGGCTGGAATGGCTAGCTTGGAGAGAAACTGTGAACGGCTTTCTCCATCTGACTTAGGGTGAGGAAAGTTGAAATTACCTGACCTTGCTCTCTTGTTCTGCCTCTCCCTAGTCTTAAAATTCTGCTTTTCTACTTTCTGGGCATGGGCCATGAGTCTTGCTAAGGTCATATCACCGATCACCATCGCAGACCTACACTCATTTACCACGCTATCGTTGACCGCTGACATGAACTTGCTCATCTTAGCTCGATTGTCTGCAACAACATGAGGAGCATACCAGGCTAGCTGAGTATAAAGTGGTATAAAGTGGGTGAAACTTAGTTGTTTTAGCCTACCTTGTTCATCAGGCGATAGATACATTTCCACAACCAACCACAATGATACATTTTCACAACCATATGAGCCAATATCCACTCATTATTTCCATTTCATCAATGAGTTTCCACAAGTCTCATACACCATCAAGTATGAATATATCACAATACACCAATGGTTCCATATTAGATATTTCAATAAGACAATATAATTATTCACATGTACTCAAGGTTATCAACATCACATTGGACCCACACAGTCACAAACATCACATAATATCTCAATTTCGATAATTACATCTCATATAGGCCCCACTGAGCAAAAAACATACACAATAATTTTTCATGATTAGTTCCCACCCTTAATATGCATTTTTACCATCATTTACTACCTGGCCTAGTCTGAAAGAGTTAAGTCATAACCTACCTCAAAAGCCAAAATCGGTTTGCTACACTTCTAACCCACGACCTTATTTTTCACGAATAATCTCAAACTCTACTAAAATTATATAATATAGAATCTACGCATTAAAACAAAATCAGCAATACTCATATTGACTACTTTTGATTCAGGATCAAAACGGACCCCCGAAATGGGTTTTTTTATAAAAAAGGGCATCAAAAATTTACTTTAAAAACATGTTCCTCATATTTTTAGGGACATGAATTTGAAAATTCAAGTTAAATCGATTCAAAAACAAGGTTCAAATCGAAGAAAAAATATTTTTGAGCTTTTGATAACGCTCAATCTACAGCTCTCGTTTGAGTGTAAAGCGGTCGTTAGCAAATATAGAACCCAACCTGGGTTGGGTGTCGATCCCACAGGGAATAGCTTGGCCAACAAGTAAGCAAAATTAATAGACTTTTGGTGCAAGTCTCGTAAGAAGGGGGGATTGTAATAAGTAACCAAAGTAATGAAATAAAAGCTGAAAATAGCCAAGTAAAAAGAGAGTATTTCGTAGGTTGTGAAACAATGAGAATTGAAGCGTTGGGGTTATGTCCACCTTCTGAGGTATACGTCTCTATCGGCTATGAGTGTGTAGAGTCTTGACATGCAATTTCTTATAGAGAATTGTAGTCGATGGTAAATCCAAGCGTCTCTCGACCTGAACAAGGACTATTTCACTTTAACTCTCTCGAGCTTAAAGCGTGTCTAACGGTACGAATTCTCCAAGAGGTTAGTCCAGTTACGGCACTAGCTTTTTAATAGGAAAGGGTGTCCTACTACCTTGACATTATCTCTTTTCCAGACAAATAACCTTTCTCTCGAATAAGTTAAATGTTAGACTGGCGTTATTCTTGCGTTTGCAACCGCAAAGAATGTAGATTAAGATGAAGAGCGTAATGATATAAGCAATATACGTGTCTTGAACTCACAAACTCACAGCTATAGATAGTAACTCATTCGGCTTCCATAACCCAACCTGGGTTGGGTGTCGATCCCACAGGGAATAGCTTGGCCAACAAGTAAGAAAAATTAATAGACTTTTGGTGCAAGTCTCGTAAGAAGGGGGGATTGTAATAAGTAACCAAAGTAATAAAATAAAAGCTGAAAATAGCCAAGTAAAAAGAGAGTATTTCGTAGGTTGTGAAACAATGAGAATTGAAGCGTTGGGGTTATGTCCACCTTCTGAGGTATACGTCTCTATCGGCTATGAGTGTGTAGAGTCTTGACATGCAATTGCTTATAGAGAATTGTAGTCAATGGTAAATCCAAGCGTCTCTCGACCTGAACAAGGACTATTTCACTTTAAATCTCTCGAGATTAAAGCGTGTCTAACGGTACGAATTCTCCAAGAGGTTAGTCCAGTTACGGCACTAGCTTTTTAATAGGAAAGGGTGTCCTACTACCTTGACATTATCTCTTTTCCAGACAAATAACCTTTCTCTCGAACAAGTTAAATGTTAGACTGGCGTTATTCTTGCGTTTGCAACCGCAAAGAATGTAGATTAAGATGAAGAGCGTAATGATATAAGCAATATACGTGTCTTGAACTCACAAACTCACAGCTATAGATAGTAACTCATTCGGCTTCCATAACCCCAACTAAGAGGTTTAGTTACCCATGAATGCGAAGGATATCACGTTTTGCATGGTGGATGGCGTGAGAAGTGGGTGTTTAGGTGTGTGGCTTTGGTGATTCCCTAGCAAGTAACGATTCTCTTGTTGTGAAATAGATGAATAAAAGAGTAGATTAGAAGTGTTTGTGGAAGATGAGAGGGATGGAAGAAAATTAATTGTTGAATTAAGTGAAGAATTGAAGAATTAAGAATGTCCTCAAATCTCTAGCATGATAGGGTATTTATAATACTCCTATCCTACTCCTACTAAGCTAATGAAATAAATGACCAAATCCTAATATACTAATGAAATCCTTGACCCAAATGTACTAGGGTAAGGTTACAATATCATAATCCAAATAGACTAGTAAAACACATAACCTAATTATACTAGGTTAATGTATCTTTGTAAAAATCAAGCTTTGTGTCTGTAAGTCCCCAAAGTCTTCAGAAATGCTGTTTTAGCCCGGGACAGATTTTCCATGCAGCAGATTTGGTCCTTAGGCGTCCAGCTCCTTTCTACTTCGTTTGTGAGCTTTCTTTTGCGTCAAGTAAGCCGTAAAATGCTGTATTTTGCATCATTTATACCTGAAACTTTCCTAATCATGTTCGTTAGCTCATTTATAGGAAAAAGGACTAAAAGTGCATGAAATATATAATTTGTTCTCAAAACTAGGCTAGAATATGGGCAAAATATATTGATATAGGCGCGTAATTTCGCCTATCATCAGCTTTACCAGATAAAATCTTTGAAAGACGGGTTTAAAACCACGAATCGAAGTTGTTTTGAAAGTTAAATTTATGAAAAACTAGTGATTATAAGATAAAGATATTATTCAAGTGAAAATGAATGAAATTGGAGTTTAAAAATCAAGACCTAAGAGTTTTGGATTTTGAAAATTAATCAAGATATTACTATAATTTTTTTATTAAATTCGTAATAAAACCAAGAAATAGATGTTAATCTAGATTTTTAAGCTCCCAAAAACTTCATTTTTAAGCTCCCACACTAATTTAGAATTTAACTCCCAAAAGGCAAGATGAAAAATGAGCAAAAAGGGCCAAAAAGGCCATTTATATTGCAGATTTTTCTGGTTTTTGCACTAGATTTTTCACTTCAAGTCCACCCCAAACTTCGATGAGACATCCGTGATTTGTTCGTAGTTTGATATATACAAAAAAACTATGTAAACACACTAAATTAACATTCTGGACTCAATGGAGGTATCATATTTTTGAAAAAAACTGACAAAGTTGATCACCAAAATCTGAAATAAAAATTTTCAAAGCGAAGGTCAAAATGAGATTTAAAAGCCCTAAAGTCACATCAAACAACATACCACCCTAAAATTGATATTTTAGATCTGCTGGAGAAGTCGAATTTTTCATTCGAGATCATTTCAACCAAATATGGGTCCCACACCCATATTTTCAATTTTCAAAATTTTCGACCAATAGGTCAAAATTGCTTAGATGCACCAGGACCTGAACCAATGGTCTACCAAGACTAAAATCAATATTCAGGAGCCACTGGTGCAGTTCGTTCATCCATAAATCACACGGATCAAAATATATCTCTATAAGTTCAAATTAAGTCTCTCGAAGCTATCAAAAACCATAATATCACATAAATGGTACCAAAATACATCAGAAATCATGTCAATCACTCCCACACTCTATAAATACCATAATACAACTATAGGGAGGGGTATAATAGTTAAATCACAAAAAAATATATATTTCAGATATTTCATCAAACTTTTAGGTCGTTACATCATCGACTACTAAAAATCTAGTTTATCCTTGTAACATCCTGTAGCCTTCTCAACTTTATACCACCTCTAGTGTTTACTTAAGATACTTAGAAACTGAAAATAAAATTAAGTGTAGGAGACTTAGTCTCATTTTGACCCCATAAACTTCAATGACTTGGTTTTCAACTTTTTCGGGAGTGTATTATTGATTATAAAATTGATTCATGATCAGGGTAGTAAGTAGTACATCTCGGGTGAGTTTTGGAATTTTTGAACAAGTGTAAAGGCAAGTTTGGATAACCAAAATAGTAGCAGCCCACGATATGCGTGCGTCGCGGACTCCAGACCGGTGCTACAGAGACTGCGTCGAACGCTCATTCCTGTGCTATGAAACACGCCCCTTCAAAGCGAATGGTACATCATTATTCTCTTTTTCACTTCAATAAAACCCTAAGTCCCCAAAGATCAAGAACCAAGCTCTTAATTTAAGATTCTCAAGAAACAAATCAAGAATTGAGTTCTATCTTTCGAATTAGGTAATCTAAGGTATGAGGGACTTTTCTTAAACTCCATGGGCATGGGTTTTAATCTTCTTATCAAATTTAAAGATATACATTTTTGTTTCCAAAAAATAGTTGTGTTAACGATTGAATGGTATGCATCTTGGTTTTGTTTTGATGAAATTATTTGTTGGTTTAGATCCTCTTTATATAGAATTGAATTTACAATTATATATATATATGTGTGTGTGTGTGTGTGTGTGTTTGATCTTTTAAATATACATTCTTGTTTCTAAAAAGTGGTTGTGTCAACGATTGAATGGTATGCATCTTGGTTTTGTTTTGATGAAATTATATGTGATTTAGAACCCCTTTATATAGAATTGAATTTACAATTATATATATGTGTGTGTTTTTGATCTTTTAAAGGGTTAAATTGAGAGCATAATTAATGAGTTTCTTCCCTTGATATGAAATATATTGTTTATTTGAACTGTGCATGATTTTGAATGCATAGAATACGTTTTGAAAGTTATTTTATCAACACCATGATGGTTGACATGTTTTATAATATAATGTGGTGGTAGTTTTCTTTTTATAATTAAAAATTTTGCATTAAAAAGAAAAGTTGCATGTGATTGAACAATTAGCATGACCACCATATGATTTAATTCTTGCAAAAGAGGTAATTGCATAAGTTTTTCTCGAGATTTCAAAGTGAAGACTCTCTTATAATGTTGTGACTAATTGGTGGTCATTTGCATGTTTTAAATGAGATGGGATGTGAAATTTACACGATATGAATGACTTGCAAGTTGGGGTATGACGATACCCAGAGATGATATGCCCTTAATAGAATAAGTATAAAGTGTTTTACAAAAATGAAGCATGTTCTTAATGAACTAAAATTGGGCTTAAAGAGAGCTAGTTGGTTACCCATAAAAGGCTTGAGATTGGACAACTCTAAGCCCAAAATCGTATTTTGTCGATATGGGTTTGTGATGTCCTACTTTAAAGATTTTATGCTGGCGATGACCCTGTGGCATAGTATGAATGACAGACCCAATCCTTGAGGCAAACTCAAATTGGGGGCTTGGCCGTCGAGTTATGGGCGAGTCCATATAGCCCATGGATAAGTACGTTTGTAGGGTGTACCATCTAGTTTATAAGTAAAATAAAGAGTGATTCATGATTTCCAAAGCTTGTTTTGAAGTTGTTAAAGTATGACCATGTGTTTTTCACTTATCTGATGTTCGTTATTTTGAGAAACGCTCTCACCTATATTCTATAAAAAGCATATTTTTTGGATTGTTTCATATATCAGTATATTTGTTTTGACCCTCCTATATTTTAGGATCTGAGACACATTCTCGGGGTCCCGCTAAGCAGTAGATTAGTGTATCAGACTTCAAAGTTGGTGAGCCTCCCTCGTTCTGGAGGACCTTAGTTTTATGTTTATCTTCACTTGTTTCTAGTTCATGGTCTGACCGGGTCCTTGTCCCGACCACAGAATGATGTTGTTTTCATATTATTAGTGATTTCCCAGACTGGTGTCATCTATTTTCAAATATTTCAAATTTAAATTTGTATGGTATAGTTGGATTAATAGATTGACCATGTTTCCATCTTACTATGGTTTCTGCATTTCTTTATAAATATATGAATTATGCATATGTGATAACGCTCAATCTATAGCTCTTGTAAGAGTGTAAAGCGGTCGTAGTCAAATATAGAACCCAACTGGGTTGGGTATCGATCCCTCAGGGAATAGCTTGGACAACAAGTAAGCAAAGATTACTAGACTTCTAGTGCAAGTATCGTAAAAAGGGGGGATTGTAATGTGTAACAAAAGTATTAATGTAAAAACTGAAAATAGCAAAGTAAAAAGAAAAAATGTTTAGTAGGTTGTAAAAGAATGAGAATTGAGGAGTTAGGGTTATGTCCACCTTATGAGTTGTACGTCTCTATTGGCTATGAGTTGTGCGGAATTCAGACATGCATGTGCTTATAGAGAATTGTATTCGATGGTAAATCCAAGCGTCTTTCGACATCAACAAGGACTATTTCACTTTAACTCTTTCGAGCCTAAAACGTATCTAACGGTACAAATTCTCCAAGAGGTTAATCCAGTTACGGCACTAACTTTTTAATAGGGGATGGGACCCTATTACCTTGACATTATCTCTTTTCCAGACATATAACTTTTCTTTCAAACAAGTTAATGCTATACTGGCGTTATTCTATGCGTTTGCAACCACAAGAATTTGCATTAAGATGAAGAGAATAATGATATAAGCAACACACGTGTCACTAATTCACAAACTCATAGCAATAGATAGTATCTCATATGGCTTCCATAACCCCAACAGAGAAGTTTAGTTACCCATGAGTGCGAGGGAAATCACAATAGACATTGTTATTCTACCACAATAAAGATTTCGTGTAGTAATAGTGTGGTAGGCGTTAGGCGTGAATTCCTAGCAAAGTAATGTTTCTCTTGTTGCGGAAATTAAGAATTGAATAGATGAATAGAAGAAGAATTAGAAGTAGAATGTATTGTAATTGATGGAAGAAGAATTGATTGTAGAATAGAAACATGTCTTCAAATCTCTATCAAGATAGGGTATTTATAACACCCATATCCTATTCCTACTAAGCTAATAAATTACTTAACCCAATCCTACTAGGTTAATGTATCATTATCCTAATCCTAATAAGTTACTGCTAGTCCCCAAAGTCTTCAGAATTATTGTTTTAGCCTGGGACAGATTTCCCATGCGCCACTTTTGGTCCTTGGCATCCAAGACTCCCTTTTCTTCTTTCGTGAAGCTTTCTTTGCGTCAAGTTATCCATAAAATGCTGAATTCTACATCATTTATACCTGAAACTTTGCTAATCATGTTCGTTAGCTCACTTATAGGAAAAAGGACTAAAAGTGCATGAAATATATAATTTGTTCTCAAAACATTGCTAAAATATGGGTGAAATATAGCACTATAGACGTGTAAATTCGCCTATCATCAACACCCCACACTTAAAGCTTTGTTCGTCCTCGAACAAACTATCATGTCCATCTAAACATCAACTTAGGGTTTCACAGTAACAACACAAAATATTCATTAAGACAAGCACAACAAT
Source organism: Capsicum baccatum var. pendulum (assembly GCA_030864225.1). Lineage (NCBI taxonomy): Eukaryota > Viridiplantae > Streptophyta > Magnoliopsida > Solanales > Solanaceae > Capsicum > Capsicum baccatum. The sequence continues at coordinate 43,962,822 of CM061557.1, read as the reverse complement.
TATCAACAGAGAGTAGTTTTCTGATCATTAGTAGAAACAATTTAACCTCCAACATAGACTCGTGATGGTGGTCAACTCGTATTCAAAAGTTAAGGCATAAAGAATCATACACAACTACCCAAAACTCATCAACCATGTGTGTCTCACTATATATTACCCATAATCACTCTCAAGTATAGCATATATTTCAAACATGGGTATAAAAGTATCCTTGCTCTCGCGCTCACAAAGAATTCATATGCAGCAACTGATGACCATAGGCTTGCCCTTAGTGTAATGCTCCACTAAATGTCAGAATACTAAGCTTAGGATCAAATAGGTCTTTTGATGGTTGTAATGTAGGCTAAGGGACGGGTAGGACTATTTTGGCCAGAAATAGTGACTACGTTCCTAAGCGCTTTAATACATCACATTGTATCATTAACACTTTTCTTTCAAACAACCTTTCTATGTTCTCTTATTCTACCACCCTTTTTATCCTCTTTTGTTTTTCAATTTTGAACGTAACTAACTTTTTAGTTTTCCTTTCCTTTTTCTCTTCATAACATACCTCTTATGATAGAAATTCTTTTTCATAATAAATTCAAGCACCATTACATTCTAAAGCATCATACTCACCCAATTTCCTCTTATTTTGTCACATGACTTTACACTTTAAAGCACTTAGGAATTTGGATCAAATTATGGTCTTGAAAAAAATGGATTAGGCTTACATATGAGGCTGTTAAAGAAAATAGACTAAAGGCTCAAAAGGGGTTAACTAGGATGATGTCCATGGGTAGGTTAGAATGAAGGTGAACAATTACGGGTTGCCAAAGAAATGCCTAAATCATCTCCTAAACTTGCACTCTTTATTTTCGCTTTACATACATACCAGGCAAGTTCTATCATTAGCCACAAGCACAGAATATACTATTATCTCACACACACAAGGCACATGGTCAACTTTATTGGGAGTAGTATAGACTCTTGCCCCAACAGATGAAGGAATTGAACCACACAATATCACATAGTGAGTCACAATTAGAGCCTAAACGTCTCAATAGTCATGATTTTAGCACAAACTCTTGTTATAATCTCATGCTGCCTATTAGAATAATTTCATGCGAAGCTAAGTAAAAAAAATTTAACTACTAAAAAAACGAAAAACGAAAAAAAAAAAACAAACAAACAAACATAAATAAATGCAAATGCGGATAAAAGAGTATAGCATGCAAATACCACCACCCCACACTTAGACAGGACACTGCCCTTAGTGGAAAATAAATACGAAGAACCTGGTCGGTCAGACTCCTCCTCTATGTCGGGGGTCATACCCCCTTCGTCGGAATCATCATCATAGGAGTCGGAATCATCAGAATTTTCTTCCACGTCGGAGTCTGGCATTCGTCGCTCATCATCGGTCGGCACATCGTCATCAAGAGGTTCCTCAAAGTATGTACCTACTCCACATATTTCCCTTGCATACACATTCATTGGATAGTCATGATCCAGCTGTTGGAGCTCTGCAGCAGTTGGAACACGTCCACCACTTATCATTGTGAACCGAGTCATGCCATAAAGATGGCGAAAGAAACTCTCATCCCGAGCATGTCTCTTTGTCGTAGTAAGGTTGATGTCATGTGTGGTTTCAGCATCTTTGACCTTTGTGAGGTCAACCTTCTTTGGATTGTGTGGGAGTCTATGATCAGCCGATTCCTCTTCGATGTCTTCCTTCCTCAAGATTGCAGTGAACAGATTGCCAAAGCTGAAGTGGGACCGCTTGTGTAGCCTAGCCTTCCGCATTGTAGATCGACTGATTGCCCCAATGTTGATAGGGACATTTGTCATCAATGCGTATACCAAGCACACTCTATCTCTTGTTATCTTGGTGTACTGGGTCCCTGGTATGAGGCAAGAGTTGACAATACGCAACCATATCCTTGCTTCCCTATTCAAAGGAGCATATGGGAAGGTGTTGTGTCGTCCAGTGTCTTTATGTCTGCTCCACCTTGCCATGGATCTACTTCCACAAAGTGTGTGTCGAATTGCTCTATATGGAGGTCTACTGTACAGCTCTCTGAATGGTGATGGATCGACTGAAGGCAAGCTAAGAAAAGAGTTGAAGAAATCCGCATTGAGTTGTAAAACTTGGCCCCGAATCTTGACTTCGCTGCCTGTGGTTTTCGGCGACCAGTTGGCATAAAATTCTCTTGTCAAATCGAGATTGCATTCTCCCATGTCTCGGAAGATGAAATCAAGATGTGATGCCATGATCTTTGCCAACATGCGCGGCTCCTTCTTTGCTAGGCTTTCCTTGTTTATCAAGTCCACATGAACATATTTTCTTTCCTTGTTGTTCCTATACCATTCCTTCGCTTCCTCCTCAAGAACCCATTTTATTCCAAACATGCGGTGTGGTAATTGCATTGAGGATGATTCTCCTTGCTCTTTGCGGCCTCTTTTCTTGCCTTTTTGGGAAGTGGTAGCCTTATCTTTGCCTTGTCTTGCTTTGGGTGTCATTGTACCTGAGACTTAACACAGTGTTCATGTTAGCATCATCTCAATGGATACAATCTATACACAAGCAATAGGGGTACCACCCCACACTTAGTTTGTTGATACAAATTAGGGAAGTGAAAGTGGTCGATTACTTAGACTTCATCGACATACGTTTTAGGTGATATATTCCAACAATAAAATCAGAGATGTCACTCTTCTTGTAGTCTTTGCAATACTTTCATGATGGATATAGCAAGACTACTACATAGGGATTACATGAAGGTATAGTATCTATTAATAATCTCAACCTCCTATGTCGGTAGGCCACTATAAGTCTCATTCCGATGAACAAGTCGTTCCAACATGTAACTATTCAAGTGACAAGATTATGCAATGTTAATGACTATAGCAATTCCGCAAGTAGTATAACAATGTATCAAAATCAAATTCAAGTTGGAAACAAGTTAAGATTATCCTCTCGTATATGTTTACTCACTTGGTTGTGTATCAACAATTCAAACACATTCACATCACCAATACTTCTTCAAGATTTAGCAATTTATAATAGACGTAGTAACGTAGTTCTTACGAAAAATAAATGAGGAACAAAAGAGTACTTACGTGATTGAAGCCTTTGGAGATGTTCTTGTGAAGAAATAGAGCAAAAGAAAAAATTTTTGAGAGGATTTGGATGCTATGGGCGGCGCCTAAGTTAGGTTTTCAATGTGTTTGTGCTTTAAGACTAAGTCTCCTATTTATAGAGCCAAGTTGGGTCGGGTTTTGACCCATTTAAAATCGGATTTGGAGACAAAAAGTGACTATAGGCGGCGCCTTTAGCTTTGCCTATGCTTGGCATAGGCGGCGCCTTTTGCAAAGCCTTGTCTAGCATAGGCGGCGCCTTTAGCTTATCATTTGGTGACCATAGGCGGCGCCTTTCACTTTGCATATGAAATTCAGAGACAAAAGGCTTTAGCATAGGCGGCGCCTATGCTATGTCATACTTGAGCATGGGCGGCGCCTATGCTATAGCACACTAGATTCCGAGACCTTAGGCCATAGTATGGGCCTTGCCTTGTTCGTGGCCTAGTTTTACCTAGGACTAGCCTTGTTCGATACCTATATTTTCATGAGCAATGCTCAATCCATAGCCTTTTGCATCTTCATTCCTAACTTACCACCTTTAACATGCAATACGTCCAAATAGTAATTTGCAACCGATCTCCTCGTTTTATACCTCTTGCACCTACATTTGCTCAAAACCAATAAAAACGATTAGAACAATGGGTTGCCTCCTATCAAGCGCCTTATTTTTGGTCGTGGCACGACTCTTCTTTTTGGATTTTTATTTATCAAAATCAAAAGACAAAAAATGCAAAATGATAAACGATGGGTTGCCTCCCATCTAGCGCCTTATTTATTGTCGCGGCACGAAATAGTTACCTCGAGTACTTAGACTTCGTCGAGATAAGTGATGGCCATATAATTTATCGAATCAAGAGTACCGATATAGGGTTTAACTCGTTGTCCATTCACTTTGAAGACAACACCATTATTGTCTTCCAACTCAACTACTCCAGACGAGTAGACTTGGATAACTTTGTATGGACCAGACCACTTGGACTTTAACTTACCTGGGAATATCTTCAATCTGGAGTTGAAGAGAAGCACCATATCATCTTTTTGAATGTTTAGTCGAACAATCCGCTGATCATGATGCTTTTTCATCCGCTCCTTGTATAGGTCTGACCTTTCATATGCATGGAGACGGAATTCGTCCATCTCGTTCAGCTGCTCCATTCTCAGATTCATTGCATCATCCCAATTTACATTCAATCGCTTTAATTTCCACAATGCCTTATGCTCAAGCTCAATGGGTAAGTGACAAGCCTTCCCATAAACTAGTTGATAAGGGGACATGCCAATTGGTGTTTTGAATGCAGCCCTATAGGCCCATAGTGCATGTCCAACTTCCGAGACCAATCTTTCCTATTAGCATTTACCATCTTCGCAAGGATTTGCTTGATCTCCAGATTGGAAACCTCTACCTAGACACTAGTTTATGGGTGATAAGGCGTGGCTACCTTATGTTGCTTGACACCATATTTTGCCAACACGGATTTGAATAGCTTGTTGCAAAAGTTAGATCCTCCATCGCTTATAATAGTACGTGGTACTCCAAAGCGAGAGAAATATTCCTCTTCAAGAATGCTATAACACGCTTTCCTTCATTGTCAGCCAACGCTACAGCTTCAACCCATTTTGAGACATAATCTACAGCAACTAGGATGTACTTCATTCCAAACGAATTTACGAATGGACCCATGAAATCAATACCCCATACATCAAATAGCTCTACCTCAAGAATTTTCGACATAGGCATCTCATGGTGTTTCGAAATAGCGCCTTGGCGCTGGCATTGGTCGCATCTTCTAACAAAGTTGTAGGCATCTCTAAATATCGAAGGCCAATAATATCCACTTTGTAATACCTTTCTTGCTGTCCGATTACCTGTGTGATGTCCTCCAACTTGGGAAGTGTGGCATGCTTCCAATATAGTAGGCACCTCTATATGGGATATACATCATCGGATAATACCATCCGCGCATCGTCGAAACAAATATGGCTCATCCCAAAAGTAGTGTTGTACGTCATGCATAAACTTCCTCTTTTGATGGTAGGATAAGTTTGCAGGTACCACATTACTCACCACAAAATTTGCAAAGTCGGCATACCATGGTAATCCTTCCATTGTTGTCGCTGAGATCTTCTCATCAGGGAATGCATCATCAATCTCGATTTCAGGCTGCGCCACATGCTCGTTCTCGAGTCTAGATAGATGATCAGCCACTTGGTTCTTACAACCTCTTCTATCTTTAACCTCGAAATCAAATTCTTGCAGCAGCAAAACCCATCGAATTAGTCTTGGTTTTGCATCCTTCTTTGTGATTAGATACCTTAGAGCTGCATGGTCTGTATGAACGATCACTTTGGTACCCAACAAATAAGCTCGGAACTTCTCAAACGTATGCACAACTGCTAGGAGCTCTTGTTCTGTGACAGTGTAGTTCTTATGGGCTTCGTTTAGGACCTTGCTCACATAGTAGATCGAATGAAATAGCTTCTCCTTTCTTTGTCCAAGTACAGCACCAACGGCTACCCCACTAGCATCACACATGACTTCGAACGGGAGAGACCAATCTGGTGCTACCATGATAGGAGCTTCAATTAGTTTTCCTTTCAGGCATTCAAATGCCTTCAAACAATCTTCATTGAAGTCAAACTTTGCGTCTTTCTCCATGAGTTTGCACAATGGACTAGTAATTTTGGAGAAATCTTTGATGAATCGTCGATAGAAACCTGCATGACCGAGAAAACTACGAACTCCCTTCACAGAAATTGGAGGTGGTAGCTTCTCAATGATTTCAATTTTCGCTCGATCAACCTCAATTCCCCTTTAAGAGATTTTATGCCGAAGAACGATACCTTCTTTTACCATAAAGTGGCACTTCTCCCAATTCAGCACTAGGTTGAATTCTACACATCTTTCCAATGCCATGCTTAGGTTTGTCAAGCACACTTCAAAAGACTCACCAACGACTGAAAAATCATCCATAAATACCTCCAAAGTATCTTCAACCATATCAGAAAAAATGGATATCATACATCGCTGAAAGGTGGCTGGTGCATTACATAGCCCGAATGGCATACGTTTAAAGGCAAACGTACCATATAGGCATGTGAACGTTGTCTTCTCTTGGTCTTTGGGGGCAATACAAATCTGATTATAACCTGAATAGCTATCTAGAAAACAAAACCATCCTTTCCCCGCTAATCGATCTAGCATTTGGTCCATAAATGGCATTGGAAAGTGATCTTTGAGTGTCCATGAATTTAGCTTTCGGTAGTCCATGCATACTCTCCAACCGGTGACGGGTCTAAGTGGAATAAGCTCATTCTTTTCATTCGCGACCACCGTCATGCCTCCTTTCTTGGGAACACATTGTGCCGGGCTGACCCATGTACTATCAGAGATTGGATACACAACTCCTGCGTCTAACCACTTGATGATTTCTTTCTTCACCACTTCTTGCATAGGTGGGTTTAGACGCCTTTGATGCTCAATGGTGGGTGTGCAATTCTCTTCAAGCTGAATCTTGTGTGTACAAATCCCAGGTGGAATGCCAATAATATCCGCGATGGTCCATCCAATGGCTCTAATATACTTCCTTAGAATAGAAATGATAGCTGCAACTTGTTGCTCACCCAAATCTACTGCCACAATGACTGGAAGTGTGTTTCCGCTTCCTAAGAATGCATACTTTAAATGACTTGGCAGCTCCTTCAATTCTAACGTGGGTGGCTCTTCAATAGATAGCTTAGCTGGTGGTGTGGGTCAATTTTTTAGATCAAGGTCCAACTTCTTGGGAGCATGACGATATGTCCCTAATCCTGATAGAGCACAAATAGCTTCTTCACAATTTTCAGCATCCTTACTCTCACCATTCATAAGCAAAGTCGCTAATGGGTCATCAATCAGCTGCTCCTCTTCAAGTAATTGTTTCTCATCATCAAAGTAAACATCAGCCACCGAGAATACATTCAGCTCTTTGGGTTGCTTCATTGATTTGCAAACATCAAAGCGAACTACTTCGTCATTTATTCGGAATGAAAGCTCATTAGCTGTCAAATCAATAAGCACACTTCCCGTAGCAAGGAAAGGGCGCCCCAAGATTATGGGAACTTCTGAATCTGCCTCATAGTCCAAAATAACAAAGTCTGCCGGAAAGATGAATGAAGAAACCTTTACCAATACATCACATAGAATACCAAGAGGTCGTTTTACCGACCTATCCGCCATTACGAGCCTCATATTCGTTGGAGTAGGATCACCCAACCCCAACTTTTTATAGATAAATAGTGGCATCAAATTGATGCTGGATCCTAAATCACATAATTCCTTGGCAAAATTTAAAGATCCGATGGTGCAAGGAATAGTGAAAGCACCGGGGTCAGCCTTCTTCTGAATTATTGATCGGGTAGCGATTGTGCTGTAGTGATGAACATCATCTTTCAACTCATAACTTGCTGCCCGCTTCTTTGTCAAAAGATCCTTCATAAATTTCGCATATCCAGGCATTTTTTCAAGTGCCTCCACCAATGGAACATTAATGGTTAGCTGCTTTAACATAGTCATGAATTTGCTGAACTTTGTATCATCCGCCACCTTCTTTAATCTTTGGGGAAAAGGTGGCGGTGGGTATGGAATTGTTCTCTCTACGGCTTTCTTCTCCTCTTGCTTCCATTTTTCAGCTTTTTCAGGTTGCAAATCGTGAGGGGTGACGTTATGGACGTCAGGTTCAGCTGCTGCAGCATCTTTCCCTTTTGCCTTATCATCAATGTCCACTACTTCGTCAACCACTTGTTTGCCTTTTGCTGAAGTTTCCAGCACCTTACCACTTCGGGTAGTAATGGCCATGCATGACCCATCATTCTTTGGGTTTTGCACATTGTCGCTAGGTAAAGTGCCTGCCTTTCTTTGATTGAGTGTTGCTGAAAGTTGGCTCAATTGCTGCTCTATTTGCTTGATTGAAGTGGAATGAGAATCAACTAATTGTTTCATAGAGGACAAATCATTAACTACATCCGTTACTCCCGCGCTCGTTTCTTCCACTCCTTTTAATATTTTAGCCATCATGTCTTCCATACTTCCAGAACTAGATGTGGTGGCGTCACGTCTTCCAGGGGGAACGTACAAACCACTCTTTTCATTCTTGTTCTTCCAACTACCTTGGTCCTTGTTTCCGAATTTATCATAATAGTTCCGACCTTGGTTTCCTTGGGTATTCCCTCGGAAACCCCCCTGATTGTTCAAGTAGTTGGCCTCTTCTTCCGAATAAGATTCATCTCTTCCTTTTGACGCAATAGCTTTCACTTTTTCGGTCTTCCCTGATAATAAATGCTTTGTAAGAAGATCCACTTGTGTTTTCATGTGCGCCATATCTTGATCACGTTCTTCTTCTCTTCTCCTTTGGTCTGCAGTCATACCAATAGATAAAGTGGGGCTTGCTACCTCAGAATTCCTGGTATGCCAAGCTCTACTTTGCTTCGTCATACGATCTAGCATATTGCTTGCTTGACCAAAGGTGAGGTCCATAAAAGATCCACCAGCCGCATTATCCACCACTGGTTTTGTTATTGAATTCAAGGCTCCGTATAATATCTCCATTAGGTGAACATTAGTCATGTGATGGTTTGGTCACCTCGCTAGCTTTGTCTTGAACCTCTCCCATGTTTCATGAAGGGCTTCAGTTGGAAGCTGATGGAAGTTGCTGATTTCATCTCTCAATTGTGCTCTTTTGGATGGCGGAAAGAATCTTTCTAGGAAAGCGTCTCTCAATTGCCTCCAATTTGTAATAGAATCAGGAGTCAGCCCATTCAACCATAGAGTTGCCTCCCCAGACAGAGACAATGGAAATAGACGTAATCGAATTGCATTCTGACCAACACCAGGATTGTCAAACGACTTGCATGTAGAAATAAAGTTGATGAGATGCATATTCGGATCATCGCCTGCTAGTCCACCAAATAATCCCTTGAGTTGCAATAACTGAATCATGGTGCTCATGATGTTGAACTTAGCTCCAGGCGCTAATGGTGGAGGAATTATGGATCCTGTGGCTCTGGCCCCATCAAGATCATCATCATCATCGTTGAAAGCTGGTTGTATAGCTTGGCGTTCAGGCCTAAACCTAGCTTGACGATCTCTTCTGTTGGTAGGTGTGGCGATCTCAGAAGCATGCCTAGGGTTTAGTAACTCGTCATTACCTAGGTCCTCATCGTCAGTATTTATTGCTCGCCCAGGGTTATCAATATTCTATTGATGCACTTGAGCAGCGGCTAAAGCAGCTAGTCTCGCCTGTTCCTGTTGAGCAGCCATCTTTTCAATTTTGTGTTGTGCCTCCATTCTGCCAATACGTTGTGGTTCAGGATTTATAGGTAATAACTGTTGACCAGAACTTTAAGTATGGGGCATGCACCGAATAAAAACCTGCAGAAAACAAAAACAAAAACTAAAACTAAAAGTACGAGAATCTTTGACCAAAGGGTCTAGTAATTATCACAAACTTAATTGACACTCGTATTCCCCGGCAACAGCACCAATTTTTGATAACGCTCAATCTACAGCTCTTGTAAGAGTGTAAAGCGGTCGTAGTCAAATATAGAACCCAACTGGGTTGGGTATCGATCCCTCAGGGAATAGCTTGGTCAACAAGTAAGCAAAGATTACTAGACTTCTAGTGCAAGTATCGTAAAAAGGGGGGATTGTAATGTGTAACAAAAGTATTAATGTAAAAACTGAAAATAGCAAAGTAAAAAGAAAAAATGTTTAGTAGGTTGTAAAACAATGAGAATTGAGGAGTTGGGGTTATGTCCACCTTATGAGTTGTACGTCTCTATTGGCTATGAGTTGTGCGGAATTCAGACATGCATGTGCTTATAGAGAATTGTATTCGATGGTAAATCCAAGCGTCTTTCGACCTCAACAAGGACTATTTCACTTTAACTCTTTCGAGCTTAAAGCGTATCTAACGGTACAAATTCTCCAAGAGGTTAATCCAGTTATGGCACTAACTTTTTAATAGGGGATGGGACCCTATTCCCTTGACATTATCTCTTTTCCAGACATATAACTTTTCTTTCGAACAAGTTAATGCTATACTGGCTTTATTCTATGTGTTTGCAACCACAAGAATTTGCATTAAGATGAAGAGAATAATGATATAAGCAACACACGTGTCACGAATTCACAAACTCATAGCAATAAATAGTATCTCATATGGCTACCATAACCCCAACAGCGAAGTTTAGTTACCCATGAGTGCGAGGAAAATCACAATAGACATTGTTATTCTACCACAATAAAGATTTCGTGTAGTAATAGTGTGGTAGGCGTTAGGCGTGAATTCCTAGAAAAGTAACATTTCTCTTGTTGCGGAAATTAAGAATTGAATAGATGAATAGAAGAAGAATTAGACGTAGAATGTATTGTAATTGATGGAAGAAGAATTGATTATAGAATAGAAAGATGTCTTCAAATCTCTAGCAAGATAGGGTATTTATAACACCCATATCCTATTCCTACTAAGCTAATAAATTACTTAACCCAATCCTACTAGGTTAATGTATCATTATCCTAATCCTAATAAGTTACTGCTAGTCCCCAAGGTCTTCAGAATTGTTGTTTTAGCCCGGGATAGATTTTCCATGCGCCACTTTTGGTCCTTGGCGTCCAAGACTCATTTTTCTCCTTTCGTGAAGCTTTCTTTGGTGTCAAGTTATCCATAAAATGTTGAATTCTACATCATTTATACCTGAAACTTTGCTAATCATGTTCGTTAGCTCACTTACAGGAAAAAGGACTAAAAGTGCATGAAATATATAATTTGTTCTCAAAACATTGCTAAAATATGGGTGAAATATAGCACTATAGGCGTGTAAATTCGCCTATCATCAACGATTGCCAGTTAGAAGGGGCACTCAAACCTTTATGGTTTGAGATGCCCATCGTGGCCAAGTCCACGATCTAGGTCGTGAAAAACTTGGTATTAGAGCACATTTAATGGTCCTAGGGTGTCTGTGAAATCACGTCGGGTAGAGTCCTATTTATGAGTGTATAGCATGCCACACTTATAAGTAGGAGGCTACTAGGAATTTAGGAATGTCTCTCTTTATTTCATAATCTAGTCCATGTTGTAAAGTATGAATGTCCCCTAATCAATGATTCCTTATATTTTAGAAATTGACCAAGCCTCCTCGTAGATCCAATGAACAAAACACCCAAGTTGAGGATGTCCATCCAACTCATGGGATGTGGAACCATAACAAAGCTCGTACCCAAAGTTTGTTGCTACTCTTAGCCAGTATTAACCATGCCTAGCCCCCTCATAGGGATGTTTTGAATGCTGAGTTTCGACATTCCATCCATATGATAGCTCAGCTGGTAGCCTCTCAGACCCGTCATTCTAAAGATATGGGTTCTTAGTCAATTCATGAGGCTGAACCCACCTATCTTTATTGGCACGAAGGTTGAGGAGGAACCCCAAGGGTTCATTGATGAGTTGGAGAAAATTTTCAGAGTTATGTATACGAATGAGGTTAAAGGAGTTGAGTTGATAGCCTACTAGTTAAAGGATGTGGCCAATCAGTAGTGTAATGAATTGGAGGACTCGAAGGGTAGTGATGTTGACCCTTATGTGTGGGGTGACTTCGTGGAAGATTTCCTAGATCATTTCTTTCCCCTGGAGTTGAGGGAGCCTAATGATGAAGAATTCATGAATTTGAAGCAAGGAAAAAATAGTGTTAATGAGTATACATTAAAGTTCACTCAGTTATCCCGTTATGCTCCAAAATTGGAGGGTAACTTGATAGCTCGTACGAGAAAGTTTGCATCCGGTCTCTCGGATAATTTGGTATTAGAACACAAGGGAGCAATGCTGAAAAGGGACATAGATTCCTCCAGGTTACCAGTGCATATGTAGCAGGTAGAAGAGCAGAAAAAGAAGCTAGCTGAGGTAAGGGAAAAAGAAAGATAAGTTAAGAGAGCTAGGTCCATAGATCAGAATAAAAGTTAGTATCAAAGTGGTAATTAGGGAAATATGTGGTCTAAAAAGAAGTTTTGGAGTAATGCTTAGTCATCAGCAAGTGCACCTGTGCCTAGAACTTCGAGCGAACAATGGTGCCAGTCAGCACATAGGCCTAGAGCTCAGGGAACTTAGTCCTAAGAGAGTGTGGCCCATCCCTCTAGGGCATACATTTTCTATAGTTCTTGTGGAAAGGATCATCTGGGAAAATCCTATTCAAAAAGTAATATGTGCTACAAGTGTGGCAAGGCAGTCCATATTCAGAGGTATTTTCCCTTAGGCATTAGGAGTACCATAGGTACCAGATCTCAAATAACTTCCACAGCTCTGCCACCACTAAAGGGCAATACTTTAGCTACTATAGGTGGTTGCAACCGATTGTATGCTCTATCCAATCGCCAAGATGCAGAGGCTTCACCAAATGTGGTCACAGGTATGTTAAAGATTTTCTCTTATGATGTGTATGTGTTACTTGATCTTGAGTCCACCATGTCATATGTGACCCCTTATGCGGTAGTTAGTTTTGGTTTTGAGCCTAAACATATTCCTGAACCCTTCCCTATTTCCACCCCTGTTGGTGACTCTATTGTGGCTAGGAGGGTGTATAGAAATTATGTTGTATCTGTGGGCAATTGTGATACAATAGCATACCTTATATAGGTTGATATAGTTGAATTTGATGTTATTTTAGGGATGGATTGGATCCATTCATGCTATGCCACGTTAGATTGTAGAACCCGAAAGGTTACTTTTTCCTTTCCAAATAAGCCAGTGATTGAATGGGAGGGGTATTTTTTAGCACCTAGGGGAAATTCATATCTTATCTCAGAGACCATAAACTAATATCTAAGGGTTGTTTGAATCCCCTTATTTGGGTCAAAGATTCTAATGCTGAAAGTCCTTCCCTCTAGTTAATGAATTTTTGGATGTTTTCTTTGACGATCTCCTGGCCTGATAGGGAGATAGATTTTAGTATTGATTTGTTGCCAGACACTCATCCTATTTCTATTCCGCCATACAGAATGACTCCTACAGAATTGAAAGAGTTCAAATAATAGTTTATGGATCTTCTTGACAAGGGCTTTATCTGCCCTAGTGTTTCTCCCTGGGGTTCACCTATATTCTTCGTGCATAAGAAAGATAGCTCCCGCCGTATCTGTATAGAATACCATCAGCTAAATAAAGTCACTATTAAAAATAAATAACCCTATCCTAGAATCGATGCTTTATTTGATTAACTTCAAGGTGCCAAAATTTTTGCTAAAATAAACCTCCATTCAGGGTATCATCAATTAAAGGTTAGGGAGGCTGACATTCGTAGGACAGCTTTCCCAACTCGATATTGCCATTAAGAGTTCTTAGTTATGTCCTTTGGACTGACTAATGCCCCTACAACTTTTACGAACCTAATGAATAGGGTGTTCCATTAGTTTCTAGATCTATTCGTTATAGTTTCCATCAATGATATTCTGGTTTTCTCAAAGAACGAGGAAGACCATGCTAGTCACCTTCAAATTATTCTTCAGACCCTCAAAGATCATAAATTTTATGCAAAATTTTCTAGGTGTGAGTTCTGGCTTAGTTCTATTACATTCCTGGGGTACATTGCTTTTAGTAAGTGGATTAAAGTTGATCCCCAAAAGATTGAGGCAATGAGAAAATGGCCCAGACCCATGACTCCAACCGATATTCAAAGCTTCTTTTATTTGGCTAGGTTTTACAGAAGGTTTCTAGAGAGTTTTCCTCCATAGATGCTCCACTTACCAAATTGACTGAGAAAAAGGAGAAATTCTTGTGGTCTGAATCGTGTGAAAATAGTTTTGAGAAACTGAAGACAAGTTGACTACCACTATAGTTTTTACTCTTCCTGAGGGTACATAAGTTTTATTGTGTACTTTGATGTATCCTGGGTGGGACTTGGGTGTGCTCCTAAGCAGCACGATAAAGTAGTGGCTTATCTATCTAGGCAGTTAAAGGTGCAAGAAAGAATTATCCTACCCCTGACTTAGAGTTAGTAGTTATGGTGTTTGCACTTAAGATATGGTGGTAATATCTGTATAGAGTGCATGTAGATATATTCACTGATCACAAAAGCTAGTAGTATGTTTATATGTAGAAAGAACTGAATTTCACGCAGAGGCGTTGGTTAGAATTATTAAAGAATTATGACATGAGCCTGAACTATCATCCAGACAAGGCCAATGTGGTGGCTGATGCTCTTAGCAGGTTGTCGATGGGAAGTCATTCTCAAGTTGAGAAAGGGAAGAGGGAGATGGTGAAGGATATTCATTGGCTTGCAAATCTAGGAGTTTGACTTCTGCATTCCGAAGATGGAGGAGTAGTTGTTCATAAAATAGCTAAATCCTACTTTGGTGCTAAAGTTTAGGAGACACAGGTTAAGATCCCATCCTGATGCAGATTAAGAAAGATGTTGGTTAACATAAGGTGATAACATTTAAAATTAGAGAAGACGACATTCTGAGATATCAGGGTAAGCTTTGTGTACCAAATGTGGATGTTTTGCTAGAGAGGATTCTTAATGAAGCTCACACTTCAAGGTATGTGGTTCACCCAGGTTCTACAAAAATAAAATAACCTTAATGCTATTTATTGGTGGAATAATAGAAAGAGAGATGTTGCTAATTTTGTTTCTAAGTGTGAATTATTAGGAAGTCAAGTTGGAATATTTGAGACTAGGTGGCACTTTCTAAGAGATATCCTTGCCTATGTGGAAGTGGGAGATGATTAATATGGACTTCATTACGGGGTTTCTGATGTCTCAAAACCAATATGACTCCATTTGGGTAATCGTAGACAAGTTGACCAAGTTCACTCATTTTCTTCTAGTATGAACCAACTAGTCAGGGGATGACTATGCCAAGGTATACATTTGAGAGATAGTCCGTTTGAATGGTGCTCTTGTGTCCATTATATCTTATTGAGGTATGCGATTCTCTTTGCAGTTTTGGCAGTACTTTCAATAGTGTTTAAGCACCCAAGTGAACCTAAGTACTGGATTCCATCCTCAGACTGATGGGCAAGATTAACGCACTATTCATACCCTCGAGGATATGCTGAGGGCTTGTGTTATTGACTTTAAAGTTAATTGGGTAGATCATTTGCTATTAATAGAATTCACCTACAACAATAACTATCATTCCAATACTCATATGGATCCTTTTGAAGCACTTTTTAGGAGAAGATGTAGGTCTCTAATATGATGGTATAAAGTGGGTGAAACTCGGTTGTTTTATCCTACCTTATTCATCAGGCGATAGATTGATGATTGGGTTTTCCTAAAAGTCTCCTTCATGAAGGGGGTCATACAATTTGGAAGGAAAAGGAAGCTTAGTCCTCATTATATAGGACCATATCAGATTATGAGAAGGATAGGTGGGGTTGCTTATGAGTTATATTTGCCCACAAGTCTAGCTTTTGTTCATCCAGTATTCTATGTATCCGTGTTGAAGAAGTGTATTGGAGATCAGTCTCTTGTGTTTCCTGTGGAGGGGATTAATGTGGGAGACTCTTTGTCATATGAGAAAAAAACCTATCACTATTTTGGATTGCCAAGTTTGGAAAATGAGAATTAAGGAAATAGCTTTGGTTAAGGTGTTATTGAGGAAAACTAAGAAAGTTACTTGGGAGTCATAGGATGACATACGAACTAGATACCCAAACCTCTTTGAGACCATGGATGATGGCATATAAGGTATAAATCGTATACTACTCTCTCTATATTTTCCTTAGTATGCCTAAAATCATGTTTTTCTGTGTTCTGACACATCATGCGGGGATGAATGATCCCAAGAGGGGGATAATGTAACACCCCGTAGCCTTGTCTACTTGATACCACCACTAATGTTTACTTAAGACACTTAGAACCGGAAAATAAAACTAAGTGTTGGAGACTTAGTCTCATTTTGACCCTTTAAAATTCAATGATTCTATTTTCGATCTTTTGGGAGCGTATTATTGATTTTAAAGATGATACATGATCGGGATGGTAAGTAGTACATCTCGGGTGAGTTTCGAAATTTTTGAATGAGCGCAAGGGCAAGTTTGGATAACCAAAATAGTAGCAGCCCATGATATGCCCACGTTGTGCGCTCCAGACCAGTGTTGTAGAGCCCGCGTCACACGTTTATTTCGATTCTTTGAAACCCATTCCACGCCCTCCATCGCGCTCTCTCATAATTTCTCTTCTGATTCTGTATAATTAAGGGAAATAGGGTCATTTACCTCACCCAAAACCATCTAAAATACAAGATTTGATCCCCCAAAGAGCATGGTACATCATTATTCTCTTTTTTTCACTTCAAGAAAACCCTAAAGCCCCAAAGGTCAAGAACCAAGCTCTTGAGTCAAGATTTCTAAGAAATAAATCAAGAATTGAGTTTTATCCTTGGAATTAGGTAATCTAAGGTATGTGGGACTATCCTTATACTCCATAGGCATGGGTTTGAATCTTCTTATCAAATTTTAAGATATACATTCATGTTCCCAAAAAATAGTTGTGTTAACAATTGAATGGTATGCATCATGGTTTCGTTTTGATGAAAGTATATGTTGGTTTAGATCTTTTTAAATAGAATTGAATTTGCAATTATATATATATACATGTGTTTTCGATTATCTTTTGAAGGTTTAAATTGAGAGCATGATTAATAAGTTTCCTCCCTTGATATGAAATATATTGTTTATTTGAATTGTGCATGATTTTGAATACATAGACTACATTTTGAAAGTAAGTTTCTCAACATCAAGATGGTTGACATGTTTTATGATATAATGAGAGGGGGATTTTTCTTGCTATAATTAAACTCTTTGCATTAAAAACAAGAGCTTCATGTGATTGAACAATTAGCATGGTCACCATATGTTTTAAGTCTTGCAAAAGAGCTAATTGCATAAGTTTTTTTTAAGATTTCAAAGTGATGACTCTATTATAATGTTGTGAAACATAGGCGGTCATTCGCATCTTTTAAATGAGATGGGCTGTGAAATTGACACAATATGAATGACTTGCAAGTTGGGGTATAAAGATACCCGAAGCTGATATGCCTTTACTGGAATAAGTATAAAGTGTTTTAAAAGCATGAAGCATGTTCTTAAAAAAGTAAAACTAGGCTTAAAGAGAGCTAGTTGGTTACCCGATGAAGGCTTGAGTTCAGATAACTCTATGACCAAAACCCTGTTTTGTCGATACGGGTATATGATGTCTTACATTAAGGATTTTATGCTGGTGATAGCCCTCTGGCATAGTACGAATGACAGACCCCAATCCTTGCAGAAAACTCGAATTGGGGGCTTGGCCGCCAAGTTATGGGCGGAGTCTATATAGCCCATGGATAAGTACGTTTGTAGGGTGAACTATCTAGCTCAGAAGTAAAATAAAGAGTGAGTCATGATTTCCAAGTCTTGTTTTGAAGTCATTAAAGTATGCCAATTTGTTTTTCACTTATATTATGTTCATCATTTTGAGAAACGCTCTCACCTATGTTATATAAAATACATGATTTTTGGATTGTTTCACATACCAGTACATTTGTCTTGACCTTTCTATATTTATGGATCTGAGGCACAGTACCGGGGTCCCACTAAGCAATAGATCAGTTTATCGTACTTGGAAATTGGTGAGCTCTCTTATTTTGGAGGACCTTAGTTATGTTTTATCTTAACTTGTTTCTAGTTCATGTCCGACCGAGGGCCTTGTCCTGGTCATAGACGGATGTTGTTTTCATATTATTAGAGATTTCGCAAACAGGTGTCATGTGTTTTCGAATGTTTTAGATTTAATTTCGTATGATGTAGTTGGAAAGAGGTTGACCATGTTTCTATATTATTATGTTTTCCACACTTCTTTATAAATATATGAATTATGAATATGATTTCCAGTTAGAAGGGGCACGCAGAACCTTACAGATCAAGATGCCCATCGCGTCCAGGGCCTCGGTCTGGATCGTGATAGTCCTCAAATTAAGGAAAAGAAATATGTAAATAAAATATGAACTGAGGATAAGAAATACGCATATCAGAATCGACCTCCCAAGTAGCTTCATCTTTAGGTCGATGTCATCACTGGACCTTAACTACAGGGATCACTCGAGAGCACAACCGCCTAACATACCTAGCCAAAATGGAGATCTACTCCTTAACAAACAACAATCTCTCATGTAAATGAATTGACTCCTAAAAAATAACATGATACTCAGTTGGAATGTAATGATGATGCATAGAAACATGAAAAACTGGATGATCAGCAGGGGGCAAAGCCATCTCATAAGCTACAACACCAACAGCCTAAAGAATCTAAAATTGACTAATATACCTGGGGCTAAGCTTTCCCCTCTTTCCAATTCTCATCATACCCTTCATGGGTGAAACTCAAAGGAAAACATGATCACCAACATCAAATATCAAGGCACAAAGTTTGCGATCAACATAGCACTTCTTTATACTCTGACTCGCTCAAGTCTATCCTTAATGACCCAAACTCTATCCAAAAACTCATGAAGCAAGTCCGTACCTCGAGGTCTCACCTCTGAAACATCAAACCTACCTACTGAGGAGCAATAATACCTACCATACAACACCTCAAAAGAAGACATATCAATACTGGAATGGTATCTATTATTATATGCAAACTTTGCTAAATCCAAATGTTGCTCCCACTGGACACCAAAATCTATCACGCATGTGCTAAGCATATTGTCCAAAACCCGGATAGTCTGCTCTGACTAGTCGTTAGTCTGAGAGTGAATTGCTGTAATTTAGTATAGGTTTTATTTATATATTCATTACTTATTATTGGAAATGAATATCTCTTATTTCATTTTCAAGAAGAAATCTTTAGGTATCCTTTTATATTTATCTTTCAATGACTAGTAGTAGTCCAATTACTACTATTTAAATAATGAAATACAAAGAAAGAGATATACACTATCTCAACCTTCTCTAGATTTCTTCTCTAGTTCTGTTAAACATTATATTCTCTTATGATTTACTATTTACTCAAAAAGAGAGAAAAAACACATAGTTGGTGAGACTTTTGTATCAAAGAGAGAAAAGAAAAGGAGTGTGAGAATGCGATTCGCTTAACTCAAATCTTGTAACTTTTGATTTACAAAAGAAGAGCTAGTAGAATCCTTTATAACCCAATGGGGATGGAGCAAGACATATTAGAGGTCCCAATCAGTATAAAATATTTGGTGTTATTCCCTTTTCAATATTTTGTTTCCTGCACTTTTTATTACAGCTTTAGTATTCTACTGTCTGTCAAAGTAAGTTGACTATCTAATTGAAAAGGAGTAAATCATCCCCCTCCTACCACTTTCAATTGATATTAGAGCCTGGACTCACATCTCTTTGCTTAATAGAAAAGTTAGAAAATACCAGGGCCCAAATAATTGCTAAAGCTTTATTCTCAAAAGGAAACACTCAAACTAGACCTTCTTACCTCAATGAAAAATATTTCTCTTATTGAAAGATAAGGATGGAAACCTACATTATGTTTCGTGATGTCAAGGTATGGAAGATGATCAAGCTTGGTGATCTTCCACTTGTTTCTTCCAATAAATATGGAAAAAAAAGTAAGATGATGGTCAAACATCTATTAAAAAAACTCTAACTTTGGAGGAATACACTAATGATCAAATGAAGATCATTCAGATAAACTCAAAGGCAAAAATGTGTTATATTATACTATTAGTGGTAAAAAATATGAAAAGTTCTCTTGTTGTGAAACTATCAAAGAAATGTGAGATACATTAGAAGTCACATATGAAGGAACTAAGAAGGTTAAGCAAACTCTTGTCATTTCTCTAGTCTATGAATATGAACTCTTCAAAATGAAATATAGAGAATCCATAAAAAAAATATTTGCTAGATTTGGTAAGATTATGGGAAAACTAAAAACAACAAGAAAGACTTATCTTGTATTAGATCAGATCACTAGGATTCTCATAAGTTTGCCTCGCCAGTGGTTCTCTAAGGTTGTGGCTCTTGAGAGTACGAATCTGAACAAAATGACTTATGATGAAGTAAAAAGAGATCTTACTATCTTTGAAAAATCTCATCTGAATAAGAAGGATCAACTGCAAGATGAAAATAAAAAGATTATAGACTTTAAGGTTATAAGTGATAAAAGAGATGATATCTTAGACGAATATGAACTTGCTCCCATCACCAGGATAGTGATTGACAATTATAACAAATTTAGGAATTAAAGAAGGGACAAACCAAATTATTCAAAAGGAAAGCAAAATGCTGAACACAACATGAATGAAGGTAAGTGCTACAGTTATGATAAATATGGTCATATTGATTATGATTGTTCAGAAGATAGAAGGGGTCCCTCCAAAGAAAATCAAAAGGCTTTCAGTTGTTGGGGGTGATGAATAACACTCTGACAATAAAATGACAATAGTAGAGATTGTTGCATCATAGCTATTGGAGAATCTAGTCAGGTAAGAACAAATCCCTACAATTAATTTAAAACTTACAAAATTTATTGGATTGAGCCATAACTGATTCGAATAAAGCTTGAGTTGAAAAAAAGATCTTTATTAATGAAAAGAAGAGACTAGAAGTTGAACTTGAAGTTTGTGGAATTGAAAAAGATTTTCTACAAGAAGAAATTGATGAATTAAAAGTCAAAATCAACAGATTTGAAATTTTTTTTAGTCATAATATTTTCAGATCTAATCAACCAACTAGCTCATCTAAGTTAATTGATAAAAGATCTGACAGTGGTAGATCCATGTATGACAATAGACATTATGGCTATGAGGGATCTCAATGGTCAACTAAATCTAGTAAGTAGACCAAAAAATCAATCACAGACATAATACCTATCATAATAGATATTATAATTGTCAAGGGTCTCAACATAAACTAACTCCACCAAGTCAATCAAAGAAATCAGTCGCAGTCATAATACGTATCATACTTGTTCAACCACTAAAAGGTACTCTTATTCTTCTTTCTACCATTATGGCAAACCAGGTCATAGATATTATAACTGCAGATTTTCTTCTAGAAAAGTAACTTTGGTGACCCAAAACTGAGTCAACCAATTAAAGGATTAACTCATAGTGACCAAAGAATACTTAGGTATCAAGAAATAAGTAATATATCTCTTTTGCAGGAATACCACTCAAAGACTAAAGGGAAGTGGTATCTTGATAGTGGGTATTCAAATCACATGACGGAAACAAAAGCCTTTTTAAAACTATAATTGATGTTGATGGAAGTGATATAAGTTTTGGATACAATTCCAAAGGCAAAGTAATTGGTATTGGTACTATCTCCTTTAATGAATAATCTGATATCACTAATGTTTATTTGGTTAAAAGTTTGAAGTATAATATCGTGAATCATATGCCATCATTACCTTATGAGTTATGTGCCTAAAAGTTGCTTTGGTAATTTTCTTCTTTATCTTTTTATTTTCTTTTCTATAGAGCAGTGTGACATTTTTAAAAAATTGGACTGATCTAAAAGAGAATGAGTTTTGAGTTGTTTAATATACTTAAGAGCAGTATATATTTGTAGTAAGACATAAAATGAGTTCAATAATGGGATTGACTTCTCCTTTGTGCCTGCGTGCATTTGAACTTGTAAAATTTACTAATTGGCATAAAAAAAATATGTCCTTTAACTTGTCTTTGATTTGTATTTATGCCTTTCAATTTTGGGTGACCACATGTAGGCAGTCAAACTTGCATACAATTGAATAAGATGACGCATGTGTCATATGTAGCATCTTATGTGGCTAATTCTTGTCCGACATGATGTCCTACATGTATTATGCAACATAGAACGCGCGTGTCTGCTTGTTCAATTTTATAAAAGTTCAAGTGCCTACTTGTGCACATCAAAAGTTGAAGGTCATAGGTGTAAATAAACGTCAAATTAAATGACATGTTTATGTATTATGCCTTCACTAATACTTATGAAAAAAAATCAAAGATCTTGCTTGTAGTATCACTTTAACATGGATGATTACGAGTCACAATTCGAAAACAGGCCTGGCTGTGATGGGCATTTCAAGCCCAACATGGGTTAGAGACCCCTCCCCCCCTTATCCTTACCTCAAGAGCACAATAAAAGAAAATAATGGAAGCCAACCAAAGAAGTGAGAGATATATATAAGCCAAATGAAAAATTGAGAGTCAAAACCAACCAAACATAACATCCTAATACTGTCCACAAAAGCCTCTAATCGAAGAATTTCAAGTGAGTTGGGACATGCCCGCATCTATGACAAAAAGAATCCAAAAATACCACAAATATAAGGATATTAATGAAATGACTGAGTCTTTCAAAGGATGGAGACTCACCACTTCACAACTGATCAACAGGAGTACCAAACAACCTAATGCACACAAGAGCAATAGAAAAGTCCTCGAAACCTACATCATGAAATGATGTAGCACCTAGAGATGGTCAGTGAGGTGAACACTGACATATAACCCAAGTGAAAGGGATAGACACTACTAGAAAATACCCCTATTGTAACAAAACTTTTGGCAATGGTTGGAAAAACGTTGCTATAGACTACCTATTGTGACGGTTCCAACCATTACAAAAAAAAATTATTCTAATAGACCTATTTGATGATTTAACTGTTGCAGTTATCATATAACCATTGCATTAGATCACCCTATAGCAACGATTTCCAAAATCGTTGCAATAGAGTTAGCTAAGGCAACGGTTTCCTCCCCATTGCATCAGTTTTATTATCTATACCCTATTACATCGATTTTATTATCTATCTATATACTTGTCTGCCAAAAAAATAGTGTCCGATATCATCCACCACAAAGCAAAATTTCCTAGCTCCGACCACCACAAAGCAAAGTAGAAATTCAGCTCCGACCGCCATTGATATTCATCTCCAACTTCTCGTTTTCAACATCTCTCTCAATCTGTCTCTATCCTCAGCCACTCTATATGACCTTATAAGTTCCCTTTCACCCTAAATCCATCATATTTCACACAAGAAGTTGTAAAGAGGCACACTTGCTCTGACCACCACTTCAATTTCTTAGCAAATTTGGGGCTTTCTTCTAATTTTTTGATTTCAAGGTTAGTTTAGTCTTCTAATTGATAATTTTGACCTAATTTATTGAGTTTTTATTTTGGGGTTTTCTTTTCCTTCACTTTGATTGTTGACCTAATTTGTTGATTTTGGGATTTTGATCGTCTGATCTTGCTTAATTATTTGCTAAATCACCTTTTTGTAGATGACCTTCTTATGAAATATATGGAAATTTAATATTCTTTGCGAGGTGCAGAAATGGCCAGCAAAGGCAATACTGGAAGGAAAATATAATTTGTGGTTTACTGTAGGCTCATCGAGCATTGGATAAAAGTACTGTTTCAGTACATTTAGTAAGTGCTCACTCTCTTTCAGGTGCTTCTAGTTTGACTGCTCAAATGGCTCTAACATTTTTGTATTAGTAGCTCTTCTGCAATACTCTCTATTTAGCGGGCAAAGCTGATATGATATTAGCTCCCGGTACTTAAGACTCCAGGTAGGAAGCTTTTATACTGAAAGGGATTTTTCAATTATTGACACAGCACAACGATTCACTGGATAGTTAATTTTTACTTTATTTTGTGGTAGTATGGAGGCAGACTTGAGTAAAAGATGTGTTATAGAAAATGCATATTATCTTTCTTCATAGTTAAAGTCCTTGTTCACACATCTGAAAATGTGCTTTACTCGATTTTGATATTCCTCCTGCTAGACTCCCAGGGTTTCATGTGTGCGTTGGAAGTGGAGAAGAGAAACAACTTCCCAAATGGTATGCAGAGAAAGGTAATAATTTTTCATGTATGTGTTAGAAGGCAATAATTTGCAGACATATGGTCAAGCGTGACTTCTATCAACGTTACATATGGTTGTGTATCTGGTTAAAAACATATTTCTTATGAATCATATGATCTCGTCTTATATGCATATCGTTGATCCTGAATACCTATATCGTGAAAGCAGATCTTGCTTCAAAGACTCTTGTTAGTGCAGCCGGGGAATCTTTTAAATATCAAAAACTTGTTATTGCAACTGGATCCACTGTGAGTCTCTTGGAAATTTGGTTGTGTTGTATATAATTACTTTTCGGCATTTGTCATTACATGAACTTTTTTTATGACTGTTCAGATTTTGAAGTTGTCAGGTTTTGGTGTACAAGGTGCCAATTCCAAGAACATCTTCTACTTGAGAGAAATCAATGACGCTGCTAAGATTGTGGAGGCATTAAAAGCTAACAAAAATGCAAAGGCCGTAGTTGTTGGAGGAGGGTACGTTGGTCTCGAGCTTACTGTTGTACTAAGACTGAACAATATTGAAGTCGATATGGTTTATCCAGAACTGTGGTGCAGTAATTAAATTGCTGCTAGTTCACACACTGTATGCATAACATGCAACGTTGAACTATTTCATGGTAGTCCTTTTGCTTTTTGCAGTGCCTCGGCTTTTCACCGAGGGCACAGTTGCATTCTATGAAGGTTATTATAAGAAAAAGGGAGTTAATATCAGAAGTTGTTACTCCTTAAAATAGAATATCATGCTCTTGTTCTCTATGCAGCTATATAGATATCCATTCTCTTTAATATAGATATCCAATCTCTTCACTGTCAAGTTAACAAATATCACAAGGTGTATAGGAAAAGTACAATTAATATAAGAACCTTTTTTCAACTTTTGTCAGCTTGTTAATTGATTGTTTAGTGGTTGAACTTCTTAATTACTTAGATATACGTACTTATAGCTTATGCTTAAAATATTTAAACCAAAGTACACATGAATTTAGTAAAATTGGCAAGCAAAAAATTGTTGATTGTTCAGAAACTTACATATAAGTATAAATTTTGTTACAACATGGATACAGAAGGAAATCAGTGAGAGGATAGACTATGTAGAGAGGTTTAGAAGAGATATGAGATGCTTGTATTTAATAATAATACATACACTTTGTAACTAGATTTAGTTTCTTTGGTTGTTTTCTGTTTTGCGGTTTTGAGGATGAAACAACCTCTCTTCCTCTATGAGGTAGTGGTATATGGTCTGCATACACTCTATTGCAAAAATGTAAGGTAAGACTGCAATACACTCTAGTGGTATAATCCATATGCATGTGGAAACAGTTAGCCTATTGCAAAAATGTAACGTAAGAATGTATACAAAAAATGCTTGTGGTTCAATTTTTCTCCAGACCCCGCATATAGTAGAAGCCTTAGTACAATGAACTGCTCTTTTAACGTTGTTTGAATAGAATAACAACAACAAAACTTTTCTACTGGTACTCCACCAGCCTAGACTCCAGTCAATACTACGATCTCAACAATAATTACTATGCTTTAACAATATATAAAAATTAAAACTACTTGTGCTCTATATAAGCTTAAATAGTCAATTAAGTTAGTCATTAGCTTAAATTATGTATTTCCTTTAGTTACCAGATCAAGCAACCTTTTTAATTAATATAAATTATTGTGACTGATGAGTTCTACATTAAGCAATCAGAATAAACATATGCCATGTGCAGCATGCAAGCTTCTTCGTAGACGATGCACTAGGGATTGCATTTTCTTGCCTCACTTTCCCTCTGCTGAACCAAATAAATTTATTGCTCTTCATAGTATTTTTGGTGCTAGAAACACCAGCAAAATGTTACAAGTACGTAATTCATAGTTTTTAATATAGTATATCCTTTCTTTTTTTTTTTGTCTTTGGAACGATGGTGGCATTTCAACATGACATGATGCAGTTTCTGATTATCCAGGGCATTACATTAGGTAGGAAGTTGTGAAGGAAACTGATTGTGGTAGTTCATCTTGTTTACTCTTCATTCCAGCTTGCCTGTGGCGGATTAGCTGGATCTACTGCTGCACTGTTCACAACTCCCTTCGATTTTGTCAAGAAAAGATTACAGACACAGGTTATTCATCCGATGTGTTCCCTTTATGTCAGTATGTCGTATAGTTTTCTTGAAACTAGGATCAATTTAAAGTATTCAGAAAGCATTTCGTTTCTGTGTTTCATATCCCTTTTTTATATTTAACTAATTGCTAATGAGAAACTGATTTAAGACCGGTATGAGCGCCTTTGGAAAGTTTCATCTTCTGTACTCCTCGTCTTCTGCTTTACACTATATGGACGACTGATTTGTATAGTTCCTAAGAAAGTCTTGGTCGTGCAGATTCCTTGATCCAGAACTTATTTTGGTGTATTCGGCACACTTCAAGAAATAGGGAAGCGCGAAGGTTAGAATGCAGCTGGTATGGTGCCATACCTATTCTTAGCTTTCTCAATGCTACAGCTAGTATGGTGCCATACCTATTCTTAGCTTACTTACTTGCTTGCCTGCTCTATGTATTTAATTTGGATTGCTTATGATTCTCGGTTGCCATTGGTCCTTTTTGTTGCAGCTGCTGTCTCATCTGCTATTCAAATGCTTTGTAGTGCAAATGTATGCACTTAAATTAGTTCTTAAAATGGATTAACAGCCTCCCAACCCCATCTTTATAGATAGTCACTGCTGGTTTTGAAAATTCCTTCTGGCCTTCTGGAACCTTCTCTATCACACTCATCTGCTATTCAAATGCTTTGCAGTGCAAATGTATGTACTTAAATTAGTTCTTAAAATGGATTAACAGCCTCCCAACCCCACTGCTGGTTTTGAAAATGCCTTCTAGAACCTTGTCTATCTGCCTTCTGGAACCTTGTCTATCGTACTCTTCCGTAAATGCTCAAGTTGTAATGAGATTACATGGTCAGTATTTTTTTTATTAAAATGTTGAAGTTCTCCGTTGGACTCTTCTATAGTTTTTTTTATACGGAATCTAAACAGCAGTTTGCTATATATTGTCTTACATTAGCACAATAGTGATTCTGCATTTCACTATCTTAGACCTGTTTTAAGTGTGGTTAATTTTTTCACATTATTTAGGCACATAGAGACCTAGCACATGATGCAAATCAAAAATCCTTATTTTTGTTGAAAAATAGGAAAGATTAAAAGAAACCATTTCTTCCTCTAGAAAAGACCGCGAAAAAGATCCTCGTTGATGGAGCTCATGCTGATGATCTTGGATACCAATGTGGAGGATGAACAGCTACATGGACAGGACTCAGTGGTAGAATCACAGTTGGTAAGCAGTATCTGATTACAAGTCTCTCCCTAACATGATTATAGGCAATACATTATCAAGAGAGTTCAGTAACCATACAATACTAATCAAAATCCGAAGTCCCATTTCTCACTTGGCAGGTATATATTCTTTAGTTTCTTGTGTAGACTATGCAACTGAATCTAAAAGTTCTACTAAAATTATATGTCAAAACATTTTCATAGTGTCCTGGAGGATGTGCCAGAAGGTATAGTTGCTCTTAGAATTGAGAAAGGTAATTCTCTAACTATTTTTTATATAATTCCTCGTTATCCTCATTCTTGGATATAATTAACAGTATAACAACCTGTCTTTTCTCTTAAGTAATCAGCAAGTTTACTGGTTATGCTGCTGTAGTTATTTGTGTGCTGAGTTATGCGTGAAGTGCCTGTTTTAGTAAACCACCTTATAACCATTAAAGCCGTGAAGTACCACCATTTAAAGCCTAATCTATATGCAAAACTTAACGGCCACCGTCAAGTAAACAACCTTATAACCTTAACGACTACCGTTTAACCTTATAACCTTAATTGCCACTGTTTAACCTTATAACCACAGTTAAGTAAACAACCTTATATTAGTAAACAACCTTATAACCTTAACGACCACCATTTAACCTTATAACCTTGTATTAGTAAACAACCTTAACGGCCACTGTTTAACCTTATAACCGTATAACCTTAATGGCCACCGTTTAATTTTATAACCACTGTTAAGTAAACAACCTTATAACCTTAATGGCCACCATTTAACCTTATAACCTTATATTAGTAAACAATCTTATAATATTAACGAACACCATTTAACCTTATAACCTTGTATTTCTTTCTAACCATGATTGGTTGATTTGCCTCATCACTAGCTAACTTATATGTGGTATTTTGTTGTGGAATAGTCCTTTTTATGTTGTTATTTAAGTGCTAATTTATATTATTTGTTCTCTTTTTATAGGTGTCCAAAATGAAGAAAGAGAGGAAGAAAATGATGAAGACATTGAGCTTAGAAAATTTTTGGGTTGAGGATAAATGCTATAATATCAATAGTTTTGTGTTGAACTTTTTGAGACTTATTGTGACTGGAACTTGCTAGTATGTAAAAACTTAACTAAGCATTTGGACTTGATTACATTTTACTTTTGGATTTAAATTACTAGCTTGTTGCATATTTTGAAGTTTGAGATTATTAATGAATGATTTTATTTTGTGATGTGTATATATTGTGTTAGCACAGAATAACAATAGGTAGTCAAAAAGCGTTGCAACAGAATAAGAAAAGCATCGAAACAGATGCTATTGCAACGGTTCGTAATCGTTGCAATAGATGAAAATAGGCGTTTCAATAAGTAATGAAATAGTTGTAATAGGTAGTCAAAAAGCGTTGCAATAGAACAACAAAAGCGTCACAATAGCATCTATTGCAACGGTTACTAACCGTTGCAATAGCATCTATTGCGACGATTTGTAACCATTGTTGTAGATGAAAATAGGCGTCTCAATATGTCAAAAAAAAAAAACAGTCGCAATAGGTCTATCTTTGGCGACGATTGTCAGAAATCGTCACCATAGCTCTACCTATGGTGACGGTTTAGACAACCGTTGCAATAGACCTATCGCAACGCCCACCTATGGGACGCTTGCAGAACCGTTACGATAGGTCTATGGCAACGGTTTTTTCATCTGTTGCAATGGTTTTGCAACCGTCACCATAGATCTAATTTCTAGTAGTGAGAATAATGCATTTACCAAAATCTAGTCTTAAAACCACATCCAGAATAATTATATATTCATATATATAAGATGTCGAGGTTAGGACAAGGGATATAAAACATGAGCATTTAAAACATTAACTTGAACTGTTAGCTCATACCGATATTTGTCACGACCCGAGCCGAGGCTCTAGCTACGTCGAGCATTCCAAACCATGAAGGCCCGAGCACCCTTTTCTGTTTGGCAATCATGCACGCCAGTCATATACTATAAAGAAATGCAAAAAATATAATAAGACGGAAACATGGTCAATCTCTTAGTTCAACCGAACAATTTCAAAGGGAGTTCTTAATATTCAAAACATACGACACCAGTCTCGGAAATATCTAA
This sequence comes from Capsicum baccatum var. pendulum, assembly GCA_030864225.1. Lineage (NCBI taxonomy): Eukaryota > Viridiplantae > Streptophyta > Magnoliopsida > Solanales > Solanaceae > Capsicum > Capsicum baccatum. The sequence continues at coordinate 43,933,424 of CM061557.1, read as the reverse complement.
CAATACAAGAACCAACATACATAATAAAACTAGGACAAGGCCCTCAGTTAAACCATGAATCAAAATAAAATAACAATAGCTTATAACTAGGCCTTCCAAAATAAGAGAGGCTCACCAACTGCAACTTTTGACCAAACAACTCTATTGCTTAATGGGACCCCGGGACTGCACCTCAGATCCTAAAATATTGGGGGTCGATACAATTGTACTGGTACGCAGAGAAATCCAAAATAATGTACTTTTATACAATAGAAGTGAGAGCAATTCATAAAATAATTTACATACCATATATGAAAAACACATGGGCATACTTTAAAGACTTTGAAATCATGAACTACTCTTTATGTTACTTTTGAGATAGATGGTATAACCTGCAGTCTGTAATTCCACGGGCAATATTGAATCCTCTCTTGACTTGGCGGTAAAGCATTCAATTCAAGTTTGCCGCAAGGATTGAAGTATCAATAAGGGGAGACACGCAAGACCACACAAAATGGTGACCTGATCCCCAATCAAATTAACATGTCATGGTAGTGCTTAAGACCACAAAGCATGGCTCCTAACTATAGTCCCAAATTGAGACGACATTAATTAAGGTACACAAGACCATATAACATGGTACCATAACCCCGTGTCGGTAAATCACAGTTTCTAGCATTGAGTCTTTCAACTCGTACTTTCTTCGGGTAACGATATAACTCTCTTTAAGACCATTTTTCACCTTTTCTAAACATGCATCTTTCTGAATTCAAAATCTGAAAATCTGAGTAAAATCTGTATTTTAGTCTGTTCTGAATTTTCTATGGCATTCATCTGTTTGGTATCATAATACCAAGATTTGAAAGTCATATTTCTAGGCCATACATTATCATATTACAACTCTTTCATTCAAACAATGTTTAGACCACCAAGTCATTCAAACAGTACAATAGGATTCATATTTTCAAAACATATGTCAAACCATGCAAAAATTCTCTTTTTCAATATTTCAACAAATGGTGGTCAATTTCTCAAACAACCATGCAATTCCTTTGATTATCACCTTTAGCATTCAAAAATAAGAAATTATCCCTCTCCTTAATTCACAATCAACATAAAATCCATATAAGTTGGTAAACCCTTGGTTCATGCTTTAAGACATGTAATTGAAAAACCCTAACTTGTACATCAAGAAATAACATAATGAGAGAGGGAAATTCATTCTTCATGCCCTCAATTCATATTTTCAAACTTCAAATGCATACATACATATCATATATATATGAGAAAAAATCAATCTTTAAGGGAAGGACTCAAGACCAAAATATTACATTGTTAAAAAAGATTCATAATGCATAACCTTTAAATTGTTCTTAAAACCCTTCATGATTATATGATTTCATAATTTTTGAAACTTACTAAAATGATTTTAACATTCCCATGTAGTTTAGTAAAACCCCACGTACCTTATGTTGTTTAGTTGTGAAGATTGGACTCAAATCTTGACCCTTTTCTTGAAATCTTGAACTTAGAGGAAAACCCTAGTTTGATCTTGTTTTTGAGAGTGGAAAGGATTTGAGATGCTGAAAACTGATAGTAAAATGAGTTAATAAAACTCAGGATATGATTTATATTCATGAGGTAGGTTTTAGGGAGAGGAAAAGACCAAAATACCCCTAAAGAAACCAAAGAAATTGCAGATTTTCTTCAGTTGACAACCAAGGTTGATGTCCCATCACTCAGGAGATAGCTCGTCACCTAGGTTGTCACTTTTAGGTAGAATTTTACCACTTACTGATCTAGGCTGACGACTAGGGCTGATGGGTCTTCACTTAGTAGAAGGGCCGTCAACTTGGTCGTCACCTAGTTGATAATTCATCAACTTCGTCATTACATTTTGGCAGACAGACACTTCGAAGTAAAATGAGTAAAACCTTCTACGTCAATATTAGATTAAGGTGAAATCAGTTGCGTTGGAAAGAGGACTCAAAGATCTTTCTTTTGGTATATGGTAGGACACGTAAATCATTATATACTAACCGTAATGTTTTTTGAAACTTGACCCAAGATGAAACGTTCAATAAAACTTAATCGATGGAAACATTCTCAACTCGTCTTTGAGTTAGGAGATATTTGTGACCTCAATTCATATACAAAGGTATTCCTAAGCTATAGAATTTATCATAAAACATATATTAACAAGGAATAATTTGATCCGGGTCTATACGCGTAGGAACGGTGGTTTAAATTCTAGCCCGAAGAAGCTGGGTGTTACAATATTTCAGGCACCTACAGGCTATATGGGTTTGGTTCCCCCTACCCGAAGGGCCCCAGTCTATGTTAGTCGCATGTATTGAGAAATGGATAAGATACCAAGACAATAGTTGTCCAAAATATAATGTGTATCCAGACACATGGTCATATAGACCTTCCCCTCAACATCGATAAATGTGGTTTCCAATATTGATCCCCCCACCCCCCACCCCTACCCCTCGGGGACTACACTTTTTTAGTGAGATACACAATTCCCATTAAGTCCAAATTAAAATAATTTGCACATAATCCAAACATTAACCAACGAGTATTTTATAACTTTTCATCATCATACTAATTATGCCAAAGCAAAACCATTTAATCATTAGACTCAAATTTCGGTTTAAAATCCAAAATCATTGCCGCCAAGAGCTTCCAAAATCATAGCCACTAAGGGCATTCCAAAACCTTTTTATCCAATTACCATTTGATGTAATGGAATATTTCCAAAAGCTGAGTTTAACTCTATAGAATCCATGTTCAAAGACCAAATTATAAAGTGGGTTGAGGTTTATGTCCTTATTATGCGAAAATCCATAATCAATGTGAAACCAAGTATCAAATTCCACCATATTTATAATACCTAATTTCCATTCGTAATTCACCATTTAAACCATGAAAAAAACTATTCAAGTAAAGGTAAAACCATGCAATTATAAAACAACCAAGAAATCCCAACCCAATTTCAATCACATCATTCAAAACATATGAATATTGAATAAATCGATGCCGTAATGTAGAATACAAGTTAGGTAATGAGCAATATGCCTTATTTGAAGAGAAATTCCCCAAAAATAGAAAGAAGAAAAGCCCCAATCTTGAACCCTAACCTCGCTTGTCATGACCTGAACCAGGGCCTGATCGTGACGGGTATCCCAAGCCCATTGTGGGTTGGGGACCACCCCTTAGACAAACTACCTGAGAACAATATAGAAAATAGCAGAAGCAAAACCAAAAAACAATAAATATATATAAACCAAAAGGAAGGTTCTAGGAATCCAAAACAAATAACCTACCCAAACATTGTCCATAAAAGCCTCTAAAACCAGAATACCAAATTAGGTTAGGACATGCCCCCGACTGTGATAAAACAAAACTAACAGTTTCCAAAATATAAAAAGAACCTAATGAAATAACAAGTCTTTACAAAATATGGAAGCTTACCACTCCCTAGAAACTCAAACAACAACGACAACACGTAACACTGGACAGGGGTAACAGAAATATCTTTGAACCCTACATCACGAAAATATGTAGCATCCTAGGATGGTCATTAGGATAAGCACTATAATGTAACTCAAGGAAAGTGATAAAGTAATGCCATTTCCATAACCAGTTGAAATAACATACATACATTCATATATACATAAAGAAGATTTTGGGTAGGGGAAAGAGCCATAATCATGAGAGTTTAAAACCATTAACCTAGACTGTATAGCTCTATCTGTCCTAAGGGCACCCATGGGCTATATGGATTCAGCTCCTCCTGCTGAAAGGGCCCTGGTGCATGTATCCATACGAATCGAGGAAATCTAAGGAAGGGCCAAAGCCATTTAGGCTATAATAATTCTAATAAAAATATAGTGTGTGAATCATGTACATGGTCATATACACCCCTACGCCGGCAAAAATGGTTTTTAGTATCAGTCCCCCTGGGACCTCCACCTTCATGGCGAGCTACACAACCCCCTTGAAGGCCAAATTAAAACCATTATGGACATAAACCCACCTGTTAACCTAGGATTCATTAATGAAGGCATTTTCCATTATGGTATCATCATACCAATTATTTGTGCAAGCTAATCCTTTATGCCATTCTAAACCAATTAACTAATTTGACTCCTAAGTTACATTTATAAATCCAAACCATGGCCACCAAGGCCTTTCAAAACCATTTTTATCCGTTTAGACTTTAATGCAATGCAAAAGTTTAGAAGAGTAAGGAAAATCATGCAACTATCCATATTCCGAAATCAATTAATAAAGTTGGTTGAGATTAATGCCAATTCCAAATCAAAATCCACAGATTTGGGGAAATCCATGATCCTCGTTCGACTACCCATAACCATGCACCCATTGATTCCAAAACCATGAATTTTAACAAGAATAACATATTTCAATAATGGGTAAAATAATCCAAATATAAACCAACCAAATGCCTTAACCCAATTTCAAACCCACCATTAAATCAGATGAATATTAATTCAATTTCTGCCTTAATGAAACATAATATTTTAGGAATAAAATACATACCTGAAATATACAATAATCTAGGAGAAATTCGAAGAGTGGATCCTAATTGGTAAAATCCTTGTAAAAACTAGTGTTCTTACCTGAGTGTTAAAGAGGAGATGAATATGATTTTGATTTGATAACTGATGTTAAAAGGGTTCCTTAGATGTTTTTTAAGTAGTGGGAATAAATTAGGGGTAGGAAAAGACCAAAAATGCCTCAATTAAAATAAGCTATAAATTATGTGTCCAGTCGTCACGGGTTAGGTGACGACTCGTGAGGTATGATCACAAGCCGTTGCCTGGGCTCGTGAACTGAGGGTTTAAAACTTAGTACCACACTGTTTTAACCATGAGTCCCACATGAAAAATAGTTACCAGTCATAATGGGTCGTCACAAGGAGTCGTGGTTTGAGTAGACTCCATGGAAAACCTCACTGATACGAGTACGACTAACTCATCAAGACTTGTTACCTGACCTAATGAATAATGATGAGGAGTCATGACCAAAGAAGAAATCCTGAGCAACCTTACTTCCCTGGCAATGAGTCCAATCTCATGACTCGTTATGACTTACAACGAGTCATACTCTAGGCTCATTGGCAAGAACCAAAACCTGAAGCCCCTTCATTTTTATCCTTATGAGTCTTTATCATGACTCGTTATGTCAAATAATGAGTCTTACCTTAGACTCGTTATGTCTCATAATGAGTCATAACTTAGACTCATTGTCAAGGAACCAAAGATTAAGCTACCCACTAATGAGACCACGAGTCCTACTCCACTACTCGTGATTAGTGATAATGACTCATCACTTGAGTTGTGGTTTGGGTAGTGTTGCCAATACCCCAAAAGTTTTTAGAGTCTAAGACCTGGGTAGTACATTACCCCCTCCCCTCAGAATTATTCTTCCCAAATGAGGAGCTAGGGTACCCCATTAGTAAAATGACATACAGGATGCAACAAAAAACCATTAACAAATTCGAAAATGATAAGAACAAAAAAGAACCCATACTTTATGCAATTTTATCCAAAGTAGGGAGAAAGAACGGGTATTTGGACTTTATTTCCTTCTTAGCTTCTCCTGTAGCATCTTCCACCGTTTGATTTCTCCAAAGTACCGTTACCAAAGCCACATCCTTAGTCATTAATCTACAGACTTTCCTATCCAATATGTCAATTAGAATCTCCTCATAAGATAATGAATCCATGACACCAACAGTCTCAATGGGTACTATCAAAGAAGGATCACCCAAATAATTTTTCAACATAGACACATAGAAAACAGGATGAATAAAGCCCAAACTCTCCAAAAATCCCAACTCATAAGCAACACTCACAATCCTCCTTACAATATGATACTGACAATGAAATGGGGTTTGAGCTTCCCTTTCTTTCCAAACCTCATAAATTCTTTCATACGAAATGTTTAAGAACACTCAATCACCAATCTCAAAATCCAACTCCCTTTACCTCATATTTACGTAAGACTTTTTACAACTCTGAGCAGTCTTAAGTTTTTTTGTAATCACATTCACATTCTCCATGGCTTAGTGAAATAAGTCAGGACTAAATAATCACGTCTCGCAAACTCAAATCATCCAATAGTAGACCTACACCTCCTTCCTTAAAGATCCTCTAAAGGAGCCATTTAGATGCTAGAATAATAACTGTTATTATATGAAAATTCAATGAGAGGTAAGTGATCAACCCAATTACCTCTAAAATCAATCACATAAGACCTTAGCATATCTTCCAAAGTGTGAATTATTTTCTTTACTTGTCCATATATTTGATGATGGAAAGCGGTGCTGAGGTTCACCTATATACCCACACCTTTCTGAAATGAAAGCCAAAAGTGAGAAGAAAATTGTGTACCTTATTTTAAAATAATGGACACCAGTGGTCCATGCAACTTAACAATCTCTTGAATAAACAACTTGGCATAATCCACACTTGAATAGGTAGTGCGCATGGGTATGAAGTGATCAGACTTAGTCATCCTATCAACAATGACCCAAATCGAATCATACAGATTATGAAACCATGAAAGACTCGTGACAAAATCCATATTAATCATCTCTCACTCCCATATGTCAACTTTATCTCATGAGACATGCCACTAGTCCTCAAGTATTCTACCTTGACTTATTGACAAACCATACACTTATCCACAAAATTAACCACATCCCTCTTTATGTTATTCCACCAGTATATATCCTTTAAGTAAGAATATATCTTGGCCAAACTCGGATAGATTGTATACCTACAATGAGCCTTATTCAAGATTATTTCCCGAAGCCCATCAACATTAGGAACGTATAACTTACCTTGATATATCAAGATGTCATCTTCCCCAATCTCAAAAGCCCTAACCTTTTATTGACACACATAATCTTTAATCTATATGAGTATGAGATCCAAAGCAGTATTCTCCTTCACTTCAACACCAAGCGATGATTTTACCATCTCTTGGAAGATCACTCCCCCATTCTTGAAGTCTAAAAGATGATCTCCCAAGTTAGGCAACCTATGAATATCCTTCACCAACCCTATTTTCTCTTCTTCAACATGAGATAAGCTTCCCATGGATAACCTTCTAAGAGTATCAACAATAACATTCACTTGACCTAGATGGTAGTTCAAACTCATGTCGTAGTCCTTAAGAAATTCAAGCCACCGTCTCCGCCCGAAATTCAACTCATTTTATGTAAACACATATTACAAGCTCTTATGATCTAAATAAATGTCTACATGCACCCTATACAAATAATGAAACCAAATCTTCAAAGAAAAAACCACAACCTCCAATTCTAAATTATGAGTCAGATAATTCCTTTCATGAACCGTAAGCTTCCTAGAAGCGTAGGAAACCACCTTACCATGTTGCATCAATAAAAAACCTAACCCCATATGGGATGCATCATAGTATACTACAGACCCTTAGTACCCTCGAGTAGGGTCAAAACGGCCGTAGAAGTCAGCTTGTACTTCAACTTCTCAAAACTACTCTCACAAGAATCAAACCATAAGAACTTTACCTTTTTCTGTGTCAACTTTGTCAGTGGAGAAGAAATAGTAGAAAAACACTCTATAAACCTCCTATAGTACCCGACCAAGCTCAAAAAGCTCCAAATATCGGTTGGAGTCATGGGTCTAGGCCGTCTCTTAACTTCCTCATCCCTTTGTGGATCCACCTTGATCCCCTCACTAGAATTTAGCCAAAACTCATACGTAAAAAGTTTTGCATACAACCGCTGATCCTTAAGAGTCTGTAATGCAATACGAAGGTGATTGACATGATTCTCCACACTTTTGGAGTACAGCAAGATTTGATCAATAAAGACAATAATAAACAAATCCAGAAACTGCCTGAAAACCAAATTCAAAAGATCCATGCAAGAAGCCAGAGCATTTGTCAACCCGAATAACATAATAAAGAACTCATAATGGACATACCGTGTTCATAAAGCATTTTGGGGAATATTAACCTCCCTAATTTTCAATTGATGATAGCCCAAATGAAGATCAATCTTAGAGAAACATCGAGCACCCTAAAGAGGAATACAAAAATAGGATGGAGAAATACTATGATGAATAATACAAAAATAGCCCATCTTTATTTAATACAAAAATCACAAAGCACCCCATGGAGAAATACTAGGACGAATAATGAACTTCTCAAGAATATCCTTTAACTATTCCATTAATTCCTTAAGTTTATCCAGAGCCATCCTATAAGGAGGAATGGAAATAGGATGGATAACCAGTAAAAGATCAATCCCAAAATCTATTTCCCTATCGAGAGAAATCCCAGGAAGATCATTGAGCAACACTTCAAGAAACATACTAACCATATGGATAGATTGCAGGGAAGGACTCTTAGAACTAGAATCCTTAACCTAAACTAGGTGATACAAAAACCCTTTGAAAATTAAATTCTGAGCTCTAAGAAAGGAAACAAACCTCCCTTTAGGTACTATGGACTTTGCTCTCATTTAATTATCGGCTCACTAGGAAAATAGAACCTGGAATTTTAGGACCTACAATCTAGAGAAGCATATTATGAATGAAGCCAAGAAATCCCCAAGATAACTTTGATATCTACCATGTCCAGCTCTATCAGATCTGTTAATGTCTCCCTATGAACAATGGACACCACATAACCCCTATAGTTTTTTATAGCCATAATAAAGTCACTGACCAGAGTAGACATAGAGAAGAGGTCGAAAGTATTTCTAAGACCAAAACCAAAATGTATAGCCACCTAAGGGGTCACATAAGGCAGAGTAGAAACCAAATCAAGCTAATAATAGGCATCACGAGAGAATAGTTATAACATTCTAGTGATGACATTAGGATATGCCTCCGATTTCTGATTGTTAGCAAAACATAAAGAAGATTTTGTCCAATGCCAATACGTAAAGTGGTGCCCTTAGGTGTCGTAGCCGAGAAAGTGGCAATAGGGACCTTATTAGCTATAGTGGTAACTTTAGATACTGACATTGTCACTGTATATGATTAATCTGACCACAATGAAAACATATATTCCTTCTCTCATTACATTAATCACAGTAAATCTAACCATAAAATTGAAAATTAGGATAAGGTGGGGCTGATTGAGCTCCGCTAGAATGATACTGAGCACCCTATTCCTTAGGATCACTGCTATTCTAAAAGTGATGATCACCCAAAGCCTTACGATACGGAGCACTAGCCGACAAATGTGAATAAGATCTTTCCCAATTCTTCTTCTTAGTCCACTATCTACCATATCTCCCGCTATTCTACCGATTCGTGCCCTACGCTAAAAATATAAACTTCTTATTTTGCCTCTTTCCCATCTCTACCTATTTTTTTGTCATCCTCAACTTGATGCATATAAATCACAGACCTAAATATATCCATATCATTGTTCAACATCATAGCCTTACACTTTAATACCAAATCATGACACAAACTTGAAGCAAACTTTCTCATTCTTTACCTCATACTAGATACAAACTCTGAAGCATAATGACATAATTGAGGGAACTTCAGGGCATATTTCTTCACACTCATCTTATCTTGCCTCAAGTTCACAAACTCTTTGTCCTTATCCTCCCTTAACTCCTAAGGAAATAAACAACTAAGAAAAGCACCAGAAAATTCCTCTAATATTGCCTGCTCAGCATCACCTTTCAAGTGCTCCCTATAATACTCCATATTAGAATTAGTTTAGTTCAGCTCCTAGTGCTTGCATAAGGGTCTTAAAGCCTAAACATTTAGCTCTATGTTGAAGACTTAGCCTAATTTTGACTCCTTAGCTTTGAATTTTTTTAAGTTGAGCTTCTGGGCTTTGAGATGATGGTTTTTGAGTTGATTCATGTTCAGGGATATAAGGGGCATGTCTAGGGGAAGTTTTAAAATTTTTGGATGAGATTTGGGTTGTGTTTGGATTTTGATTCCAGTAGATTAGTGCGATTCTACCGCATCATGCTGGGAATAGAGATGGTCATTCCATCACATTGCACCAAGACCATAAACAGCATTCCAGTTGCGACTTTAATCACCAGAGAGGCAAATAAGTCATTTACCCTCACCCAAGTCATAAAAACAAAAGATTAGATATCGGTTTAAGCATTATAAACTCATTCCTCATTATATTTCTCTCCAAGAAACCCAAACCAAATTCCAAGAAATCCAAAACTCCATTACATCCTCTTCAAGACAATTAAGAATCTAAGTTTCCAAATCTAAGAACATCAAGAAGAAGCCTTCAAGAACATTTTTAAGAGTTAAAATTCAAGTTTCTACATCAAATTAAGCCTAATAAGGTATGTGGAGTCATGAACAAGGATACTCTTTCATCCTTGTGTCCAAAACTTGTTTTTAAGTTATGATTTTATGAATTGCAAATTAGGGTTCATACCCAAATCATCCTGTTTTGAGTTTAAGAGTTTGAGTGATTGAAGTATTGAAGTGCATATTTATCTCACCTATTTATGCTTTTATTTGAAGATTTATATCATGAATTACACTTTATTTTTGTGAGTTGATATTGTTGAATGATTGTTGAGAATGCAGATCTATTGAAAAACTCTGAAAGTTTAAGTACATATGTTTAGGCTTCAAGCATGAGTTTTGAGAATTCAAGAGGATTTTGATCTTAAGCCTCTTTGATAATTGTTTATCAAGATTTAAAGAATGAATTGATCTTTTGATCCTTAGATAAGAGATGGAATCCATATTTATTTATCTTGATTACAATTTGAAGCAAAGAAAAGCATAACTTTTTCTATTATACCTAATGTCGGAGCATATAAGTATGGGAGTAGTCTTTAACATCAAGTTGGGTATGATTCCAAGGTCTCACTCCCCAGAACTATGAGCCACCATAGGTATAAAGTCACTATATGTGTTAAGTATAGTGATCACTTAATTTAAGGTCCTATTTCAATAGGAAGGGTAGGATAGCTTTCCCCACCTGGAGCTCTCCCATTCGTGGGTAAGTCGCTGGACTCCATGATAACTCACATGGTATATGTTGGTTAGAAGAACCTCTTTAAAGGTAAATGAAAGAAAATATTTTTAGAAACTAAGCGTCATGGATCACAAAGTTCATGCTTATGCTTCATTGCTCATGCAAATGATTTTATAGCTTTCATTTTCTTCAAGATTAAGGTGAGTCATTTACACTCAGAATGCATTCTTTACAGGTTTATATGAATGTTGAATTATTGTTTTACTTATGAATTCACCCCATATGCTCAGTACATTCCTAAAGTACTGATCCATATATACTTCTATGTGCTGCATTGTCTCATAATGTAGGTTCTGGTGCTCAGTTCTAGCAGCGTGATTGATTTCGAGCATCTCCATATACATCCTAGCTCTCGGTGAGATCTCATTGTTTGAGGACCCATTTTATCAAATTTTTTATTATTGAAGTACTCTAGTAATTTGATTTTAGTTGAGTGGGTCAGCTGGGACTTGTCCTAGTGGCTCTCTAGTTAAAAGTAGAGGCTCTTCTATCTATTTTCTATTGTGGATTTAAAGTATTGCTTTTTACGATTTCTAAGTTTAAGACTTTCAGTAAGATATAAATTCTATTTAGTTAAGATATTAATTTAGTATTTCGAGATTTTTCATATAATTTTTATCTTTGCTATGAGTTGTAAGTTTGTTCGAAGGCTAAAAAGGGTTAGCTTGGGACTACTAGTAGTCTTGAGAACCATATGACATCTAGGGTGTTTTCTGGGGCATTACAAACTTGGTATTAGAGCCTAAGGTTTAAAGAATCTTAGAGAGTCAGACAATCCATGTTACGTAGATTCTTTATCATGGGTTTCAAGAGCGCAACATTTATGAGAAAGAGGCTATGGAATGAGTTAGGAATCATCCTTCTCTTTTATAATCTATCATGCTTATAGTTGTCTCTATTTTCTTTAACACATGTTTTAACGTGACATAATATGCCTTCTCGCTGAGCCAATGCATGCAGAAATGGTGCCCAACCACCAGTTCAAGCCAAACCTCTGAATGAAAATGTGTCTCATACTGAATTTCAGGCTTCCTTTCAGGCATTTGCCCAAGTTGTGACTGGCAATGTTCAGGAAAACCATCAAGCTATAGTCACACTTTAGAACAATGGTGATTTAGTTACAGCCAGGATTTTTGATTTCATGAGAATAAATCCACCTAAGTTATTTAGGTTAAAAATAGGTGAGGACCCAAAACTATACATTGATAAGGTGAGAAAAATCACTCAAGTTATGCATGTTACTGAGGAGGAGTGTGTAGAATTTGCATCCTCTAGGCTGAAGTATGTTTCTTATGATTGGGTTGTTATGAGGAACAATAGTAAAGGTGACAATGGAACTCCTTTAAGTTGGCAGGTGTTTCTGGACAAGTTCTTTCTACGTAAGATAAGAGAAGCTAAGGTTGAGGAATTCATGAACCTGATGCAGGGCTTGAGGATAGTGAAGAAGTATGACATTAAGTTCACCCAATTATCTAAGTATGCTCCCGAGTTGATAGCTGACCCTAGATCTAGTATGAGTAAGTTTGTTACTTGAGTGTCTAGTTTAGTTGTCAAAGAATGTAGGAATACCATTCTTAAAGGGGATATGGATCTTGCTAGGCTGATGACTCATGCTCAATAAATTAAGGTAGAGAAGTTGAAGGAGAGAGAAGGGAAATAAGAAGGCTAGAACTAGACAGTTTGAGTATGGCATCCCAAGGTCTTGTGGGGAAAATTGATTATAGTTTTAGGGTCATTCATCTATGCCAACAGCATCTTTAGCTAGTGTCACTGCACCCATAACCTAGCTGAAGAAGTAAGGTATGACTTCTGTTGCTAGGTCTTAGAGTAATGTGGATAAAAGGCAGAGTTATCAGACATATGTAAAGTATAGTAAAAACTATCCTAGCGAGTGTTTGAGGGGAAAAAGGGGTTGTTGTGGATATGGAATGTTGGATCACGGAATCAAAGAGTGTCTGCATGCTAAGCAAAGAAACAATGATGTTTGTCCCCAAACTCAGGCTACCAGCACACTAGCTCCTCCAAGTCGCCCAGTCCTTCTTCAGGGCACATTATCCAGTATCGATGGAGGTCAGTACTAGAATTAAATCTATGCTTTACCATCCCGAAAGGAGCATGAGAGAGTTCACTAGATATTATTTTTGCTTTGCTTTGTATCTTCCATTTTAATGTTTGTGTGTTATTAGACAACGAATCACATCTCTCTTATGTGACTCCTTTGATTTTGGTAAATTTTAGGATAGATCCTGAAAAGATCTCTAAGACTTTCCTAGTTTCCACCTCAATGGGTGTGTCAGTTGTTGCTGGATGAGTCTATACATAGTGTCTTATCACTGTCCTGCATAAGAGCATACTAGCAGACCTAATAGAATAAGAAATGGTAGATTTTGATGTTATTCTTGGCATGGATTGGATCCATTCATGCTATGCATCCATAGATTATTGCACCCGTGTGGTGAGACTTTGGTTTTCTGATGAGTCAGTTTTTGAATGGGGATGTAGTTTTGAATCTCCCAAGGGTCATTTTATATCCCATCTTAAAGACAAAAATTTTATATCCAAAGGGTGTATTTATCATTTATTCTGAGTCTAAGACACTAATTCTAAAGCTCCAACAGTTTAGTCAGTCTGTGTAGTCAATGAGTTTCCTGAGGTTTTTCTCAAAGAATTGACCGAGGTACCTCCCAATAGAGAAGTAGAATTTGGCATTGATCTTCTTTCTGATACTCATACCATGTCCAACCCTCCATATCATATGGCTCCAGCTAAGCTTAAAGAGTTAAAGGAATATCTTAAAGACCTCTTAGATAAAGGTTTCATAAGACTAGTGTTTCTCCTTGGGGTGCTCTAGTCCTATTCATGTGCAAGAAAGATGGCTCTCTCCGAATGTACATTAACTACCACCAGTTAAACAAAGTCACAATCATGAACAAATATTCTCTTCCTAGGATTGATGACTTAATTGACCAGCTTCAGGGTTCAAGTAATTAATCTAAGATAGACCTCAGATCCAGCTATCATCAGCTTAGAGTAAGGGGATGTTATATTCCAAACAAAACCTTCAGAACTCGCTATGGTGACTTTGGATTTCTAGTCATGTCATTTGGGCTAACAAATGCCCTTGCAGCCTTCATGGACTTGATGACTAAGTGTTTAAATAGAACTTGGACATGTTCATCTTAGTCTTCATCGATGATATTCTTGTCTATTCTCATAGTTAGGATGACCAAGCATACCATCTCAGAATCATGTTTTATTGTTGCAAACTCTTAGGGATCATTATTTTTTTGATAAATTTAGTAAGTGTGAATTTTGGCTAAGGTTAGTGGCTGTCCTTGGACATATTATTTTTGGTGATGGCATTAGATTTGATACTCAAAAGATTGAAGCAGTTAGAAACTGGCCTAGACCCATCTCTCCATTAGACTTCAGGAGTTTCTTAGGTTTGGCTGGCTATTATCGATGGTTTGTTGAGTGGTTTTCATCTATTGTATCCACCATGTCTAGGTTTACACAGAAGAAAGTTATGTTTTAATGGTCAGATTCCTGTGAGAAGAGTTTTCTGGGGTTGAAGACTTGACTCACTTCAGCCGCAGTTTTGGCGATACTAGATGGTTCAGATGGCTTTATTGTATACTGTGATACTTATAGAGTTGGTGTAGGTAGTGTTTTGATGTAGAGGGGTTGGGTCATAGTCTCTATACAACTTAAACTTCATGAAAAGAATTATCCTACTCATGACCTTGAGTTAGCCGTTGTTGTTTTATCCTTAAAAATTTGGAGGAATTATCTTTATGGGGTGCATGTTGCTGTGTTCATAGATTAGAAAAGCTTGTAATATGTGTTTTCATCGAAAAAGTTAAATCTTTATCAGAGAAGATAGCTGGAGATACTAAAAGATTATGATATGAGTGTTTTGTATCACCCGGACAAGGCCAATGTAATGGTAGATGCCCTTAGTAGACTATCTATGGGTAGTGTTGCTCATGTAGAGAAAGATAAAAAGAAGTTAGTTCAAGAGGTTCATCATTTTGCTAGATTGAATGTTCAATTGGTTAATTCAGTTGAAGATAGTGTATGGGTTTTGAATAGTTCGAAGTCTTGTTTGGTTATCAAAGTGAAGGAGAATAAGATAGGGACTCCAGTTTGGTTAAGTTGAAGGAGTCAGTTAGGGATCAGAATGTAGAGGTTTTCTCCCAAGGGGGAGATGTTGTGTGGCGATACAAGGGTAGGATATGTGTGCCATGTGTAGTTGGTTTAAGGAAGCATAGTTTGGCAAAAATGCATGGTGCACGTTACTCTATTCACCCATGAGACACCAAGATGTAGTGTGATTTTTGGTAAATCTATTGGTGGAGTGGCATGAAGAGAGATATTGCTGAGTTTGTAGATCAGTGTGCTAATTGTCAACATGTTAAGGTTAAGAATAAAAAATCCTGGTGGCACCATGCAGGAGTTTAGTATTCCCACTTAGAATTGGGAAGAGATGAATATGGAATTTGTGATGGAGTTAACTCGTTCGTGTCATCAACATGATTTGATTTGGGTTATTGTTGACTAATGACCAAGTTAGATCATTCCTACCAATTCATACTTCCTATTTAGTTGAGGATTTTGCTAAATTTTATATTAGAGAGTTGGTCAGATTGGATGGAGTTACTTTTTCCATTATTTCAAATAGGGGTACTCAATTTACGTCACTTTTGAAAAGCCTTTCAGAATGGTCTTGGTACCTAAGTTCATCACATCTCAACTTTTCATCCTCAGACAGATGGTCAGGTAGAAAGGAACATTTAGACCCTAGAGGATATGTTGGGGGTGTGTGTTCTTGACTGTAAAGGAAGTTGGGATGACCACTTGCCTTTGATCGAGTTTGCCTACAATAACTATTACCATTCCAGTATTCAAATGTCTCTATTTGAGGCTCTCTATGGGAGAAGGTGTAGACTACCTATTAGTTGGTTTGAAGTGGGTGGGGCTACTTTTATAGGAAAATATTGTAACGCCCCTACAGTACACCCTGGGTATCACATGAGCTGGTACCTGCTGTGAGCACTAGATAACATAATCATAAATACGGAAGAATACCAACATGACATAAGGTTTTAATAACTTAATTCAACACTGTACCATAAATCTGGGAATAACAACTGTTTGAATATGATAAATTACAAATAAACTGAATAATTAACTGACACATCTATAAGCCTGTAAACTTGACTGAATATGAGTTGATATGAAAAACCCCAAATAACTCCAACTAATTACGAAAATGAGACATGAAATAAAGTGAGCCTGTCCTTGAAGTGTGAGGACTCACCACTGCTACTGCTGAGGATCTGATAAGTCTAATCGTGAGACGAGAACTAAATGACAGAACCTATGATATAAAACATCATAGCACAAAAGAAAAGTATGAGATCCAGTACATTGAATGTAATGGTATGCTAAATGAGGTAGGCTGGTATGCATGGTTTCATGAACAGGAATAGTAATTATCTAGAGATACATGTAAAACATGGAGTACTAAATAGAGAACAAGAAATCTATATATACTAAAAATATGTGAAACATGGGAATACTGTGTATGCAGGAGAGTCTATAAATACTAAAAATACAAGAAAATTTATAGACAATAAGGATGCATGATTAAGCAAATAACATAGAATGAGTAAAATCTATAAATTAAAATACTGAAATAACTGATATCTGTATGTCTTGGTCAAATAACACTAAGACTGAATAACTAAAATGGGACTATAACTGAGACTGTATCTGAGACTGTGGGAGGTATCATCTAACAGACATTTTTCCAATTTGAGATAATCGGGGTCCAACCTATAACCCTAGTTGGAAGGGTGTTAATACCGTGCCAAGGGTACTAACACTGGCTGGGTGGATCCACTAAACTGATACATTGTCCAAAGGACTAAGGGTGTCAAGCCTGAACTGACCGGTGACCCCTGTGAGATAGTCAAGCCTAATCTAATGGGTGACTTCTCATATCCTACGTTGGCTACATAGGTCTGGAGTATAGGGACTGCTACTTACCACTTTTCCTATTTGATGGGGAAGCCGCTATCCTTACACTTTCTCGGTACTAAATCCTACTCCTAACTGAAAGACACTGAAATACTACACTGTTCCGAGTTTAACTAATTGATATCTAATTATTTTGATAGTGCTCATAGTATGTTCTGAAGACTATTCTGTAATATACTGAGACTAGAAAAAATAAAACAGTATGGTTTTTGTGTATTCAATATCCCCAGGACTCAAAAACAACAATGGTAAAATGAGACTAAAACTTGGGGGGAAAAACATGAGAGCTTTTATTAAATCAATCACTCTCGTAGGCATTTTATCAAGCACTTGTAGTTCATGGTTATAAACAATCATTGGAATGTCATGGAACTTATAGAAATAGCATGAATTAAACACAATAGTACTAAATCATGGTTTAATTCAATAAATAATGATATTAAAACATGGAGGATTGGATAAAACAATAATTTCATTGAACCATGGTATAAAATCAATAGTACATGGAGATTCATGGGTGAAGTCACAATTTAAAATCAATTAACTTGAAAAGATGAACATCTGACATACCTTAATTTGACAAGCCCTTAGAGTTCTTGGAGAAATTCTTGGGGTTGACCTTGATTCTTGAGAGTTAGAGTTCTTGTTCTTGAAGAGGGTTGATTTTTATTTAAAAGACTAATGCAAAAGTTAGAAAATAATGCTCTCTTAGGGTTAAATCCCATGTTTAGGCGGATTTGAGATCATGGGAAAAGACCAAATGGCCCTGGAATTTAACATCGAAAAACTGGAAAAATTCCTAATTTTTACGCTTGGCACGACTCGCCACTATCGTGCCAAGCCACTGGAATTGGACAATTGGGAAAGTGCATGGGGCACAACACGGTGTAATCACGTTTCCACCTTGTTGTGACCTATAATGTCACCGCGATGCGGTGATATCGCGCTACAACACTGGAAAAAGACAAATACCAATCAAGTGTTTGACGCGATGTGCCTAGATCGCACACCTTCACTGAGAATCGCCAATAGTTATTTAGACTGGCTCTATGATGTGCTAAGGGTTAAAATGATGGTGTTTAATGACTGAAACTTAAAATCGCCATAACTTTTTACCCAGTTATCGGATTTGGGAGAATTTTATACCGTTGAAAACCTAATTGAATTTCCTATGCAATGGTAGGCTCTAAACTGAAAAAATAATGTGTATTTCGAAAATTATATATATGAATACTCATGTATTATGAATTATATTATGCTAAGGAAATGACGGGTATTACAATATCTCCCCCTTGGGATCATTCATCCTCAAATAAAACTAGTTAAGTTGAGGAAAAATGATGGATAAGCTTAAGCACTGAACATGCATATATGATGCATGGAGTGGATGACTGAACTGATTTGTAAATGTACGAATGACATGAACATGATGTGAAACTAAAATTGAGCATGATAGAGAGAAATCTTAATAAGATTAATACCTTAATCCAAGCCTGAATTCGCGGAGAAAAGATGAGGGTACTTGGTCCGTATATCTTCTTCTGTTTCCCAAGTGTCTCCCTCAACGGACTGATTCCGCGAAAGAACTTTGACCAATGGAACTTATTTTTTCCTTAGTCTACGAACTTGATGATCAAGAATTTTGACTAGAACTTCCTCATAGGAAAGATTGTTCTGAACGTCTACACTTTCTAAGGGAACAACTACAACCGGATCACTAATACACTTTTGCAACAATGAGACATGGAACACTGGGTGTACTAAGGCTAGATTTATAGGCAACTCGATCTCATAAGATACCCTTCCGAAAAGACTGAGAATTCTAGAGGGACCGACATATCAGGGACTGAGTTTCTCTTTCTTGCCGAATCGCTTCACTCCCTTCATGGGAGAGATTTTCAAGTACACAAAATCACCGACCTCAAACTCAAGATCCTTTCTCCTCACATCCATATATGATTTCTATGGGCTTTGGGCTACCCTAAGACTTTCTCTGATTAACTGCGCCTTCTCTAACGCATCAAACACTAAGTCAGGCCCTACTACTATAGCCTCTCCTACTTTAAATTAACCAACTGGAGATCTATATCTCCTACCATAGAGAGCCTCAAATGGATCCATATGAGTACTAGAATGATATCTGTTATTGTATACGAACTCAATCCATGGCAAGTGGTCATCCCAACTACCTTTAAAATCAAATACTCATGATAATCACCTTATCCTCAAGAGTCTGAATGGTCCTTTCTGCTTGACCGTTTGTCTAAGGGTGGAAAGTTGTACTGAGGTAGACTTAGGTACCAAGACCCTTTTGGAATGCCTTCCAGAAGTAAGAGGTAAACTGGGTACCTCTATTTGAGATGATAGATAACGGAACACCATGCCACCTAATCAAATCTCTAACACATATTTTTGCATAGTCCTCGGCTAAATAAGAGGTATGGACTAGCAAGAAATGAGCTATTTGGTCATCTTATCTATGATGACACAAATAGAATCATACTGATGATGGGTATGAGGAAAACCTGTCACAAAATCCATGTTCACTTCTTCTTATTTCCATGTGGGAATACTGAACTCCTGCATGGACCCACTAGGCTTCTGGTGCTCAATCTTAACTTGCTAACATGTACAACACTTAGCTACAAACTGTGCAATATCTCTCTTTATCCAACTATACCAATAGATCTCCCATAAGTTATGGTAAATCTTAGTGGTCCCTGGGTGAATAGAGTAACGTGCACCATGCACTTCTGCAAGAATTTGTTGCCTCAATTCATCTACACTAGGCACGCATAATCGACCCTGACAACGCAATATAATATCTTCCCCTTAGGAGAAAACTTCCAGTTTTGTGGTATCTTACTAATTCTATCAACTCAATGAGACTAGGATCTCTATCCTACTTTTTCTCTATCTCAGAAACTAGAGATGATTCTAAACTATTCTACCATCATCAACATGAGAAATGCTACCCATAGAAAACCTACTGAGAGCATCAGCCACTACATTGTCCTTTCTCTGATGATATAGAACATTAATTTTATAATCCGTTAACAACTCTAACCACCTCCTCTGACACAAATTTAAATGTTTCTGGAGAACACATACTGAAGGCTTTTGTGACCTGTGAACACATCAACATGCACCTTATACAAATAATGCCTCCAAATCTTTAAGTTAAACACTACAGCTGCTAACTCAAGATCATACGTAGGGTAATTCTTCTCATGGGACTTAAGTTATCTGGAGGCATAGGCTATGACCTTACCTCTATGCATGAGGACGCAACCTAAACCTACTCTAAATGCATCATAGTACACAATAAACCCATCTAAACCATCTGGTAGAGTAAGAATTGGGGCTGAGGTGAGTCGAGTCTTTAACTCCTGAAAACTCTTCTCACACGAATCTGACCACTGAAACTTAAACTTTCTTCTACATCAATTTGGACATGGGGGATGCAATAGAAGAAAATCCTTCAAAAAACCAATGGTAATAGCCAGCTAAACCTAAGAAACGCCTGATGTCTGATGGAGAAATGGCTCTAGGCCAGTTTTTCACCACCTTGGTCTTTAGAGGATCAACCCTAATGCCATCACCAGAAATAATATGGCCAAGGAAAGCTACTGATCATATCCAGAATTCATACTTACTAAATTTAGCGAGCAACTAATGAGCTCTAAGAGTTTGTAACACTATTCTGAGATGGTCTGTATGATCACTTTCTCTATGGGAATAGACAAGAATGTCATCACTGAAGACTATAACGATCTTGTCCAAGTACTACTTGAACACTAGGTTCATCAAGTCCATAAAGGACATGACTAGAAATTTGAAGTGACCATACCGAGTTCAGTAAATGGTTTTCAGAATGTCACATTCCCTGATCCTAAGATGATGATAGCCCGATCTGAGGTCTACCTTTGAAAAGTAGCTGGCACCCTAAAGTTGGTCAAATAAGTCATCAATTCTAGGAAGTAGATATTTATTCTTGATTGCAACTTTATTCAACTTACGCTAGTCAATAAACACTTTGAGAGAAATTTCTTCCTTATGCACAAATAGAACTGGTGTGCCCTATGGGGAGACACTGGGTTTGATGAATCCCTTATCGAGGAGATCTTTCAACCATTCTTTTTATTCTTTGAGTTCAGCTGTAGCCATTCTGCATGGCGGAATAGATATACGCCGAGTATCTAGAAAATGGTCTATTCTAAAGTTGATTTCCCTTTCAAGAGGAGCTCTAGGAAGATCTTCAGGAAATAAATCAGAGAATTCATTTACTATTGGAACTAAATCAAGAGTTGGAGTTTTTGAGTCAGAGTCTTTGACTCACACAAGATGGTAAATACACCCCTTCAATATCATCTTTCTCTCTCTAAGGTACGAAATTAACTGACCCCTAAGAGTTGTAGTACTACCCCTACATTCAAGGACTGGTTCATTTGGGAACTAAAAATAAACTATTTTGTTTCTACAATCAATGAGGCATAGCATGAGTGGAGCCAGTCCATGTCGAGAATGACATCAAAATCTGTCATCTCTAACTCCACGAGATCAACTAAAATAACTTTCTTAGATATTATGATTGGACACTTCCTGTATACCTATCTAGATACAATGGAAACACCAAATAGGGTTGACACTAAAAAAGGCTCTGCTAGAGTTTCAGGACCGACTCCAAAATTTATGGCTATATATGGAGTTATAAAAGAAAGAGGAGCTCCAGGGTCTAGTAAAGCATAAACATGTAAGTGAAAGACCTGCAACATACTAGTAACTACATCAGGAGAATTTTCCTAATCTTGGCCGGATGGAAGAGCATATAACCTGTTCAGACACTGGCCACTATTAGCACTGGAAGTGACACCCTGTTGAGTTAGGCGACCAGATGGAAATGACGACTGACAGGACTGTCCCTGTTGGTGCATATACCTACCTTTCTGAGCAACTACCAAACACTTCCAAATCCGATGGCCTAGCTTGCCACACCTAAAGCACACATCACTACCCACTCTACGCTCACCCTGATGCTGTCTGCCATATTTCTGACATAGAGGACTTGTGCGAGCACTGCTAACACTAACCTGGGACTTAGAGCCTAGTTCCCTATCCCTATTTTCATTATTGAATTTGGGTATGGGAGCACTATCAGAAGAGGGTGCTGGGGATGAAGACCTCTAATGAAAATGAGGATGGTTACCACCCTCTGACCTTGGCTGACTAAAATTAAAACTACCCGCTTTAGCTCTCTTGTTTCCTCTCTCCCTCTTTTTGATCTTCTGCTCCTCTATCTATTAAGCATGGACCACCAGCCTAGACAAGTCCATCTCCCTAATCAACATTATGGTCCTATACTTCTTGACCACACTTGCAGATATGCCAGACACAAACTTACTCATCTTGAACCTGTTACCAGCTACCATATAAGGAGCATATCTAGATAACTGAGTAAACTTGAGGGAATACTCCCCCATACTCATGCTTCCCTACCTCAAGTTAATAAACTCTAACACCTTGGCCTCCCTCAACTATAATAGGAAGAATCTGTCTAAGAAAGCTATGGAAAACTCTTCCTATTCTACAGGCCCTCTATCTACTCCCTTAGACAGCTATGGAAAACTCTTCCTATTCTACAGGCCCTCTATCTACTCCCTTATTAAACTTCCACTACATAAACCAAGTGTGGGATACATCCTACAACTGGTATGTAACCAATTTAGCATTCTGACTAGATGTCATCCCCATAGCATTTATTATATTCTACGCCATATCTAGGAATTACTGTGGATTCTCTTCAGACTTGGATCCCGTGAAAGAAGGAGGATTTATCCAGGTTAAATTTTGAATTCTAATTGCAGTAGTATTGGCCAATGGGTTAGATGAAACAACAACTGGCCGTTCATTTTGTGCTGCTACAAAGTTTGCTGAGTAGTGAACGTAGCTATGAATTCTGCATGAGAGACATGCTCGTCTAGAGAATATGCCTGGATGGGTGGAGGGGTAGGCTAATTTCCTGCTCCTCTTTTATTAGTCTTTTTGGGAGGCATGTTCTATAAACAAAAGGAAGAAATAGATTAGAAAAGGAGTTTAACTTGAGCTCATGCTCACTCCCATGACAAGAATACTAAAAGAAGGGAAACATTTCCTAAATTCCTTATAGCCTCTCATCCATAAGTGTGGCACGCTCCACACCCATGCAAAAGACTCTCCTTGACGCAACTTTTAGACTTCCTAGGAAACTTTAAAATCTTAGGCTCTGATACCAAGTTTGTAATTCCCTGAGAGTACACCCTGGGTGTCACACGGTGCTTACAGTCCCGATGGACCATAAGATAATCCACGAGATGGTACCTGCTGTGAGCACTAGATAACATGATCATAAATACGAATAACACTGACATGCCATAAGGTTTTAATATCTGAATTTAACATTGTACCATAAATCTAGGAATAACAACTATTTGAATATGATAAAGTACTGATAAATTAAATAACTAACTGACACATCCGAAAGCCTCTAAACTTGACTGAATATGAGTTGATAGGATAGGCCCCAACTAACTCCAACTAACTACTAAATTGAGATATAAAATAAAGTAAGCATGTCCTCAAAGTATGACGACTCACCACTACTACTGCTGAGGATCTGATAAGTCTAGCCATGAGCTGGGAACTGAGCATTAGAACCTATGATATAAAACATCACAACACAAAAGAAAGGTATGTATTAGTACTTTGAATGTACTGGTATACTAAATGAGGTAGGCTCGTATGCATGGTTTCATGAACAAGAATATTAATTATGTAGAGATACACGTAAAACATGGAGTACTGAATAAAGAACATGAAATCTGTAGATACTAAAAATATGTGAAGCATGGGAATACTATATATACAGGACAATAACAACAACAAACCCAGTATATTCTCATAAAGTGGGGTCTGGGGAGGGTAGAGTGTACGCAGTCCATCCCACTACCTCTAAAGAGGTAGAGAGGGTATTTCCGATAGACCCCTAGCTCAAGATTAAAGACAGTATACAAAAGCATCAAAATAATGGAACATGATAAAATAACATAGGTACGACATCCATAGAATATTGTACATTGCCAAACAAAGAACACCAAAGTCTACCTAATTAATGGCTACGACTCATCCACACCCTTATCCCTCTGTCCTAATGTTTTTCTTCCATACCTTCCTATCCAGGGTCATTTCCTTAGTCAGCTATAACTGCTCTATGTCACGCTTAATCACTTCTCTCCAATATTTCTTTGGTCTACCCCTACCCCGCTTAAAACCTTCCAAGACCAATCTTTCACACCTATGAACTGGGGAATTTGTACCCCCTCATCATATGACCAAACCATCTCAACCTCACTTCTCGTATTTTTTCCTCCACAGATACCACTGCTACCTTCTCCCAAAAAATATCATTTCTAATTCTGTCAGCCCTTGTGAAACCACGCATCCAATGTAACATCATCATTTCCACCATTTTCAACTTCTAGATATGAGAATTCTTAACCGGCCAACACTCCTCTCCATACAACATAGAAGGTCGGATTATAATTCTATGGAATTTTTCTTTTAGCTTATGGGTCACCTTTTTATCGCCTGTAAATAATGAAAATATGAAAAAATCTGTAGACAATAAGGATGCATGACCAAGCATATAACATAGACTGAGTAAAATCTATAAATTGAAATACTAAAATAACTTATATCTGTATGCCTTGGTCAAACAACACTACTACTGAATAACTGAACTGGGACTATAACTGAGACTGTATCTAAGACTATGAGAGGTATCATCTAACTGACATGCCCCTAATTTTGAGCTAATCAGAGTCCAACCTATAACCCTAGTTGGAACAGTGTTAATACCATTCCACGGGTACTAACACTGGTGGTGTGGATCCACTAAACTGATATATTTTTCAAAGGACTAAGGGTGTTAAGCTTGACCTGACGGGTGACCCCTTCGAGATAGTCTAGCCTAATTTGATGGGTGACTTCTCATATCCTACAATAGCTACGTAGTTCTAGAGTATAGGGACTACTACTAATGATCCGCCTATCTGATAGGGAAGCTGTCATCCCTACACTCGCTCGGTGCTAAATCCTACTCCCAACTGAAAGACACTAAAATACTAAGATTGTTTTGAGTTTAACTGACTGATATTTGACTATTCTGATAGTGCTCATAGTATGTTATGAAGACTATTCTGTAATATATTGAGACTAGACTAAATAAAACAACTATGGTTTTTTTGGGTATCCAATACCCCTAGTACTTAAAAAAACAATGTTAAAATGACACTAAAACTTGGGGAACAAAGCATGAAAGCTTTAATTAAATCAATCACTCTTGTAGGCATTTTATAAAGCACTTGTAGTTCGTGGTTAAAAACAATCATAGGAATGTCATGGAACTTATTTAAATAGCATGAATTAAATACAATAGTACTAAATCATGGTTTAATTCAATAAATAATAATATTAAATAATGGAGGCATGGATAACAACAATAATTTCATTGAACCATGGTATAAAATCAATAGTACAAGAAGATTCATCGGTGAAATCATAATTTAAAATCAATTAACTTGAAAATATAATAATTTCATAATTTAAATAGGTTACTTGGACTCCATGGATGAACATCTAACTTACCTTAATTTGATGAGTCCTTAGAGTTCTTGGGGAAATTCTTGGGGTTGACCTTGAATATTGAGAGTTAGGGTTCTTGTTCTTAAAGAGGATTGATTTTTATTTAAGAGAATAATGCAAAAGTTAGTAAATAATGCTCTCTTAGGGTTAAGTCCCGTGTTTAGGTGGATTTAAGGTCATGGGAAAAGGCCAAACAACCCCTAGACTATAAAATCGCAAAACTGGAAAAATTCTCGATTATCACCCTTGGCTCGATGTGCCACTATTGCACTAAGATACTAGAATTGGACAATTGGGAAAATGAATGGTGGCGTGATGTGGTGTAATCGCGTTGCCACCTTGTTGTGACCTGGAAGCTCACCGCGATGCGGTGACATCGCGCTACAACACTGGAAAATAACAAATTCTAATATGGTCTTTGGCGCGATGCGCCAAGATCTCGCACCTTCACTAGAAATTGCCAATCATCATTTAGACTAGCTTCGTGATGCGCTAAGGGTTAAAATAACGGTGTTTAACAGCTGAAACTTAAAATTGCCATAACTTTTTACTCGGTTATCGGATTTCGAAAAATTTTATATCATTGAAAAGCTAATTGAATTTCATACACAATGGAAGGCTCTAAACTAAAAAAATAATGAGTATTTCAAAAATTATATTTATGAATACTCATGTATTAGGTCTTAGATTACACTAAGAAAATGCAGGGTATTACAGATGTAGTGTTTGAAGCTATGGAAAAAGTTTAGCTGATTAGAGAGAGACTTAAGACATCACAAAGTCGTCAGAAATCTTATGCAAATGTGAGGAGAATGGATCTTGAATTTGATGTTGGTGACTTATTTTATTTGATGATTTTGCCCATAAGGGTGTAAAGAGATTTGTCAAAATAGGGAAGCTTAGTCCCCGCTACATTGGTCCTTATAGAATATTGAGTCTTGTTGGGAAAGTAGCATATGAGATTGAGTTGCCTACTGAGTTATCATTCGTTCACGTAGTGTTTTATGTATCCATATTAAAGAAGTGTGTTGTTGATCCAGCTGTTGTAGTTCCTTTTGAAAGAATTAATGTCCAAGATAGACTTTCTTATGAAGAAATCCTAGTTGAGATCCTTGATCATCAAATTCATAGACTAAGGAACAAAGAAGTTTATTTGGTCAAAGTTATCTGGCAAAATCAGTCCGTTGAGGGTGCCACTTGGGAAGTGAAACCATATATACAAACCAAGTACGCTCACTTTTCTCTGTAGGTTCAGACACAGCTTAAGGTAACAAGTTTTCCTTAGATTATATTTTTTTCCTCTTTCGATTCTAACTATACTTAATCATCTTCATGTTATCTCATCCATGCATTCATCAGTTCAGTCATGTAGTCAATCATAAGTTATGTACGCTCAGTGTAAGATCTAAGTCTTCCCAGTATCCTTAAGTTATCTAATCATATTTGAGGGTGAATGTTCCCAAGGGGAATATATTGTAATACCCCATATTAGACTTAGTTTATTTCAGCTCCTAGTGCTTGTAAAAGGGGCTTAAAGCCTGAAAATTAGCTAAGTATTGAAGACTTAGCCTTATTTTGACTTCTTAGCTTCGAAGATTTTTAAGTTGACCTTCTGGGATCCGAGACAATGGTTTTTGAGTTGATTCATTTTTAGGGGTGTAAGGAACATGTCTATGTGAAGTTTCAAAATTTTGGGATGAGGTTTGGGTCATGTTTGGATTTCAATTCTAGAAGCTCAATGCAATTCCATCGCGTCATGCCAGGAATAATGATGGGCATGCCATTGCATTGCGCCAAGCCCATAAACGGCATTCTAGTTGTAACTTTAATCTCCAGAGGAGTAAATAAGTCATTTACCCTCACCCTAAGTGATAAAAATAGAAGATTAGATATTGGTTTAAGCATTATACACTTATTCCTCATCATAAAAATAGAAGATTAGATGTTAGTTTAAGCATTATACACTCATTCCTCATTAAATTTCTCTCCAAGAAACCTTAACCAAATTCCAAGAAATGCAAAACTCTATTACATCCTCTTTAAGAAAATCAAGAATCTAAGTTTTTGAATCCAAGAACTTCAAGAACATGTTTAAGAGTTCAAATTCAAGTTTCTACATCAAATTAAGACTAATATGGTATGTGGAGTTATGAACAAGGATATTCTATCATACTTGTTCCCAAAACTTCTTTTTAAGTTAAGAGTTTATGAATTGTAAATTAGGGTTCGTACCTAAATCATCCTATTTTGAGTTTATTTGTTTATAAGTGATTTAAGTGTTGAAGTGTATGTTTATCTCACCTATTTATGCATTGAATTGAATATTTATATCATGAATTGCACTTTCTTTTTGTGATTTTATATTTTTGAATGATTTCAAGATGATTGTTGAGAATGAAGCTCTACTGAAAAACTCTAAAAAATTAAGTACATATGTTTTGTGCTTCAAGCATGAGTTTTGAGAATTCAAGAAGATTTTTATCTTAAGCCTCTTTGATAATTGTTTACAAAAATTTAAAGAATGAATTGATCTTTTGATCCTTAGCAAAGAGATGGAATCCACATTTATTTATCTTTACTACAATTTTAAGAAAAGAAAAGCATAACTGGTTTCAATTATAAACCCTTATGCAATTTTAAGGTGGATTTCTTAAAGCCTTAGCATATAAGTATGAGAGTAGTATTTAGCGTCGAATCGGGTATGATTCTAAGGTCCCATTCCCCAGAACTATGAGCCACCCTAGGTCTAAAGTCCACATATATGTCTATATGCTATACTTCTCATAATGTAGGTTTTGGTGCTCAGTTCTAGCAGCGTGATTGATTACGAGCATATCCATCTACATCCTATCTCTCAGTGAGTCCTCAGAGTTTGAGGACAAATTCTATCAGATTTGTTATTATTGAAGTACACTAGTCATTTGATTCCAGTTGAGTGGGTCAGCTGGGGCTTATCCCAATGACTCTCTAGTTAAAAGTAGAGGCTTGTCCAAATATTTTTTATTGTGGATTCAAGGTATTTTTTTAAAGATTTCTAAGTTTACGACTTTTAGTCATATATTAATTCAGTTTCAGTTAAGACATTAATTAAGTATTTAAAGATTTTTCATATCAAGTTCATATTTGCTATGAGTTCCAAGGTTGTTAGAAGGCTAAAAAGGGTTAGCTTTGGACTACTTGTAGTCTTAAGCACTGTATGACGTCTGGGGTGTTTTCAAGGTGTTACACTCCCACTTCTCATACCACTGATATTCCACATCTTTCAACTAATACATAGCAAACTCTACTCCTTCAGAATTAGTAGCGCGAATGTAATACCCCATATTTCTTAAGCTAAACTTAGCTTTAAGTCCTTGAGTGATCTAATAAAAAACTTTTGAAATACTAAATACTTTTCAATTTAGAGTCTTCCATTGCGTAGGAAATTCAGCCATCTTTCCAACGATATAAAATTTGCCCAAATCTGATACCCAGGTGAATAGTTAGAGCCATTTTAGTGTAACAGTGTACCAATTTAGCTGTCAGCGTATTGCAGAGCATGACCAAATAGCAGTTGTAAAAAACAAGTAAGACTCTGTGATCATGGTGCATCGTGTCAAGGCTCATATTAAAAATTTTCCTTTTCCAGTGTTCTAATGCGACTCCACCGCACCGCGCCACTAGTCAATTTCCCAATTGTCACTATCCAGTGTTACTCCACAATTATGGCACGTCGCGCCAGGGTGAAATTCCCATCCAGTGAGGCACCACAATTTCACCACATCACACCAAGCTTCCAAGTCCCAATTGTCAATTTCCAATGGCCCGATGTGATAGCACCGCATCACGCCGTAGCAAAAAATTAAGATTTCCAGCTTTCAGTTCTGAGATTTTTAATTCCTTTAAGGGTATTTGGGTCTTTTCCCACGGCCCTAATCAGCCTAAAGCATAATATTTAACCCATTAGTGACCTAAATAATCATTATTATTCAATTCCTCTTAAAAATTAAAGATCCTTTTCTTAAGAACAAAAACCCTCGCTCTTAAATTCAAGGCCAAATCTCAAGAACTCTCCTTCAATCCTCTCAAATTCATTAACTCAAGTATGTTAAATGTTCATTCATGGGTTCCTTTCACGGAGTCCAATTATCTAATTTTAATTACAAATTTATAATCTTTTCAAGTTATTTTGACTTTAAATTTGGTTTTCAACCATAAAGCTCCATGAACTATGATCCTACACCATGAATAATTAAAATTGTTGTTGTGGTTCGATTTCCCATGTTTTCATGTTATCATTCCTTGAATTAAATCATAATTTAGTGCTATTTATGTTAAATTCGTGCTATTACATCAAGATCCATAATAGTCCCATGATTTGATTAAACTATAAACTATAAGTGTTTGATAAAATGCTTACAAGAATGAGTAGTTGATAAAGGTTTTCATGCTAAGTATTCTAAGCTTAATATTATGTTACTATTTTTACTTTTTAGTCTTGGGGTTATTGAATACCCAAAATCCATAGCAGTTTTAGTTAGTCTTGTCTCAGTATCTTTAGAATAAATTCAGATTACATCATGAGCATTATAATAACAGTCACTTAAACTCAAAATAATCAATAACTTAGTGTCATTCAATTGGGAGTAGGATTTAGCACCGAGTGAGTGTAGGGATGGTGGTTTACCCATCAGATAGGAAGAGTTACTAGTAGTAGTCCCTAAACTCTAGAACTACGTAGCCAACATAGGATATGAGAAGTCACCCGCCAGTATAGGCTTGACTATCTCGCAGGGGTCATTCGTCAGATTAGGCTTGACACCCTTAAACAAAGTATACCAGTTTAGTGGATCCATACAGCCAGTGTTAGTACCCATGGAACGGTACTAATACCCTTCTAAATAGGGTTACAGGTTGGACCCCACTTGGCTCAGATTAAGGCATGTCAGTTAGATGATACCTCCCACAATCTCAGTTTAGTTATTCAGTTTCAGTAGTTTGACCATGGTATATAGATATCAGTGATTCAGTATTAGATTTTAGTATTTACAGAAAATATTCAGAATATGTTATATGCTTGGCCATGCATTTTTAGTAGTTATAGCCTTTCATGCATACTCAGTATTTACAAATTTTACTTATTCCCATGTATCTACAGATTTCATGCACTCTAGTTAGTACTTCATGTCTTATATGTACATTCAAACTATTATTATTCCTGTTCATAAAACCATGCATATTAGCCTACCTCATTTAGCATACCAGTACATTCAAAGTACTGATTTCACACTCTTTCTTTTGCACTATTTAGTATTATATCATAGGTTTGGACATCCAATTCCCAGATTGCTAATAGTCTTCTCAAATCCTCAGCAGTAGCAGTGGTGAGTGCTCTTATTTCATAATAGGTACTATCTCATGGATTAGCTTGTGCTCCTTTAGAACTGTAAGCACCGTGTGACACCCAGGGTGTACTCTCGGGGCATTATAAACTTTGTTTCAGAGTCTAAGGTTTTAAAGTTTCCAAGGAAGTCTGAAAGATATGTCAAGTAGAGTCTTGTACATCGGTATGTAGCATGCCACACTTATGGGCAGGAGGCTACAAGGTGTTTAGGAAACGTTTTCCCTACTTTCAGTATTCATGTCGTGCGACTGAGCATGAGCGTATGTTAAAATATCTGCTAATATGTTTCTTCCTTCCATTTCAAAACATGCTTCCAAAAAAGAATAATAGAAGAGGAGCCAAAAACCAGCCAACACCTCCGCCTATCCAAGAAGATCCTCTGGATGAGCATGTATCTCAAGTAGAATTCAGAGCTGCGTTCACCACTATAGCAAACTCTGTAGAAGCTCATAATAAATGGCCAACTTTATTTTAGGCCAACCCAGTGTCCAATACTGCTGCAGCCAGTATTCGGGTTTTATACCTACTCAAGGGAACTAGCAAAGAAGCAATATGTCCTGAAGCTGAAAGCAGGTTTCAACCAACGAACTATCATCATGCGCCTGCTCTTGCATTTTCATTCTTATTAATACTTCACCTAGATGAATCCTCCTTCCTTCACGAGATCCAAGTCTAAAGAGGATCCACAGGAATTCATATATATGGTGTAGAAGGTAACAGACAGTATGGGGGTGACATCTACAGAAAGGGCTGAGTTGGAGGCCTATCAGTTGCAGGATGTAGCCCTTACATGATTTAATAAATAAAAGGTAGATAGGGGTATTGATGCAGGGCCTGTAGAATGGGAAGAGTTTGCTACAACTTTCTTGGATAGGTTCTTGCTATTGGAGTTAAGGGAGGCCAAGGTGTTAGAATTCATTTACTTGAGGTAGGGAAGCATGAGAGTGAAGGAGTATTCCCTGAAGTTTTCCCAGTTAGATAGAAATACTCCTTATGTAGTAGGTGACAGTAGGTCCAAGATGAGTAAGTTTGTGTTTGGTGTATCTAACAGTGTAGTCAAAGAGTATAGGACCGCAATATTGATTAGGGAGATGGAATTGTATAGGGTGATGGTCCATGCTCAATAGATAGAGAAGCAGAAGATTAAGGAGAGAGAGAGGTGGAACAAGAGGGCTAGAACAGGTAGTTTTAATTTCAGTCAGCCTAGTTCAGAAGGTGGTAATCGTCCTCAGTTTCATCAGAGTTCTTTATCTTTCACCCTCTTCAGCCAGTGCCACATTGCCTAAATTTAGAAATGATAATAGGAACAAGGCATTGGGCTTAAAATCTCAAGGTAGTGTTAACAGTGATCGTGTGAATCCTCTATGTTAGAAATATGGCTGACACCATCAGGATGAGTGTAGATCTGACAGTGATATGTTCTTCGGATATGGCAAGCTAGGCCATCAGATTTGGGAGTGTGGGGTAGTTGCTAAAAAAGGTAGGGAGTTGCTCCAACAGGGCAAGTCCAATCAGTCGTCAGTCCTAGCTGGTTGTCCAACTCAGCAGGGTACCACTTCTAGTGCTACCAGCGATCAGCGTCTGAATAGATTATACACTCTTCAGTCCCACCAAGATCAAGAAAATTCTCCTGGCATAGTTACTGGTACATTGCTGGTCTTTTATTTATATGTTTATGCTTTACTAGACCCTGGAGCTTCTCTTTCTTTTTTAACTCTATATATAGTCGTCAACTTTGGAGTTAGTCCTGAAACTCTCACAGAGCCTTTTCCATTTTCAATCCCAGTAGGTGTTTCCATTACAGCCAGGCAGGTATACAGGAACTGTCGAGTCACAATATCTCAGAAAGTTACTTCAGTTGATCTCGTAGAGTTAGAGATGATGAATTTTGAAGTCATTCTTATCATGGATTGGCTCCACTCATGCTATGCCTCAGTTTGTTGTAAGCAGTCCTCATGAGTCCTTATCATGACTCATTATGTCTCATAAACAGTCATACCATAGACTCATTGTCAAGTAACAAAAGCGTAAGCTACCCACTGGTGAGATCATGAGTCCCACCCTACGACTTGTGATGAATGATAATGACTCATTACATGATTCATGGTTTGGGTAGTGTTATCAATACCATAAAATTTTTTAGAGTGTAAGACTTGGGGTGTTACATTACTACTTTTCAACCATA
This sequence comes from Capsicum baccatum var. pendulum, assembly GCA_030864225.1. Taxonomy (NCBI): domain Eukaryota; kingdom Viridiplantae; phylum Streptophyta; class Magnoliopsida; order Solanales; family Solanaceae; genus Capsicum; species Capsicum baccatum. Next base: position 43,900,089 of record CM061557.1, on the reverse strand, counting down.
GTTTTGGAATTAAGAATCACTCTTTTCGAGAGAATACAAAAGTTTTAAGGCATAGAATCAGGTTATGTGAAGATAGGATTATTTATAGGATGTATAGGGGCCTTGGAAAATTTCCTTAATATTTGGTCTCTAGATAGGATACGACTAGGGGAAAGGGGTTGTACACTCAATTACGGTTTGTATGAGTCAGTCGTATGCTGTCCAATATTAGTTGGTAGGATAGACTTTGGTTACATGAATGGATATGACTTAGGGGTACAAGTCATATTGGTGGGTATAGATTGTTTGGTTTCTTAAATTAATCTAAAACTAGGTTACCTGGGTTGGATCTGAGTACGAGTGTCTCACTTGGAGCCATAAGTCAGGGTACGAGTCGTACCATGAACCCGTATAGGAAACCATGTTCAAATCTTATGGGATTCTATCTTTCCAGGGATACGGGTGAAGGTCACGAATTGTATGTTATCAAAATGACTTAAGAAGAATAATTCATATACTGGATAGTGTAGAGTCCAAGGGTTTAGGTTTAGGATATGAAAAGTGGGTACCAGTCATATCGATGGGTATGACTTATAGGGTCAGTCATACCCCTGTGACAGGATTTTTAAGGAGTTTAAGTGAGGGCAATCTGTACATTTCCCCACTTATCATAATCATGTTCCATGATATATAGGGCATATGGAAGGTTATTTACCCTATTATTTTATTCTTTAGCACTTAGAAACTCTTTCTAAACACTCTATAATCCTCTCAAGAGCTTTGGGCAAAGAAAGTTAGGGTTTTATCCTAAAGGCTTTATTCGTGGATTGTGTTGATAGTTTCTTTCAGTCTACTTCTTAATTAAGGCATGTATATCTTCCTTTATTGTTAGTTCTAACAAAAGTCATGGTTTTACATAAAGTTTTCATGGTTTTATGATTATATGATTTTGGGTTTTCAAATCTTATTTGGGGGTTTTGGTTATAAATTATTGGTAATGGTTTTCCATGGTTTAATTTATACTTTATTTGCATCAATGGTGGTTTTGGATAATTTGATTGCATGGGAATGATTTAATAGTAATTGCAATTGGTTTTGGTTATATTCGCCTCCAATGTGTTTGATAAAATACTTATAATGATGTTTTCATTGCATTGAACACTTTAATAGAACTATTGCTTTTTGTAAAACTTGGTAAATGAATTATGTATGGTTTAAATAGTTTGGAATGGTCAATGGCTAAGTGTTTATGCTTGCAGGATACATAGAGTCCCCCAAGAGGTTTAATATGGTTATTGGAAGGGAACTTAAAAGTCCCCTTAAAACTATAAATGGTTGGATATAGATGATACTTATAAGTAAGGGTTGGTATGATGATACCAATATCAATGGCCATGGTTAATAATTTTATTATGATTTGGTTATCTAGAGAATGATTTTAATTAGGCATTTAAGGGGAAGTGTAGCTAAGTTTTGGAAGGTGGAGGTCCCAGGGGGATCAAAACTAGAAACTCATATTTTTTTATATGAAGTTTGGTGTTGGTGACTGTGTGCATGATGTCACACTTTATTTTGGGGGATGTAATAATCATCCTAGGTTATCTTCTCAGGTCATGCATCTACATGCATTAGGGCCCTTTCAGTAGAGAAAGCTGAACCCATATAGCCCATGGGTGATTTTGTATGGCAAAGCTACACAACCCAGTTAATGGCTTTAAATTCATGCTAAACACGATTCCCTTTCCCAACATGATTATATATATGTATGGTTGTGTGCATTATGGATGATTTACTTATTTTTATAAATGGCATTATTTTATCCCATATCCTGAGATCATGCTTGTGATCACTTGCGAACCTATCTTCGGGCAGTTGTATACTAACGCTATGCAGGAACCATCCGTTCTTCTCCTCCTACATAATTATTGACTTAGGATACCTGTTTGGATTTAAGTGGTGATCTTCCATCTTTTCAGAAGGCTTCATTTTATGTCATGGAAATTTTTGGACACTTTGATTTTATTTTGGATATGATTTTGTCTATGGTTAGGGGCATGTCCCTACCAGAATTTATTACCCTTTTGGTTAGAGGCTTTGTGGTACTTCTATGGGTTGGAATGGGCTAGATTTGTATGGGTGTTATCCTTAGCATTAGTATTGTTGTTAGGGCCCCTTGGATGGTATTGCTTGTTGTTCCATCGTGTTTCATTTTGGGATTAAATTACTTTATGTTTTAAAGTCATTTGGTAATGGCCTGGTTTATGGACCTTGTTTTGGTAATTGGTTTCTCTTGGTATGCATGGATGGTTATTTTGGGATGGTTAGACTCGGTTGGCTCAGTCACGATCGTGATTCTATCCCAGAGTGTTTATATGAACAATAATTCTATCTTGGTATATCTTTGAAATTCAACAAACTTAGGGCAGGTGGCTATAGGTTGGGTTGGGTAATAGAGGTTATCTTCGATCCCAATCGGATTTAAGATGCCCATTATAACAAGGCACAGGGGCTGGGTTATGTCACGTTGGTATCAGATACTAGGTTCATGGTCAATTGGGAGTCCACAAAGTCATCTCTGGAAGAGTCTCATTTAGGGGTGTGTAGTGCTCCAAACTCATAAGAGAGAGGCTACAAGGCATTTTGGAATATTTTACTTTCTTGGTATTCTATTTTCAAGCTTGGAGTATAAGTCCTGGAATCCTTATCTATTCCTTGGTTGTTCACTTTTTAGATCATGCCTCGTAGATCTAGAATACAAGGAAACTCTTCAGTCCCATAGGGGGAAAATATTGATGAGATTCATCCTACAATGGGAGTTATTTTTCGATCTCATGGTCCTGTCCTCAAGATTTAGGGAGTTCCTCCAATTGCTACTAGTCCTGTTCTAGGTGAGGTGGCTAATGCAGAATTTCATCAGTTTATTCATGCTATTGCTACATTAGTTGCTTCTCAAGCTGAGAAGGATACTTCTGGTGGGTTGTCTGCTAAGGCCACAAGGGTTTGTCAGTTCAGGAAACTAAATCCTCCTGCTTTTACTTGTGTAAATATGAAAGAGGATCCTCATTCTTTCTTGGATATAATGAAAAAAATATTTTGAGTAATTCAGGATACTAACATGTAAGGTGTGAACTTTACAGCTTATCGTCTCAAAGATGTTGCATACCTGGGGTATAAGAAATAGCATGAGGTAAAGGGAGATATTGAGGAGATGTATTTATGGGAGGACTTTTCTAATACCTTCTTGGATTGTTCGTTTTCAAGAGCAGAGGGAAGCAAAGATGGAAAATTTTGTAAATCTTAAGCAGGGGAGAGTGTCTGTCAAGGAATTGCAGTAAAGTTTCACTAATTATCAAGATATGCTCCTGATTTGGTGGCTGATATGAGGATGAGAATAAGAAAGTTAGCTTCTGGGATGAATCGGGATTTGGTCTTAGAGAGCAAGACTGGTTTGCCTATTTAAGATATGGATATTTCTAGGATGACTATTCATATGCAGTATGTAGAGGATAAAAAGCGGAGGCAGGAGGAGTTCAAAGATAAGCAAGGTAATAGGAGTAGGTTTTTTGATCTGGAAGGTGCTCAGTCGCAAAGTGGTTGGGACGGAGGTTAATGAAAAAAGAAGAAGTAGGGGATTTTTAGTTCCTTCTCTACTATTAGAGCTTCTTACCCAAAGCAATCGGGCGATAGACATCAAGGTAGTGATAATTTTCGAGTAGAGGGTGCCTAATCATGGGAAAGCACAGGTCAGTTGGTTTCTTAATGCCCTTCTTGTCATTTTTATGGTCGTACTTATCGGGGCTATTACGATGAAGAAAAGGACAAGTGTTTTAGGTGTGGCCAAGCAGGCTATCATCTCAGAGATTTTTTGGTCAATAAGGTTACTATGGGAGAAAATAAGGTTTGGGTGGCTTCATGTTCTGCTCCCTCTCTCGGTGGTACCACATTTTCTTCTGTTACTACTTTTGTTTCTAGTGTTGGTCAAAATAGGTTGTATTCTTTGGTGGCCCAACGAGAATCTGAGGCATCACCTAATGTCATTACTGGTACATTACATCTCTTCTCTCATGAAATGTATTGTTTTCTTGATCCGGGGTCTACTCTTTCCTATGTGACCCATATATGGTTACGTGTATTGCTCTTAATCCTGAGGTTATTTTGGATCCTTTTTCTATTTCTACCCCAATAGGTAACTCGATTATTGCTAAGAGAGTCTATAAAGAGACGTTGTAGCTATTGGTAGTAAGAAGACCTTGGTGGATCTGTTTGAATTGCACATGCTGGATTTTGATATTATTCTAGGTATGGATTAGTTGCATTCTTGTTATGTGAATTTGGATTGTCAGACATGTAAGTTTGTCTTTAGGTTTCCTGGTGAACTAGTTATTGAGTGGGCGGGTGGTTATTTTTATCCTAGAGGAAGGTTTATTCCTTATCTTAATCTTAGAGGTTAATCTCCGAAGGTTGTCTTTATCATTTGGTCCAGGTTAAAGATTCTGACCTGGAAGGTCCTTCTTTTAATTTGGTTTTGGGAGTGAATGAGTTTCCTAAAGTCTTTTCGGATAATCTTCCTGGTGTTTCTCCAGATAGAGATATAGAGTTTGGTATTGATTTGAATCCGGACACTCATCCAAGATCTATTCCTCCATATATAATGGTTTCAACTGAGTTAAGGGAACTCAAGGAGAAATATAAGGCTTTTTTGGATAAGGGGTTTATTTATTCTAGTGTATCTCCGTGGGGTGCACCAGTGTTGTTCATGTACAAAAAGGATGGTTCCCTTCAGATATACATTTAATATCGACAGTTGAATAAGGAAAAGGTCAAGAACGAGTATTCTCTTTCAAAGATTAATGATTTGTTTGACAAATTACAAAGATTCAAGTTTTTTTCTAAGATAGATCTTCGGTCTTGGTATCATCAACTAAAGATTAGGGAGGTGGATATCCCTAAGATGACTTTTTTGTATTCCCAATGGGAACTTTGAATTTTTGGTAATGTCATTTGGGTTAACAAATACTCTGACAACATTTATGGATCTGATGAACAAGGTGTTCATGTAGTATTTGGAACTCTTTATTATTGTATTTATTAATGACATCCTGGTTTATCCAAAGAGAGAGGTGGATTATTCTAATCACCTCCGTGTAGTGTTGCAGACCTTGAAGGAAAAACAATTGTATGCCAAGTTCTCTAATTGTGATTTTTGATTGAATATTATGACTTATCTCAATCATATTATTTCTAGCGACGGAATTATGATAGATCCTCAAAAGGTGGTAGTGGTAAAAAGGTGGCCTAGACCCATGACTCCATCCGACAGTCAAAGTTTCTTGGGTTTGGCTGGGGATTATAGGTGGTTGGTGGAGGGATTTTCTTTGATAGCTTCCCCATTGAATATGTTGACTTAGAAAAAGATGAAGTTTTCTTGGTCAGATGCTTGTGAAGGTAGTTTCAAGAATTTTAAGGATAAGCTTGCTTCCGCTCCTATTTTGTCTTTGTCGAAAGGCAATGATGGATTTATGATTTATTGTGATGTATCTGGGGTAGGTCTTGGTTGTGTATTAATGTAGCATAGGAAGGTGATTGCTTATGCTTAGAGGCAGTTAAAGGTGAATGAGAGGAACTATCCTACTCATGATTTAGTGGTTTTTGCATTGAAAATATTGTGACATTTTTTGTTTGGTGTTAACGTAGATATCTTTTCTGATCATAAGAGTCTACAGTATGTGTTCACTCAGAAAGAGCTAAATCTCTGGGAGAGGAGATGGTTAGAGCTTCTCAAGGATTACGATATGATTCTTCACTATCACGTAGGTAAAGCTAACGTGGTTGTTGATTCTCTTAGCAGGTTATCCATGGGGAGTTTGGCCCATGTGGAAAAGGAAAAATGGGAATTGGTGAAGGATGTTTGGCTAATCTTGGAGTTCGTCTCTTGGAATCTAGATCCTATTTTGATGAAAATCAAGAGTGCAGTTAGAGAGAAAAAGGTAATGGTGTTTGAGATTAGTGGTGATGGTACTTTATGATACCAAGAGAGGTTGTGCATTCCCAATTTCAATGAATTGTGGTAAAGGATTTTGGCTGAGGCATATGAATCATGCTATGTTGTTTATCTTGGTTCTACAAACACGTATCATGATCTTAAGGAAGTATATTGGTGGAATGGTATGTAAATTGATATGGCTGATTTTGTGGCCAAATGCCACAAAGTCTGCTTATCTTGAGATTAATTTGATTCTGTTTGGGTCATCGTGGATAAGATTACAAAGTCTGCTTATTTCTTGCCAGTACCGACTAACTTTTCGACAGAGGATTATGCGAGGTTGTATCTTCATGAGATAGTGAAGCTTCTTGGGGTACCTGTTTTGATTATCTCTTATCATGGTACATAGTTTTCTTCTCACTTCTGGCAGTCTTTTCAGAATGGTTTGGGTACTAAAGTGAGTCTGAGTACTACTTTCCACCCGCAGATAGATGGGAAAGTGGAAAGGACTAATCAAACTTTGGACAATATGCTTCGTGTGTGTTTGATTGATTATGGTCACAATTGGGTTGAGAATATACCTCTTATAGAGTTTTCTTACAATAATAGTTATCATTCTAGTATTGGCATGACCCCTTTTGAGGCATTGTATGGTAGAAGGTGTAGATGTCCTATTGGTTGGATTTAGCTAGGTAAGGTGGATATGTTCGGTCAAGATTTGGTCTATCAAGCTCTGGAGAAGGTAAAGGTGATTCAGGATTGGCTTAAGGATGCCCAAAGTAGCCAAAATTCCTATGTGGATGCTACGTATAAAGACTTGGAGTTTGAGGTTTAGGATAAGGTGTTCCTCAAGGTATCTCCTATGAAGAGAGTAATGCGGTTTGGAAAAAAGGGGAAGCTCGGTCCTCAGTATGTTGGATCATATAATATTTTACTGAGGATTGGTAATGTTTCTTACAAATTGGAGTTTTCTCCTAGTTTGAAGTGTCTTGGTTATCCTTCTTCGGTTGTTTCTCTGGATGGTTTGAGTATCATAGACTCTCTGTCTTATGAAGAGGTTCTGGTGGAGATATTGGATGGGCAGGTTCATCGGTTATAGGCAAAGGATGTGGCTTCGGTTAAGGTTCTATGGTGAAACCACAAGGTGGAAGAAACTACATGAAAAGTGGAGGGGGACATGAAATCCAAGTATCTGCTTTTGTTCTCGGCTTTGGATTTTCGTGCAGAAGGTACATTTTCTTGATTCATAATTTGATAATGCAAATAACTCAATATGATTTCCTTGCATCTTTGTTTAAGGTAAGAGTAGAGACAACTAAGGGGTGTGAGTAGTGTCTACACTACCTACTTCATCATTTGGGGGCGAATATTCCTAGTGGGGGAGACTAAAACACCCTAGTTTCTGGACCTTAGAAAATTTCCTTGTGTTTTAGTCTCTGGATAGGATACGATTGGGAAATGAGTCGTACACTGGATTACAATTCGTATAGTCAGTCGTATGCTAACCAATATTAGTTGGTGGGATGGACTTTGGTTACTGGAATGGATACGATTAGGGGTATGAGTCATATTGGTGGATACAGATTGTTTGGTTCCTTAATCTAAACTAGGTTACTTGGGTTGGATTTGAGTACGAGTGGATCACCTGGAGTCTTAAGTTAATGTACAAGTCATACCATGGACTCATATAAGAAATAGTGTTCAAACCTTATATGATTCAATCTGTCCAGAGATACGGGTGAAGTTTATAGATTATTTGCTGTCAATACGACTTAAGAAGGATGAGTTGTATAGTGCACAGTGTTGGGTCCAAGGATTTAGGTTTAGGATACGAGTAGTGGGTACCACTCGTATTGATGGGTACAATTCGTGAGTGTCAGTTGTACCCCTGTGATGAGATTTGTAAGGAGTTTAAGTGTGGGCAATCTCTACATTTCCCTACTTATCATAATCAGGTCCCACGACATATAGGGTACTTCGAAGGGTATTTACCCTATTATTTTTTCCTTAGCACTTAGAAACTCTTCCAAAACACTTTATAATTCTCTCAAGATCTTTGGGCAAAGAAAGTTAGGGTTTCATCCTAAAGGCTTAATTCATAGCTTGTGTTGATGGTTTCTTCCTCTCTACTTCTCAATTATGGCATATATCTCTTCCCTCATTTTTAGTTCTAACAAAAGGCATGGTTTTACATAAAGTTTTCATGGTTTCATGATTATATGATTTTGGGTTTTCAAATATGATTTGGGGGTTTTTGTTATAAATTATTGGTAATGGTTTTCCATGGTTTAATTTATACTTTATTTTCATCAATGGTGGTTTTGGATAATTTGATTACATGGGAACGATTTAATGGTAATTGGAATTGGTTTTGGTTATATTACGCCCCCAATGTGTTTGACAAAATCCTTATAATGATGTTTTCATTGCATTGAATACTTTAATGGAACTCTTGCTTGTTTTACAAATTGGTAAAGGAATTATGTATGGTTGAAATGGTTTGGAATGGTAAATGGCTATATGGTTATGCTTGCGGGATCCATGGAGTCCCCTAAGCGGTTTAATATGGTAATTGGATGGGTACTTGAAAGTCTCCTTAAACCTATAAATTGTTGGCTATGGATGATACTTGTAATTAAGGGTTAGTATGATGATACCAATACCTATATCAATGTCCTTGGTTAATAATTGGATAATGGTTTGGTTATTTTGAAAACAGTTTTAATTGGGCATTAAAGGGGGAGGTGTAGCTAAGTTGTGGAAGGTGGAGGACCCAAGGGTGACCAAAATTAGAAATTCATATTTCCCGATATGAGATTTGGCCTTGGTGATCGTGTTCATGATGTCACACTTTAGTTTCAGGAATGTACCAGTAATCCCAAGGTATCTTCTCAGGTTGTGCGGCTACACACATTAGGGCCCCTTCAGCAAGGAGAGCCAAACACATATAGCCTGTGGGTGGTTTAGGACGGAAAAGCTACATAACCTAGGTAATTGATTTAAATACAAGCTAAACATGGTTCCCCTTCTCAACATGGTTAGATATATATGTAGTTGTGTGCATTATAGATGATTTACTGGTTTTATAAATGGCATTATTTTATACCTTATCCTGACATCATGCTAGCGATCACTCGCTAACCCATCTTCGGGCGGCTGTATACCTACGCTATGCAGGAACTGGCCGTTCATCTCCTCCTACATAGTGATTGAATCAGGACAGCTATTTGGATTGAAGTGTTGATTTTTCATATTTTCCAAAGGCTCCTTTTCATGTCCTGAACATTTTAGACACTTTAATTTTCTTTTTAATATTGGTTTTGGATATGGCATGCCCCCACCAATTTTTTATTACCCTTTTGGTTAAAGACTTTATGGTACTTTTATGGGTTAGAATGAGCAAGATCGGCATGGGTGTTAGCCTTAGCATAGTTATTGGTGTTTAGGCTTACATACTTGGATGGTATTGTTGGTTGTTACATCATATTTTATTTTGGGATTAAATCACATTATGTTTGAAAATCATTTGGTAATGTCCGAGTTTATGGCCCTTGTTTAGGTAATTGGTTTGGCTTGGTATGTCTAGACAGTTAGTTTGGAATGGTTGGACTCGGTTGGGTCGGTCACGGTTTTGATCCTATCCCAGAATCTTGATATGACCAATAATTCTATCTCATTTTATGTTGGAAATTCAACCAACTTAGGGCAGACGGCTGTAGTGTGGGTAGGGCAATGGGGGTTGTAGGGTAATGGGGGTTATCTCCGGTCCTGGTCGGACTTAAGATGCCCATTACAACAAGGCCCTGGGGCCGGGTCATGTCATAACCTTAAAATAGCTTTAAAATGAAGTCCCATTGATGAAAGAAGAGGTTTCACGGTGTGAAGCCAAAGGAGAACTCCCTGCTTTGCGGCGCGAAGCCAAACACAAAGCCACAACTTTGCAGCGCAAGTCTCTATGCAAAGGGGACGCATTGAACCCTCGTGGTATAAGTTATCAAACATCCATCCCTTCGTTAAGTATGACTTCATTTTGGTGCTAAACCTTTCCCTAATGCAATCAAACTCTTCCTGAAGTTTTTAACACTAAAGATAGGGGTTATGTAGTCTCGTTTTAGCTTATTTTAGACCCCATAACACACGGGTGTTACAGTATCCCCCCTTAGGATCATTCATCCTCGAATGATCTATAAGAATTCCCTAAGCATGATATATAAGGAAGAACATAAAGGGAGCCAAGAGTAACTTGAGAAGAAGTAAGTTTTGTACCTTAAGAACATTCATCCATTATAGGAAACAAGAATGGGTACTTGTCCTATATATCCTCTTCCGACTCCTATGTAGCCTCTTCTAACTTTCGATTTCTCCAAAGAACCTTTCCCAGAGCTATATACGTAGTCCTCAACCTATGAATTTGCTTATCAAATATTTTAACTGAAACTTCCTCATAGGACAACGAATCGTTAACAACACATCCTCAATAGGCACTATCAACGAAGGGTCTCCCATATACTTTTTCTACATAGACACATGGAGAATGGGTTGAATCGAGGCCAAACTCGCTAGTAAATCTAATTCATAAGTGATATTCATAATTATCCTCACAATCTTATATCAACTAATGTAACGGGGACTGAGCATCCCTTTCTTTCCAAATCTCATAACTCCTCTGATAGGAGAAACCTTCAAGAATACCCAATTGCCAACTTCAAATTCCAACTCCCTCTGCATCTCACATCTGTAAAAGAATTTTAGTGACATTGAGAAATCTTAGGTATTTCTCTGATCACCTTCACCTTCTCCATGACTTGGTAAACCAAGTCATGTCCAAACAACCTAGTCTCACCCACCTCGAATGATCCAACAGGTGACCTGCACCTTCTACCATAAAGAGACTCAAAAGGGGCCATTTGGATGCTAGAATGATAATTGCTATTGTAAGAAAATTAGATAAGAGGAAAATGGTCAACCCAACTACCCTTAAATTAAATTACACAGGCCCTTAGCATATCCTCTATGGTCAGAATAGTAAGCCTCTCTTGTCCATCCATTTGATAGTGGAATGCAGCATTAAGGTTCACCTGAGTACCCAAACCCTTCTAAAAAGAATACCAAAAATAAGAAGAGAACTATGTACCTCGATCTAAAATGATGGACACTAGTGCTCCATGCAAGTTATCTATTTGGCATAATTGTCTCATGGTAGTTAGTCCTCACAGGTAAGAAGTGGGTACACTTGGTCATTCTTTCCACAATGACCTAAATAGAATCATACTAATTTCAAGATCGCAAAAGACCCATAATGAATCCATATTAATCATCTCCCAGTTCCATAAGGAATTATATCTCTTGTGAAGTACCACCCACCCTCAAATGTTCAACCTTGACTTGCTGACAAACCATATACTTAGCTACAAAATTCTCCGAATCCATCTTTATCTTATTCCACTTGTAGATTTCCTTCAAGTCATGATACATTTTGGCCTAACCCGGATGAACTGTATAACTAGACTCCTGAGCTTGGAATAAAGTTCTTTCCTGAATCCCATCTATATCTGGAACACACAACCTTCCTTGATATCTCAAGATTCCATCTCCCCAATCTCGAAGGCCATAATCTTTTGCTGAACCACATCATCTTTTAATTTCATGAGTATAGGATCCAACACCTATTTCTTCGTGACTTCAGCACCATGAGATGATTTAACTACTTCTTGAACAATTACCTCTCCATCCTCAGAGTCCAAAAGGAGAACTCCCAAATTAGCCAGCCAGTGAATATCCTCCACTAATCCTCTTTTTTCCTTTTAAACGTGGGATAGACTCCCCATAGATAACCTGCTAATAGCATAAAAAACAACATTAGCTTTACCTGGATAGTAGTGCAAACTCATGTCATAATCCTTAAGCAGTTTAAGCCACTATGTCTATCGGAGATTTAATTCTTTCGGCGGGAATAATACTGCAAGCTCTTATGGTCTGAATAAATGTCCACATGTACCGCAAACAAATAATGACACCAAATGTTCAAAGCAGTGGCCACAACCACCAAATATAGATTGTGAGTCTGGTAATTCCCCTTACGAACCTTAAACTGTAGGAAGAATAGTTCACAACCTTACCATGTTGTATCAACACACAACCCAGTACCGCAAAAGAGGCATAACAATACACAACAAATCCCTCAGTACCCTCGGTAGGGTCAAAATTGGCACAAAAGTCAATTTATCCTACAAGTTCTCAAAACTACCCTCACAAGCATCGGACAACAAAAACTTAACCTTGCTCTGTGTTAGCTTCATCAACGGAGCAGCAATAGATGAAAAGATGACCTCAAACCTCCTATAGTACCCGACCAAACCCAAGAAGCTCCTAATATCGGTTGGAGTCATAGGTCTAGGAAACTTCTTAATCGCCTCAATATTTTGTGTATCCACCTTTACCACTAACTAGAAACAACATGGATGAGAAAAGTCACAATACAAAGACAAAATTTACAATTATAAAATATTACATACAATCTCTGGGCCTTAAGAGTTTGCAACACGAAGGTGACTAACATTATCCTCCTCACTTTTGGAGTACACCAATATGTCATTAATGAAGACTATAAAAAACAAATCCAAAAACTAGATGAACACCAAATTCATAAGATTCATAAAAGCAGTAGGAGAACTAGTCAACCCGAATGACATAACCAGAAACTCATAATGGCCATACCGGATAAAAATCACTCTTAGGAATGTTAGCCCAAATGGAGATAAATCTTAGGGAAACACTTGGCACCCTGGAGCTAATAAAATAGATCAACAATCCTAGGGAGATGGTAATTATTTTAAATGGTAACCTTATTCAGCTGATGATAGTTTATACACAACAGATGATACCTATCTTTATTTTGTATAAAAAGTATAGGAGCACCCGACGAAGAAACACTAGGATGCATGAAACCCTTATCAAGAAGATCCTTTAACTTCTCCTTTAGTTACTTTAGTTTAGTGGGAGATATTCTATAAGGAGGAATGAAAATGGGATGGGTATGCGGTAAAAAGTCAATCCTAAAATCTATTTTTCTATCGGGAAGAATTCCAAGAAGATCATCAGGAAAAAATTTTGGAAATTCATTAACCATAAGCGAAGATTGCAAAAAGAGACTCTTGGAGCTAGAATCCTTAACCTGAATTAGATGATACAAACACCCTTTTGATATCATTTGTTGAGCTCTAAGATAAGAAATAAACTTTCCTTTTTGAACTAGAGAACTCCCCTCCCATTCTAATATAGGTTGCTAGGAAAATGATAGGTGACCATTTGGGTCCTACAATCCTAAGAGTCATAGCACGAATAGAGTCAATCCATCCCCAAGATAACATTAAAATCAACTATAAATAGTTCTATTAAATCCATCGGTGACTCTCTATGAAAGATGGACATCACACAACCCCTATAGATTTTTCAAGAAATAATATGTACCACAGGAGTAGAAAGAAAAAAGGGTTCAAAAATATTTTCAAGACCAAAGTAAAAGTATACAACCATATAAGGAGTCCCAAAATATAGGGTAGAACCCGGATCAATCAAACAATAAATATCATGGGAGAAGAACTTTAACATATCAGTGACAACATCTGGGGATGCCTTGTATTCCTGATAAGTAGCCAGAGCATAGAGGCAATTTTGGCCATTAATGGTATCTGATATGGCGCCTTGATAAAATAAATCCTGACATTAGTCCTAAAAAATTTATTGGTAGGCATATTGAACTAAAGAGTGCGAGACAAAAAGATGAGCATTTTAACTAGGACAATTGAGCGTAAATGTACATGTTTTAAGGAATTAAATAAAAAAACTAAAGTAAACAAATAATAACTTTTCCTTCTTCAATTTCTATTTATAACTCAAGTAAATAGGTTTAGAATACATATATACAATTAGAATATGTCTCATTGTGTAGATTTAGTAACTATTAGGATGACACATGCGTGAAAAATATGCCTCAAGTTACTAGAGAAAATTGAAGAAAAGGTGTCTTTTAATTCTTGAATCAAGAATTGGTGACATTGACAAACTTAAAGGGTCAAAAATCATTAGGAAACTTGATTGAGTTAATTGTGGACTTGATTAATATTTTTAAAACTTTCTAATATTTTCAAAAATATAAATCAACCCAACCTAAACCCCTCTTCAATCCTAATTAACTACCCCAGTCTCTCTCCTCTCTCTTGACAGCTTCTCTCAACTCTCTCTCAACCAATAATTCTGCAAATTTCTCCATTTAATCCTTGGCGACTTCAATATTCGATGATAAATAGTTGGGCTTCCAGTTCCTTTTCGACTTCAACCTTTAAATGACATGACAGCCTTGCTCTCCGATCACAACAACTTTGAATTATTCAACCTTACATCAATGTGATAGGCTCTCCGGCCTTAACAACTTCGATTTCATCATCATTACTTTTCTTTTTTCACAGGTAAAAAATTATGGCCTTTTTAGTTTTGAAGAAAACGAGGAACTTGAGACAACTTCTCTTATAGTATTGGTTAACAATTTTAATATTTGTTGCTTTAATTTCAAATGTGGTCTCAATAAAATCATAATTTCTGGTATTTCTTCTCTTTTCTTTTCAAAGTGAATTATGATATTTTGTTGTTTGTTGTATTTTTTGAAGTTAGATTTTTGTTGTTTGTGTTTATAAAACAAAACAATGATGTGGGTTGATTTGTTCTATTCTTATTCTTGGTAAAAATGGTGATATTGCTGTTTTTCTGTTGAACAAAATCATGCTACTATTTTTTGTTTTATCCAAAAGAATATCCATCTGGTGCAACATATTAACTATTTGATGCAATAAATTTGTCAGATGATGCAACAGATCAATCTTCTGATGCACCAGAGGAACCATCAGATTACAATTCTGATGCAGTAGATTAATTATCTGATGCAATAGATTTAGCATATGATGCTATAGTTTAACTATCTGATGTAACAGATTAACCATATGTTGCAACATATTAATCATCAGATAAAAAATTTAATGCAACTGATTAACCATCTGATGCAACAAAAGAACCATCAGATTAATGATCTGATGCAATAGATGAACCTCCTATTTTACTTGTAAGATTTCAAAGGTAATTTTTTTATTTAATTAGTTGATTAATTATTGACTTGTAATTGTTTTGTAATTGTGTTCTTATTTTATAGAAATTAGGTGGATATGATTACTTTGATTGGAATGAAGAATGACACCCTTCACAAGCAAACTGTGTAATCTATGGTTTATTGAAAAAAGTCAAGGCTTTTGAATAGAAACAAAATTGAGTAAGAAGATACTACATTATTGTCATTATTGCTACTAGTTTGGTGTTACTGGGCACATGGATATTCAAGCCTAAGTACTGAAATTTTCGTGGAGGTGTATTTTGAACTTTGGCGTATTTATATATCCAAACACAGCTATTCACCCATATTTTGACTTGTTTTGAGAATAAAAATTGTGTTAATTATATTAAATTATGAGTTAAATTGTGTTTTGTGGATAACCGATGTGATTAGAGATACAGGGTAAATTTTCAATGGATGTGGATGAAAACTAGACACCTATCATGAAGCAATTTTTTATTGATGGTATAGAATTAATCGTTTTTATATGAAAGACCATGTTGATCAAGTCCAAGAACATGTGTAGATACACGAGAGCAAGGATAAAAGGAAGCAGCTGGGGATTTACGAGAGTTGAGTGAAGATTTGAAGTGAATTTCAAGTGATGCGATGCTAACTCAACGTGTCGCATTAACTGGTACATTCTATTCCTTAGCCAAAATTTCAGAGGAAACTTACAGTGCATCGATGTGAATTGAACGCATCGCGTCGATGAATGAGCATAGGGACTTAGTCAAAATTTGATAAGACAATTCCAGTAACATGATGCGATGTCGATGTGTCACATCGTGTGTTTAAGAATTAGACTTAGTTAGAATTTTTAAGACAAATTCTAGTGCATTAATGTAAAGTTGACACGATGCGTTGACTGAGCAACACGATTTGAAACACATCGCGTCAAGAGTGCAGATCTGGTGAAATTTTCCCAAGTATAAAAGAAATACGTGAGAATAATTCCAAACACTTTTTGCAAGCATAACAGGGAGGAAAAGCATATAATTCTCTCTTTTAGGGTTCTTATTATTTCTTTTGAACTTCTTTACTTCAAGATTAATTTTGGGTATGATTAATTTCTTATTTTTGATGTTTAATTCAAACATGAGTGGCTAAATACCCTTGTTCTGACGTTGAGGCCAAGAACATGATTACTCTTTGATATTATTTACTATAGTTTCTTTTTGGATTATTATCTAGATTGTTCTTAATTTCTTGAGCTTACTATTTTGATGAGTGGCCACCATTATAATAAATCTATATTTCTATATGAATCCGGGAGGAGAATCGTAGGATAAAATGAATAAATTAAGGAGCAAGGTTCTTTTCCTTTTATAAAATAAGGGATTTGAATTAGCTTCTAGGATAGGAATATACCTAGAAAACTTGTTTGGTTCAATTGCAAGAATAATACTTTATGAATCTAGAAGAATAGTTGTATGTCTGCGGGAGTTATATCTACGATATTTAATAGATAGAAGATTTGAGGTTGGAAGACCAAAATTGTAGCCTAAACCTTACGAGCCAACAACCCGATAACCAATTAGACTGCTATAAGAATAGAGATTTGTATGATTGTTTGAAAAGCCTCAACCTTGGAATTCTTAGCATTATTGTTTACAACCGTTGCTTGCTTTGATCTAGTCATAAACTTTTATTTCTTATTTATTAATTTATATTTTTATTCTTAATTTTAAAATCATCTGGATACTTTACAACACTTAATACCCATAATATAAAACTAAAAGTTGGTTAAATTACTAGTTGCTTAGTCCTCGTGGGAACGATATCTGATTTTCTAAATCACTATATTACTTGTACAATCACGTGAAATTACGTGTGCATCTGAGTCGCAAAAAGTTTTTGGCGCCATTGCCGAGGACAAGTATAATTAGTAAATTGCTAAATTTTTGGTTTTTTGATATTAAGTTTAAGTGTTAACAATTTGATCTTAGTGGCTGAATTTTTGTAGGTTTAGCTGAATAGAGGACTGGGAAAAGACAAAGAGTCGGTAGAGCCTTTTGCAGAACCAGAACAAATCTTTCAACAAAGGCGAAGAATATCTAAACAACTAAATGATCCAGCCGATCCAAATGCCAGAAATGTCCCGCCTCTAGTTATTCCATTTATTCCTGCTCAACTAGCTGCTAGACCTATTTGTGAGGTGGCAATCCCACTCACGAACCATGTGATGAATAGTATTTGCTAGCCCGAACTAGGTGGTCAATTTGAATTAAAGCAAAATATGGTGCAATTGCCAAATTCAGCGAGGCAATTTCATAGCCTTTCACACGAAGATCCGCAGCAGCACATACAAACCATCCTAGAAATAAGCGATACTTTCATTTCTTAAGGGGTGAATTTTGATTATGTTAGATTTACACTCTTTCCTTTTTCTTTAATGGGGGAAGCAAAAAGGTGGTTACATGATTAACCACCACTCTCTATCACTTTATGGAAAGATCTAGCTCGAAAGTTCCTTATTCAATTCTTTCCATCTGGGAAGACTGTATGCTTGATGAGTGAGATCTTGATTTTCAAATATAAAGAAGGAGAGAATCTCTACCAAGCTTGGGAGAGATTTAAGGGTATGCTCAGAAATTGCCCTTACTGTCATCAGTCCAATGATCTTCTTGTTCATACTTTCATTGAGGGATTAGAGCCAAATACAAAGATTCCTTTGGATTCAGCAGTAGGTGGACAGGCTCTTGAGAAGACGTATGAAGAATTGTACACACTGCTGAATTGGATTTCACAAGGAAATCCTGACTGGCATGCTGATTCGAGAAGTACTCCTAAGAAGGTTACAGGGGTATTGGAGGTAGACCAGTTCACTGCATTACAAGCACAGATCGTAGCAATGAAAAATCATGTGATTACTCAACTTAACACTATAAAATTGAGGGTTACACAAACTGCAGCTAGAGCTAATACAGTCCAATAGGTGAATTCTTTGTGTGAGGTTTGTGGAAGTAGTGAGCACATGACAGATGCATGTAATATTAATCCAGATTATGTCAACTATATGGAAAATGTGAATCGTCAGTGACAACAAATTTTGGTAACACATATAATACTAACTGGAGGAACCATCCCAATTACTCATGGGGTGGAAATCAGGCACAAAATGCAAATCAGTATAAGGGACCAGTGCAACCAAATCAATAGCCGACTCAGAATAATTAAGATACTACTCAAGCTAGCAATATGAAGAAGTTAATGAAGCAGTTTATAGCTTAATAAGCATAGTTTGTAGCAGAAATAATGAATCAACAGGCACAGTTCCCAGCGGAGTTAAAGAGTTAACAATTGCTTACTAGAAATCTTTAGTTACAACTGGGTCAAATTGCAGGAGCACAGAATACAAGACCTCAAAGAGTAGTACCTAGTGATATAGAGGCAAATCCTAAGCAAGTGAATGCAATTACAATAAGGAGTAAACTGCAAACTAAGAATATAGTTCAAGAGTAGGTGAGTTCCACAGTCACTGATAATGGTTCTAAAGACAATGCGAAGAAAGAAGTCAAGTAAAAAGTGGCAAAGGATGAAATTCACGTGGAAAGGAAGACTTTTCACTTACCCTTTCCTCAAAGGGTAAAGAAGCATCAAGAGAAGGCTAGTTATAAGAAGTTTGTATATCTTCTAAAGTAGGTTCAAGTAAATCTTCCTCTTGTTGACATTCTGCAGAGTGTGCCAAAATATGCAAAATACTTGAAGGATATAGTTTCAAATAAGAACTAGTTGACTGAAAATGCTATAGTTGTACTTACTGAGGAGTGCATATCCAAGATTCAAAATAAATCGCCCACGAAGCTGAAGGATCCAGGTAGTTTCACTTTGCAGATTACCATTGGACAGACCATTAGCGTGCGTGGATTGTGTGATTTGTGGGCTAGTTTTAATCTTATGCCCATATCTTGGTATCAAAAGATGGGTCTTAGGAGTCCCAAACCCACTAATATTGTTTTGTAGTTGGCACATAGGTCCTTTTTAGGCCTGATGGTATTATTGGAGATGTCTTGGTGCAAGTGGGATCCTTAATCTTTTTGGTTGATTTTGTAATTCTTGACTTTGAAGCTGATCCTGTTATTCCATTTATTTTGGAATGACCTTTCTTAGTAACAGGACAATTCTTAATTGATGTAGCAGTAGGGAAAATGAAAATTAGAGCACATGATAAAGTGGAGGGTTTTGATGTGTATAAAGCGCAAAAATTATCAGCTATATATGAGGAGTTGTTTGATATATCTGTTATAGATCTTGAGTCTTATCAGAGACTGTTATTATCAGATGATCCCTTAGAGCTAGATTTGGTAGGTCATGATCATTATGGAGATATGAAAGCATTGCCATTAGTCCAAGTCATGAATTCGGTGGTCATTGAAACAAGAAAATTGCCTTTTGAGCCATTGAATAGGCCAATTGGTCCATCCCCCAAACCTTCAATTGATAAAGCTCCAAAATTGGAGCTTAAGGTTCTTCCTTCTCACTTGAAATATGTTTACCTTGGTGATAATGATAGCATACCTATTATTTTGTCTACAGAATTATCTGATATGCAGGTACATGAAGTAATGACAGCGTTGAAAAGTAGGAAGAAGGCGATCGGGTGGAAGAATATCTTACATTATAGGAATAAATCCATCTTTTTGCATGCTCAAAATACACATAGAGGGAGGTTTCAAGCAAAGAGTGCAGTAACAACACAAGCTAAATCCATTAATAAAAGACGTGGTACGAAAAGAGGTTATTAAGTAGCTAGATAATGTAATTTTTTATCCAATATCAGATAGTAAGTGGGTGAGCCCAATACATTATGTACCAAAAAAAGGTGGGATGACCGTGGTTACTAATGAAGCAAATAAGCTAATCCTCACTCATATAGTGACTGGATGGAGAATTTGTGTCGACTACCGGATGGTATATGAAGCCACAAAGAAGAATCACTATCCTATTTTGTTTCATTGATCAGATGTTGGATAGGTTGGCAGGGCAGGAGTATTACTATTTTCTTTATGGCTACTTAGGCTATAATCAAATCACCATTGCTCTCGAGGATCAAGAGAATATGAATTTTACTTTCCTATATGGTACCTATGCCTTTAGACGTATGCCCTTTGGCTTTTGTAATGCACCTGTGATCTTTCAGAGATGTAGGATGGAAATCTTCTATGACATGGTGGAAAATTTTTTCAAGGTATTCATGGATGATTTCTCTATCTATGGTTATTCTTTTGATAAATGATTGCAGAATTTAGATCGAGTCCTAACTCGACGTGAAAAGATAAATTTGGTGTTGAACTGGGAGAAGTGCCACTTTTTTGGTAAAGAAATGAATTGTCATTGGCCATAAAGTGTCATGCAGAGGACTTGAAGTAGATTGGGCAAAAATTGAAGTGATTGAAGAGTAGCCACATCTATTTATAGTGAGGAGAGTACGAAGCTTCTTGGGGTATGCAGGTTTCTACACTCATTTTATGCAGGATTTCTTGAAAGATTGCAAGCCCGATGTGCAAACCGTTACAAAAAAAGGCCAAGTTCAATTTCTGGGTGGATTGTAAAGAAGCTTTTAAGATGCTGAAAAAGAAGTTGATTGAAGATCCTATTCTGATCTCTCTAGATTGGGAGTTGTCATTTGAATTGATGTGTGATGCTAGTGACGTGGCTGTAGGAGCTATTTTGGGGAAAATAAAAGACAAGTTATTTTACTTTATTTACTATGCTAGTAAAGTCTTGAACGATGCCCAAATAAATTATACAGTCACTGAAAAAGAGATATTAGCGGTGTTGTATGCATTTGATAAATTTAGAGCGTATTTTGTGGGCACAAAGGTTATTGTTCACACTGACCATGCGGCCATCAAATATATCTTCAATAAAAAGGAATCAAAGCCTCGATTGATGTTGTGGATTTTGTTACTGCAAGAGTTTGACTTAGAGGTTTGTGATCGTAAAGGAGCAGAAAATCAAGTTGCAAACCATTTGTCAAGGTTGGAAACGCATGATCATGGTGTTGATGACTATCTCTACATTCAGGAAGAGTTTTTGGATGAAAAATTATTGTCTATAAAGGAGTGTGAAGTTCCTTGGTATGCGAACATTGTAAATTTATTGGCAAGTAGCTTTCATCATTTTGAAAGTACAATCAACAAAATAAGAAACTTCTTCATGATTCTCATTCTTTTATATGGGATGAGCCTTATCTTTTTAAGTAGGGTCCAGATGGTATTATACGAAGATGTGTTCCAAAAGCTGAGTTTGCTCAAATACTACAAATATGTCATTCATCCCCTTATAGTGGCCATCATGGGGGTGCAAGAACCGCAAGAAAAGTGTTGCAATCCGGCTTCTTTTGGCCAACATTGTTTTAAGATGCAGTAGCTTTTGTAAAGAGTTGTGATCAATGCCAAAGGTTGGGAATGATTTCATGGCATCATGAGATTCCCCTAAACAACATCGTAGAAGTGAAAGTATTCGATGTTTGGGGGATTGATTTTATGGGACCATTCCCACTATAAAATGGTAATTTGTAAATCATAGTGGCGGTTGATTATGTATCTAAATGGGTGGAAGATGCATCTTGTCCTACTAATGATGCAAGAGTAGTGTTAAAGTTCATGAAGAAGAAAATATTTTCCCGATTTGGCACTTCAAGAGCTATAATCAGTGATGGAGGTAAGAATATTTTAGCTAAATATGGTGTTAGGCACATGGTGGCCACTGTGTATCATCCATAAATGAGTGGAAAAGTTGAGGTCTCCAACTGGGAGATAAAGAAAATACTATAGAAGACGGTTAGTGGGAAACAAAAGGAATGGGCCAAGAAGCTAGATGATGCATGATGGGCATACCAGATAGCTTATAAGATGCCCATTGGTAATTCCCCATATCGCTTGGTTTACTATAAAGCTTTCCATTTGGCTTTTGAGCTTGAACATCAAGCTTATTAGGCCATTAAAAAGCTGAATCTTGAGATTAAAGCTGCGAGAGAGAAGAGATTTATGCAGCTCATTGAATTAGATGAATTTTGACTCAATTCTTATAAGAATACAAAGCTATACAAGGAGAAAACCAAGAGATGGAATGACAGAAAAATTCAAGATAGAGTGTTTGAACCCAGATAACTAGTTTGCTATTTAATTCAAGGTTAAAGTTTTTCTGTGCAAATTAAGGTCTAAGTGGTCTGGACCTTTTGAAATAGTATAAATGATACCTCATGGAGCAGTTAAATTGTGGAACAGAGAGAAGACTGAGAAGTTTTTAGTGAATGGACAACATGTGAAACATTACTGGGCTGATCATGGAGACAAGCACAATGTGTCCATCATATTTGTTGAAGAGTGAGACTGATCTAAGTCATACCACGACGTAAAATAAGGTACTATGTGGGAGGCAACCCACAAATGTAATGTAATAAGTAGTTTAATTTTTAGTTGTTAAGGACAAAAAAATATACAAAAAAATGGGTCATGCCACGACAAAAAATAAGGCGCTTGGTGGGAGGCAACCCACTTTTCTTATGAGATTTTGTTGTTTTTGGTTGATTTGATGGAATGAGAAACATGATGGAGATAGAGAAGATGAGAAAAGGGTTAACATCGACCTTTGAGTAAGTAAATATGTGATACATGGTGAAAAGGTAAGTGGGAAGAAAAGAAGACTCAAAATATGGAAAATTAGCCTTAGAAATTTTTTTGGATGCAATTTCCAGTGGATCAATTATAAGTAGATGTGTCGCGTCGATATGAATCATGCCCATACTTAGAATTTTTTTTTATGTCTATTTCCAGCAAACTGATGCAATGTCAACGCGCCGTATCAGTCCTACAATGCGTTACACATCACATCACGTCGGTCATCACCAGGTAACACTAAGAAAAATATTTTGATGCAACTTCCAGTGTAACAACGGGGACTCGATGCTTCGCATCACTACTTGATGCGATTTTTAACATATCGCATCACCGGCACCCATCAGTAAAACATTAAACCTATTTTACCCCCTCTATAAATACCCTCATTCACCTCATTTCACTTTCCTTCTCCTAAACCCTAGTAGCCGCCCCGAAATTCCCCAATTCTAAGAAATACTTTCTTTCACTCGTGACTTTTGTGGCACCAAGAAACAAATTCCATCTTTCCTTTGTTCATCAAGTTAAAGGTAAGTTTTCCACTTTTCATTTGAACTAGTTACCATTATATAATGGCATATATCTTCATCCATGGATAATAATGGTCTTGTGTGTGTGTAATGAGATTAATTAAAGTTACAAAGGTTAATAGGGGGTTGAACTTGATTTTCTTATGAGTATTTGGTCCACAATAGTAATATGTTACAATTTCCTGCTGCAATGTTTGTAAATGTGTCTCATTTGTTCATTTGTACCGAGTTAGGACAAAGATTGATTGCTTGAGTACTCGATTAAGTTTAAATAACAAAATAGCCCCTTAATTTGATGTTGATATGTTTCACCTCATTGTTATTCATTGCCAAATAGACGACTTATTTTGCTGCATAATGAGATGAATTTTAAAAAAAAAATTGGGGTGTTAATAGTCACTACATGATAGCAACTAAGTGTGGGGTGAATCCTGATTTCACAACACATTAGTGGTAGCTATAAAGTATTGAAGTAAGTGTTATTGAAGTGAGAATTGTTTTAACATAGTGAATGTGTACATGTGAAATTGTTGATGAAAGGTCATGTATTCATAAATGGAGATGTTTCTGTGAAAATTATTTATTCATTAAGTGATTGACCTGAGATTGTGAACTATCAGATCTCCAAAATGTCTTTTTGTGTTTAATGATGATAAACTGATGGTGGGAATTGTGATATAAAAAGGGGAAGTCTAAGTACCCTAATGCATTCATTTACGAACCTGTGCTAGCATATAAGTGTGGGGTAAATTTCACACTTAGTGGTTGTTAATTCCTAAGGTGCTTGCTTTATGTGTTTTTGGGTTGTTATGCATGATAGGTAGAATTTCTAGCCATCAACAGAGAAATAAGGGAAAGAATGCATCTGGTACGTCTGAGCCCAGGCACAAGAGGAGTCGTCAAGCTGATCGTGTCCCTTTATCCCCATACATTCCACAGGGTAAACCCAGGAGATTCGAGACTAAGGCAGTGATTGAAGCAGGGAGAAAATGGTATTCTCAACATAATGAGTCGAAATAGTCAGCTGATTAATTCATTGATAGGGCAAGTCTAATGAAATGTTATCCTAGCATGGTGCAAAGAATAGAGGTGTTGCATATGAATTTCCTATTTCAAAAACCAACTGACTTCAAGTTAAGCCCTGTGAGGGAATTCTACGCTAATTGGGACCCAAAAAACAAAGATTTTGAGGTTGAGGTATGGGGTCATGTGATAACTTTTACTGCAAATACTATCAATGAACTGCTAGGGACACCCTTAGTGGATGCGAAGCCATTGAAGAGACTGATTATTGATCTACCATATTAGCCCTTTGCGACAATCATTCAACAGCTAGGTAGATTTTCCACAAAGAGGGTGGTACACATATGTCACTCCTATTTGATCATTTGAATAGGGAGACTCATTTATGGGAAAAAACATTTATGCCTACCTTGTTCATGGTACTCATTTGATGGAGGTGACTGGTGATAGGGTTTGTATTATTTATGCTCTGATGGATGAAGATGTGGAGTTGAATATTGGTGCTATTATATTTTCTGCGATGAGGAAAGCCAGATTTTTGAGGGGTCGTAGATATGGTTTCGGTGGACTGCTAACTAGATTTCTGAGGCAGTAGGGAGTGCTTGAAGAGGAGGTTGATTATAGACCACCTGTTGGTCTTAGACCATTGGATTTTTCCCATACTAAGGGACCTGATCCTCATGATGTCAATTTGACTATGCTCGAGTGTCAAGTTCGGAATGATGAGATCATAACCTGTAAGTATGGGCTCACTATGTTACAGCTGAAGACTGTGGGGCATCCAGCCACCTAACAGAAGATTTGTGTTGTAGAGTTGGACTATCTACTAGGACGTCATGCTCGGACTATGCTGTGAATTGGCTTGGATTTTAATGATCCATTGGATGATGATGTCCCCATGGACGAGGAGAGGTGAATGAGTTATTCCAATATTGAGTCCGTAGATGCAGAGTAGTTAGATAATGGTGATTTGAGTGATGACTTTGGTGATGATGAAGGTGATGATGATGTGATGGCATTGGTATCATTCGACTAAGCAGGGAGTACGATGCCACCCTGCTTTATGCTTATTTCTAGCACTGGGATAGTTCTAAGTGTGGGGTGGTTGATATTTGATCTTCATCTTGAATTTCAGAATTATGTTGGTTTTTGGTTGAAACAATTTCTATTTTTGTTATGTTTTTATGTTTTGTTGGGTTGTACATTTACAGTTTTAATTATTGCCCTCTTTGGACAGATTATTGCCCTCTTTAAAAAATTTTGCTTAAAGTGTTTTTTTATTTACACCCTTTGTGGTAATTTTTAGATTACAGTAATTATGTATTCCCTTTTTGGCAATTCTCATTTTTTCATCATCATGGTTAGTTGCCTTCCCCTATGATAGATGGATTACGACCATCTTAAGGGGAGTGAACCTTTAAAAGCTGAGAAAATGATAAGACCCCGATTGTGACCTTTGAGAAATGTTGTGTGTTGGTCAAGATGTTTTATTTTGTGATTATAAATTAAATTGTGTTGAAACAAAAGAATGGGATATTTTAGATGTTAAATCCCAAAAAGTGTAGTTCGATTTGATTGTCTTAATGTTGAATTTGATAAAGAGCAATATTGGAAACCATAAGGATCCGACTTGATTCTTAGCATTCACTGAGTCAGTGAGTATTTGTTTATATGCTACATGAATAGGAATGACTAGAACTTGCCTGGTGTGTTTACAAAACGAAATGAAGGGTGTTGGTTGTAGGAAGTGATTTAGGCATTTCCTTGTTAACCAAATTGTAAAGACTTTATTTACCAACTGGTATACATGTCCTTAGTTAGCTCCATTGAGCATATAGCCTGATTTCTTTGGTAGCCTCATCCATAGCCTAATCCTTTCTTTGATAGACCTTAATTCGATCCATAGCTCCCAAGCGCTTTACTACATATAATGGAATAATAGAGGAATATTAAATATAAGAATGAAAAATGTGAAAGTGAAGCTTTGAAGAAGTGTTCATTGTGTGTTTATGTAATGCCCCAAAATCTAAGCTCCCAGGACGCCGCATGGTGCTTCGAACTACAAGTAGTCCTGAGCTAACTCTGGCTGCTTTCTGCAAAGTCTGGATCTCAAAATTGGGGATATGAATGTAAAAATCATAATTAACGCAGAAATCTTATCTGAAACATACTAATCTAACAAGACTTGGTAAACACAATACTGAAAAATCTGAATACTGAATCAAAAGTCTTAAATTGAATCTAAGAGTACGACAAGCCTCTACTGACTGAATCTAGAGAGTCACTGGGACAGACCCCAACTAACTCAATTTGTCTGAAATGAATAATGAAGCGTCTACTAATAACTGAAAATAAGAATAGCTAAGTCCCCAAACTATGAGGACTCACCAACTGCAGGGATGTAGATAAGATGCTCGAAAATCACTCACAGTACTGAGACTGATCACTTGAAACTACATTATGAGACAATGTAGCACATAGACGTATATGTGGATCAGTACTTTCAGGATGTACTGAGTGTATGGGGGAAAATGCAATAAGTAAGAAATATCATCTCAACTTATAAAATCATGCATACCAAAAGTAAATACTCACATTGGCTTGATAAATCTGAAACTTGAAGTTCAAAAATCATGACAAATAACACATATAATATAAATCTTTTGAGCCATTACATTAAGTTCTAAAATCTATTCTTTCTGAAAGCTGCTACATTATCTTATTAATATGTAAGGAGAATACTTCATCTGAAGAATTTAAAAGTCTTAAAACCATAGCTTTCAAAATATATGCTTTTATCTTTATGGCTTTACTCCAATAGATTATTTTAAGAGTAAGGGACATCTTAATGGGAGGTTTTTCTAACCGACATACACCATGTGAGAATCCATGTAGTCCCACGTCTTGCCCCCGTTTGGTATGGTTGTTCTACCTTTTCCATCAGAATATAACTTCTTATCTTAAGTGATCATAATCTTAGTCATCTACGTAGAAGTGGGAATAATCTTATCCTAAGGTGACACGTAGTTCTGGGGTATGAAACCGTACTAACTTACCCATCTCGGTACTAAATACTACTCCCATTCTCTTGCTAAAAATCTTAAGAAATCCACTTCAAAATTGAACAAGGGTTTATAAGAAAACCAATTATGCTCTTTCTTTTCTTTAAATAATAAGTCATATGAACAAAGTGGATTCTTTATCTTAGCTTAGGACCAGAAGTTCAAATCTTTATCAAAATCTGAGAATAATCTTATATTAGGGTGCTCATAGCACAAAAAATCTTGAAATAGCAATATTAATTGGGGCTTAGTGACCCATGCATCAATCTCATGTCAAAATTTCATAAAATTCATGCTTTGTAATGTAAACATTGATAAATCAACTCAAAATCTGAAAATTTCTGCAATATGCATGAAAATATGAACGTAATCATGTAATTCAACTTCTAAATTATTAAAAATATTATAAACTTGTAAATAACAATAATAAGTATAAACTCTAACTTAAATTTCATGAAAACCACATAAAAATTTAGTAAATTTACAATTAAAATAAGTTTTGGGCACAAGGTTGAAAGGAGTATCCTTGTTCATAACCCCACATACCTCAATTGATGAACTTTGATGCTAAAACTTGAATCTTGGATTCTTATTAATGCTTTGGAGATGAATTATTAGAGCCCTTGTGTTGGGAATCCTAAATCTTGAATTTCTTTGGAGAATTAATGAAAGAATTGGGTTTCTTGAGGAAGGAGCTTTGATGATCTAGGGTTTTCTTTTGAGAGAAAAGTGATGAAATAACCATAAAGTGCTTTGATGTATGCTTAATGATATGTTTTTGAAGTAATTGGGGCCCTGGGAATTGACCAAAATACCCCCTCTAAACTTTTAAATGAAACTGAAAAACAATTCAAAATTCCCAATTTAGTGGGCCACCGCGACGCGCCACTATCGCGGTAGCTCATGGGAAACAGACAAATTGGAAATTGGGGGTTTCAGCGATGCGGAGATTTTGCGTTGTCCCACTTAATTTTGACAATTAGGACCTGGAACTTCGATGCAATATGCCATCATCACGGTGCCCTATAGAAATGCCATTTTGGCCTTCGGCGCGATGCGCCAATATCGCGTTAGTCTACTAGAAGGGACGATTGGGAAAATGGGATTCTCCACAATTCGGGGCTATCATAGAGGGCCACTGGAATTTGACAATTGCAACTTTTGCCTTCTCTGCGACACGCTAAGTGCCCAGGTGTACACTGTCAACTTAAAAATGTCATAACTCCTTCACCGAGTGTTGGATTTTGGTGAATGTTATATCGATGGAAAACTTATTGAATTTCTCACACAATAAGAAGTATAAACCTGGAAAACACCACATGGAATAAATTTTATTCAATTTGGAAGCTATTTCTTTACATTATATGGATGGATTTAATCTACAAAATGGCCGGGGTATTATAATATCTCACCCTTAGAAATAGTCGTCCTCGAATATTTCTAGTTAGACTAAGAATTCTGAGGATATCTGAATCTATAAGCTATCATGCACAGCTGAAATAAACTTAGCAACTGAATCTAAATCATTCTAAGCTTCTGAGTAATTCTGTGAGTGCATGAACTTACATGAGGACAACTATATATATGATTATGTGATTAGAAAAGAACTGAATCAAGGAAGGGTATTACCTTCAGCTAGATTTGAGTTTGCAAAGAAGAGTTTAGGGTACTTGGCTAGCATATCTGCTTCTGCTTCCTAAGTGTCACCCTCAACAGAATGATTCCGCCAAAGAACTTTGACCAAGGGAACTTCTTTGTTCCTTAGTCTATGGATATGATGATCTAAAATCTCAACTAGTATCTTTTCATAAGGAAGATTGTTCTGAATATCTGAGCTTTCTAAAGGAAGTACAATGGTGGACTCACTGATGCACTTCGTAATCAGAGAGACGTGGAATACAGGATGAATGGCAAAAAAGTCTGTAGGAAAATCAAGCTCATAAGCTACTCTCCCAACACGACTTAAAATTGTATAAGGGACAATATACCGGGGACTAAGCTTTCCCTTCTTGTCAAATCTCTTTACCCCTTTCATGGGTGAAATTTTCAAATACACCAAATCACCAACCTCAAACTCGAGGCCCCTTCTTCTCACATATGTATAGTATTTCTGATGACTATGGGCTGTTTTCAATCTTCCCATAATCAACTTAACTTTCTCCATAGCTTCATACACTGCATCGGGCCCAAGCAAAGCCACCTCACACACCTCAAGCCCAAGCTATGGGTGATCTATAGATCCTTCCATAAAGAGCCTCAAATGGTGTCATCTGTATTCTAGAATGGTAGCTATTATTATAAGATAACTCAATCAATGGAAAATGCTTATCCCAACAACCTTTGAAATCAAGAGCACATGCCCTCAATATATCTTCTAGAGTTTGGATAGTCCTCTCTGCTTGACCATCTGTCTGAGGGTAGAAAGCTGAACTAAGGTGGACTTGGGTTCCAAGACCTTTCTGAAAGGCTTTTCAAAACTGGGAAGTAAACTGAGTACCCCTATCTGAAATGATAGACAAGGGAACTCCATGCAGTCTGACCAACTCTCGGATATACAACTTAGCATAATCCTCAGCTGTGTAGGACGTATGAACTGGCAAGAAATGCACTAACTTAGTCAATCTGTCTACAATAACCCAAACAGAATTATAATAATGACACGAATGGGGTAAACTACTCACAAAGTCCATATTCACCTCTTCCCACTTCCAAGTGGGGATACCAAACTCTTGCAATGTACCACCAGGCCTTTGGTGCTCTACCTTAACCTATTGATAAGTTGCACACTTAGCTATGAACTCCTCTATATATGTCTTTATACCATTTTACTAATAGATTTCTTGTAAGTCGTGATACATTTTGGTAGCTCCTTGATGAATGGAATAACGCACACCATGTGCTTCCACCATAATCCACTGTCTCAAATCATCAACGCATGGCACACATAAGCTGCTTTGGTATCTCAACACATCATCTCCCCCGTGGGAGAAAATCTTTACCTTTTAGTCTCTCACTGACTCTTTCATTTTGACCAAACTAGAATCCATATCTTGTTTCTCCTTCACTTTCAAAACTAGGGAAGATTTGGAACTACTCTAACCCTAAACATTCCCTTTATCTGAGTCAACCAACCTAACACCCAATCTAGCCAAACGATGAACTTCTCGAGCTAAATCTTTCTTATCATTCTCCACATGAGAAACACTGCCCATAGCCAATCTACTAAGGAAATCTATCATTACATTGGCCTTGCCCGGATGATACAACACACTCATGTCATAATCTCTCAACAATTTTGACCATCTTCTTTTACGAAGATTCAACTCCCTTTGGGCAAACACGTACTGCAAACTTTTGTGGTCTGTAAACACATCAATATGTACACCATACTGATAATGCCTCCAAATTTTCAAAGCAAACACCACAACAGCTAACTTAAGATCATGGGTCGGGTAATTCTTTTCGTGAGGCTACAACTATCTAGAGGCATAGGCTATGACCTTACCTCTCTGCCTCAACACACAACCCAAACCAACTTTAAAGGTATCATAATAAACAATAAAACCATCCGTACCATTGGTTAGAGCTAAGACTAGGGCTAAAGTGAGTCGAGCCCTCAACTCCTGAAAACTCTTCTCGCAAAAATCTGACCACTGGAACTTAACTTTCTTTTGGATTAGTCTAAATATACGGGATACAATAGATGAGAAACCTTCAACAAAATGGTGGTAATATCCAGTTAAGACCAAGAAACTACTAATGTCTAATAGAGAGATAGGTCTAGGATAATTTCTCATGGCTTCTGTCTTTTGGGGATCGACTCTAATACCATCGGCGGAGACAATAACTGTGAAAGGCTACTGATCTTATCCAAAATTCATACTTGTTGAATTTGGAAAATACTTTATGGCAGCTAAGAGTTTGCAAGACAATTATACGATGGTCTATAGGGTCATCTTCACTACGAGAGTACACAAGGATATCATCTATGAAAACCATGACAAACATGTCTAGATACTGTTTGAACACTCAATTCATGAGGTCCATGAAAGCTTCTAGGGCATTGGTTAGCCCGAAAGACATGACTAGAAACTCAAAATGACCATAACGGGTTCTAAAAGCTATCTTTGGACTATCACATTCCCTTACTTTAAGCTAATGATAGCCGAATCTAAGGTCTATCCTTGAGAAATAACTTGCACCTTGTAGTTGATCATATAAGTCATCAATTCTAAGAAGAGGGTATTTGTTCTTGACAGTTACTTATTTAGCTGATGATAGTCAATCCATATTTGCAAAGAACCATCTTTATTTTGCCGAATAGGATGAGAGTGCCCGATGGAGAAATACTAGGCCTTATAAAATCTTAATCTAAATTATCTTTGAGTTTCTCTTTCAGCTCCTTGAGCTCTGCGGGAGCCATAGGATATAGAGGGACAGAAATAGGCTGAGTATCTGGGAGAAGGTCAATACGAAAGTCTATCTCTCTATTAGGAGGTACCCCTGGTAGATATTCTAGAAAAACATCAGGAAACTCAATGACCACTTGGATGGACTAAATTTTTGAAGTCTCAGACTTAATGTCCTTGACTCGAACTAGATGATAAATGAAACCTTTTGATATTAACTTTTAGTCTTTAAGATAACATATGAAATTACTTTTGAGAGACACTAAATTACCTGACCACTCAAAGAATGGCTCATTTGGGAACTAAAACTTCACCACACGGGTACGACAATCAATAGAAGAGTAACAGGAATAGAGCCAATCCATATCAAGAATAAGATCAAAGTTAACCATATCCAACTCTATTAGGTCTGCTAACACGACTCTATGAAGGACATTGATAGGATACTTCTTATATATTTGCTTAGCAATAACTGACTCACACCAAGAAAGGCTCAGGGCTTCTTTAGAATTTATCTCAAATTTTACTACAACTAATGGGGTCACATAGGAGAAACTCTTCCTAGGGTCTAACAACACATAAACATAAAAATGAAAGACACGAAGCATACCAGTCACAACATCGGGTGAATCCTCCTGCTCTTGACGAGATGGTAAAGCATAAAACCGATTCTGCCACTGGCCGCCAGTATTACGAGATGATGTGCCCTGAGGAGGGGTTGGGCGACCTAGAAGAGCTAGTGCACTATTAGCATGAGTCTGGGGACAAACATATCTATTTCCCTGTCTAGCATGTGGGCACTCCTTGATTTTATGACCCGACTTTCCATATCCATAACAACCTTTCCAATCCCACAAACACTCCCCTGGAAGGGCCTTACCATACTTAGCACATGGTGGATAATTGGGCCTACCACTCACACTATTCTGAGATCTGGACATAGAAGACTTAACCCAATATTCTTGCCTATTTCTAAGTGCAGGACCTCTGGCTGAAGAAGGTGTAGGAATAGATGAATGATTTTGAAACTGTGAACAATTTCCTCCTACAGACCTATTCTTACCATAATCAAATTTCCCTGTTCTAGATATCTTATTTACTCTCTCTCTCTTTTCTTCAACTTTTCTACCTCAATCTTCCAAGCGTGCATTATCAATCTAGCAAGATCCATATCTTCAATGAGCATAGAAGTCCTACAGTCCTTAACTACCAACTTAGAAACACCGGTCAAAAACTTACTCATGCTTGACCTAGGGTCAGCCATCTGATCAAGGGCAACTGATTGAACTTGAGGCAATAATCCTTTACTATTATTGATCCCTACCTCAGGTTCATAAACTCTTATATATTAGATTCCCTAATCGCATGTGGGAAGAACTTGTCTAAGAACGCTTTCTGAAATATCTGCTAAGTCATGGGAGCTGCATTCTCCCCTCTACTTTTGTTCCACATCACCACCCAATCTTATGCAACATCTTTCATCCTATAGGATGACAAATCTACACTTTTCTCTTTAAAAATATACATAATTCAAGAGATTTTCTTTACCTCATCAAGATAAAACTATGGGTCCTTACCTACTTTTGGCCAGAATAACTCTGGCGGTTTCATTCTCATAAAGTCTCAAATTATGGCTGCGGCTAAGTCCCCATCTAGTCAAGGTGGGACTGCAGCCTGATGGTTGCCCTGAACATTCACTGTAACAACTTAGGATAGTGCCTGAAAGGTAGCCTAAAACTCTGCATGTTACACATTCTCATTCAAAGGATCTGCAGGCTAAGGTGGTTGGTTATCATTTCAACGTGCTCGGTGAGGAGGCATTTTTTGTCACGTGAAAGGATGATTTAGAAATAGATAGAGACACTAAATTTATGATAGATCATGAAAGAAGAGATGATTTCCTAGAATGCTATATAGCCTCTTGCTCATAGATGTGGTGCTCTTTACACCGATGGTCAAAACTCTACATAACGTGGCTTGTTTAACTCCATAGGACTCTCTAAACCTTAGGATCTAATACAAAATTTGTAAAACCCTAAAAAATGGGCTCTCAAGACACCATACAGTGCTCTGAACTACAACTAGTCCTGAGATAACCCTAGGTGCTTTCTACTAAGTCTGAATCTCTAAATTGGGGATATAAATGTATGAAACAATCTTATCTTAAACATACTAATCTCAGAAGTATTGGTAAAAAAAATACTACAAATCTAAATACAAAATCAAAAGTCTAAAATTGAATCTAGTAGTTCGACAAGCCTCTACTGACTAAATCTAGAGAGTCACTGGGACAGGCCCAAGCTGACTCGAACTATCTAAAATGAATAATGAAGCATTGAATAATAGATGGAAATAAGATTAGCTAAGTCCCTAAACTACGAAGACTCACCAACTGTAGGGATGTAGATGAGATGCTCGAAAGCCACTCACAGTGCTGATACTGAGCACTTGAACCTACATTATGAGACAATGTATCACATAGACGTATATGCGGATCAGTATTTTAAGGATGTACTGAGTTTATAGGGGTAAATTCAATAAGTAAAAAAATATCATTGCAACATATAAAATCATGCATGCCAAAAGTAAATGACTCACATTGGCTTGAGAAATCTTAAAATTGAAGGTCAAAAATCATGAATAATAACGCATATAATATAAATCTTGTGAGCCATTACATTCAGTTCTAAAATCTGTTCTTTCTAAAAGCTGCTACATTATCTTATCTATTTGTAAGGGGAATACTTCATCTCAAGACTTTAAAAATCGTAAAATCATAGCTTTCAAAACATATGTTTTTATATTTACGTCTTTATGCCAATAGACTATTTTAAGAGCAGGGGACATCTTATTGGAAGGTTCTTCTAACTAACATACACTATGTGAGCATCCATGGAGTCCCATTTCTTTCCCCCGTTGGGTAGGGCTATTCTACCCTTGCCATCGGAATAGAATTTTTTATCCTAAGTGATCACAATCTTAGTCATCCATATAGAAGTGCTAATAATCTTAATCCTATGGTGGCATGTAATTCTGGGGTATGAAACCATAGTAACTTACCCGTCTCGGTGCTAAATACTACCCCTATTATTATGCTCAAAATCTTAAGAAATCCACTTTAAAATAGAATAAGGGTTTACTAGAAAACCAATTATGCTCTTTCTTTTCATTAAATCTCAAGTCATATGAACAAAGTGGATTCTTTATCTTAGCTAAGGACCAAAAGGTCAAATCTTTATCAAAATCTAAGAATAATCTTATATTAGGGTGCTCATAGCACAAACAATCTTGAAATAGTAATCTTAATTGGGGCTTAATGACCCATGCATCAATCTCATGGTAAAACTTCATAAATTTCATGCCTTGTAATGTAAACATTGATAAATCAACTCAAAATCAGGAAATTTCGGCAATATGCATGAAAATATGAACATAATCATGTAATTCAACTTCTAAATGATTGGAAATCTTATAAACTTGTAGATAATAATAATGGGTATAAACCCTAACTTCAATTTCATGAAAACCACATAAAAATTTAGTAAATTTATAATTAAAATAAGTTTTGGGCACAAGGATGAAAGAAGTATCCTTGTTCATAACCCCAGATACCTCAATCGATGAACTTTGATGCTAAAACTTGAATCTTGGATTCTTATTAATGATTTGGAGATGAATTCTTAGAGACCTTGTGTTGGGAACCCTAAATCTTGATTTTTTTTGGAGAATTAATGGAAGAATTGGGTTTCTTAGAGAAGGAGCTTTGATGATCTAGGGTTTTCTTTTGAGAGAAAAGTGATGAAATAAGCATAAAGTGCTTTCGTATATGCTTAATGATGTGTTTTTGACGCATTGGGGCCCTGGGGATTGACCAAAATACTCCCTTTAAACTTTTACATGGAACTAAAAATGATCCAAAATTCCCGATTTAGTGGGCCACAACAACGTGCCACTATCATGGTGGCTCACTGGAAATAGACGACTGGGAAATTGGGGGTTTTTGTGATTCAGAGCTATCGCGTTATCCCACTGAATTTTGGCAATTGGGACCTGTAACTTCGACACGATACGCTACCATCGCGGTACCCTATAGAAATGCCATTTTGGCCTTTGGCGCGATGCGCCATTATCACATCGGTCTACTAGAATGGGACGAATAGGAAAATGAGCTTCTCTATGATGCGGGGTTATCTCAGAGGGCCACTTGAATTTGATAATTGCAGATTTTTCCTTTTCTGCGATGCGCTAAGTGCCCAAGGTGGAACACTGTCAACTTAAAAATGCCATAAGTCCTTCACTGAGTGTTGAATTTTGGTGAATCTTATATCGATGGAAAGCTTATTCAATTTCTCACATAATAAGAAGTCTAAATCTGGAAAATTCCTCATGGAATAAATGTTATTCATTTTGGAATCTATTACTTTACATTTTAGGAATGGATTTTAGCTAGAAAAAGGTACAGGGTATTATAGTTTAATTGTGAAGGATAGTAGTTAGAAAAACAAATGTGATAGAAGTTTCAATTGTTGTTGCATAGTTTTTGTTATATTAAACCTATTTTGGCCCTGGTGCATTTGGGACATTGTGAACCTCAACCAAGGAAAATCACTTAGGTTGAGAGTGGATACTATAGGGGTGCGTAAAAAGAATTGGAGTGTGTAGAAAAGATTTGAATTGTATTATGATGTTAAAAGAAAAAAAAATACTCCTACCGTAGTATTATTAATGTGTTTAAAAATATTGGGGTGAAACAATGGATGTGTAAAGATAATGAAGTGAAAAGTTGAATTGATAACATGTGATTTTGAGTGAAGATGGTTATGTATTAAAGTGTTTAGGGAGATTAGTCACTATTTCCTAAATAATTGATCCTAAATTACAACATCCGACTATTATTGGAGTATTACACTAAGGGCAAGCTTATAATTCATTATATATTATGTATGAATTCTTTATTGAGAGCAAGTGATTTAATTCTGATATTCCCTTCAGGATAAACAGTGAAAAATTATGAGTGATATGGGAAAACTTTCTGGTTGTGAGATTGCATGTGGATGAAAGTCTGAATTACTTATTGTATTTCTTGATTACATGCTTTGATTAAGTTTGCCAACAAATTGAATGTCACTGTTGGGATAATGAAGAGTGAAATAATGTGTAATACCCCAAAGTGTTTTAACTAATTTCGTCCCAAAAATGTCAAGTACTAGCTTCTAAATAGAATGATGTTTATTTCATGTGGTATTTTTAAGATTTTCACTTTTAGTCATGTGGGAAATTCAATAAGCTTTCCATCGATATAAGATTCGCCAAAATACGATAATCGAGTAAGAAGTTATGACTATTTCAAGTTCCCGTCGTAAAATAAAGCCATATTGGTCAATGGTGCATCGTGCCACAGGAGAAAATGACAATTGTCAAATTCCAGTAGGGGTCTGCGATAGTGGTGCATCGCACCAAAATTCCAGGTCGCAAATGAAGTGGCAACACAATGACTCTGTGTTGCACCATCCCTCAATTTCCCAGTTGTCAAATTCTAGTGACACGGCGCAATAGCGCCGCGTCGCGCCAGGGGGCCTATTCAGGAAAATTTCACTGAAATTAAAAGACGCATCCAGGGTTAATAGGGTCAATTTCTCACCCTTATTTAAGCCCTTTAACATGAGATTCAGCTATGTGGAACCCAAAATATACTAGTTTCTCTCAATTTTCTCTCAAGAACAAGCTAGGGTTTCAATTGGGATTCAATTTCAAGAAAGTCTCTCCGTCAATCTTTGGTAAATCAAGAACTAAGGTATGCGTTGTATTGATTTATGGATTCCTTTCATCCATAAAGCTCAAGAACCCTATTTTAAATTATGAATCATGATATTTATGTTGTGGGTTGGTTGTAACCATGTTTATCTTGTTATATGATTCCTAAGTTGGAATATTTATGTGTTTTTCATGAAACTACATTAGCATGTGAGTGAAATCCATAAATTGAATTATTTATAATGTGTCAATTTGATGATTAGGCCTATGCCCTAAGGGTGCATGCAAGGTGTTTAATAAAATGCCTAGGAGGATAGAAATTATGCACTATAGGTTAATTGTGATCCAAAATGACTTCCATGCTATTCTTATGTATTGAAATTGTTTGTCGGATTGCTCATGAGTTAGCCATATGAAATTATGCTATGTATACATGCTATTTATTTACGTAAGAAGCTATGATAATCAAAAGCCCATGAAATATCTTCAATTATTGTATTTTGGATTGTTGATGTTAGTCAAGTATTCAAGAATGTCAAGCCTTTTCAGTTTCTTTCCATCAAGTCCTGGGGGTACTTGTACCCGAAAAATATAGCTATTTTCCTAGAGTCCGTGACATGTTTTCATAATTTCCTAAGTCAAGCCATGATCTATATAACTCAGTTAGTTATATGACTCAAGAAATCTCAGTAATACAGTAATCTTAGTACTATTCCATCAGTTAACGAAACACAGTTAATTCAGTCTAGTTCAATTCAGTAATCCATGATCAGTGTCTATTCATATGGGAGTAGGAATTAGAACTGAGTGAACCCAAGGATGGGAACACACACTATCAGTTGAGGGTGTGATTCTTAGAAATCATCCTTGCATTCCAGAACTATGTAACCCGCATATGTTGAGACATTAACACTGCCAGATAAGGGTTGATGAGGTGGATAAGCACTATCAGATGAGGGCCCCACCATTCTCTTTTGGGGACACTGTCAGATGAGGGTCACTCGCAGCTTTTCCTTACCAGTGGTGCGGTATTGACACCTTTCCAATTGAGGTTACAGATTGGACCCCAACTTGGTCATAATAGCATATTAGGGGCATGCCGGTTAGATAACTTGTAACAACCCGAAATTGACTCTCGGGACGTCACACGGTGCTTAAGGCTACAAGTAGCCCCAAGCTAACCCTTTGAGCCTGTTTCTACTAATAACACTTATTTCAAGATAAAATAATTCAAACACTAGCATAGTCATATCATATCAAAGGAACTATGGAGAAAATTCTCGGACCAAACGACCACAATACTAGAAATCTCAACACAACCACAATCTGATAACTAGTTTGACAAAGACTCTACTAATCCATGAACTAGAGAGCCGTTGGGACAGGTCCCCAACTGACTCGAAATGAACAGAAAATAACAACATAGTCTCTCAAACTATGGAAACATCTGAATATAGGTCCTCGAACCATGAGGACTCACCACTGTAGGAATGTAGATAGAAATACTCCGAAATCACTGACGAGGTTGGGACTGAGCACCTGAATATATATTATAAGACAATGTAGCACATAGACGTACATGTGGATCAGTACTTAAGAATATACTGAGTATGTGGGGGTGCATGCATTAATATAAAACAATATCAATACTCTTCAATCAAATCATGCATGCAATAAGTAATGACTTACACGGATTGAATAAGTATAAAATACGAAGCTCATGAATCATATAAAATGGAACATGTAACACAATATCGTGAGTCATTATACTTTCAACATTTAAATTTGAACTCTTCTCTAATCCTTAAGACTCAAGGCCAAGGAAAATTTAAGCAATACTTTCAACTCATGCATATGTCTCATGGAGAGTAAAACTTCTTCAACGCTGAAGAACTCATAACTCTTTTGAACTCAAATACTTGGAATTCGAAATCATAAAACTTTAGAACACAGTTAAAGACATTTGATTCACGTTAGGAAAATATCTCATTACAAGCTTTAGGGAAAAATACTCATATCAAGGGAAAGTATTTTAGTTTTAAAGGAAAATATCTTACCTTAATGGAAAATACTTTAGTTTAGGGAGTTTCTCTTAACTGACATAAACTATGTGAGCTACATGAAGTCCAACATTATGTCCTCCGATGAAAGAGACCTCACGTTGGGGAGAGGCGTCATACTCTTACCAGGGAGTATAACCTAGATCCAGTGATCACTAAAAAAACTCGGCCTCGGCCCAATATCAACTCGGCCTTAGGCCCAATAATAATCATAAACTCGACCTCAGGCCCAACCTACGGTGGCACGTAGTTTTGGGGTAAGAAACCATAGTAACTTACCCGCTTGGTGCTAAATACTACTCCCTTTAGATTATCTGCATTCATCTCATTAAAATTCACTTTTAGAAATAATCTCATAGT
Source organism: Capsicum baccatum var. pendulum (assembly GCA_030864225.1). NCBI lineage: Eukaryota > Viridiplantae > Streptophyta > Magnoliopsida > Solanales > Solanaceae > Capsicum > Capsicum baccatum. Next base: position 43,860,144 of record CM061557.1, on the reverse strand, counting down.
TCACGTGAACCCAACAATCAAATCTAAAATCTCATGTAGTAGAGTGGATTTCGAAACACAATGACCATTAGGTCAAAACATTTCTCAATAATCTCATAATACTCAAATCATAGGTGCTTATTGCATAATAGTTCATAAAATCTCAATTCTCAAGTAGTGCTTAATAAACCATAATTCAATCTCAAGTTAAAAATCATCAAAAGAATAATAGGTAGCATATAGATTCATAACTCATGTAGAAATCTTGAAATTTTAGCAATTTATCTCAAAATCTCAATATACTCATATACTTCAATGCTTCAAACATTTCAACTATTAACTTCTCAAGGATTAAAATCATGGGGTATAGACCTAGCTGCAATTTCTCAAGAAAATATGTAAAAATCATGCCATTAGACTCTCAATTCAAGGGAAACATCAAAAGTTTGCAACCAATAACAAGGGTGAAAACCCTCAATTCAGTTTCACGTAACATCTCATAAATTACAGAGAATTATAGTTTAAATAAGCCTTTGGGCACAAGGGTGAAAGTATTACCCTTATTCATAACCCCACATACCTTGAAGTAGAAGCTTTGGATGAACTCTCGTTTTTGGAACTCTGTTCGTACTCTTGAATTAGTGTTCTTGAAGCCCTTGACTTGGGAACGTTGAATATTGGCTCAATTAAGAAAATCTATGGTAGATTCTTGAGATTCTTGGAGGAGGTTTTGGATACTTAGGCTTTTTGTTGAGAGAGAACTTGAGAAAAACTTCATAGAATGCTTGGAAATGACATTGATTTGGTGTTTGCATGGTTTAAGAGGATTGGTAAAAGTCAAAAGTGCCCTTTTTAACTTCTGTACGAAGCTGAAAAAAATTGAACTGGGAACCTAATTTTCTGGGCCACCGCAACGCGCCACTATCGCGGTGGATCAATGAAAATTGACAAATGAGAATCTAGTAGTCACTGCGACGTGGAGCCATCGAGTCATCGCACTAGTTGGGACGTGGAACTTCAGCGCGACAAGTCACAATCGCGCCAGGCCACTAGAAATTGACTATTGGGAAATTGGGGTCCTCCGCGATGCGCTACTATCGTGGAGTTCCACTGGAATTTGAATATTGCAAATATACTATCTCCGCGACACACCAAGTACTAAAATGATGCTGTTTTATGACTAGGAATTAAATTATCCATAACTTCTTACCCGGGTATCGGATTTGGGCGAATCTTATATCGACGGAAAGCTTATCAAACTTCCCATGGGATAAAAAGTTAAAATTAGGTAAATTCTATATGGTTAACAAGATATTCACTTAGAAAATCACTTCTCAATCTTTTAGGGCCAGCATTATGCCTGACTTGACACACTCTAAGGCTCATTCTACGAGAGAATTTTGCAGGGTCTTACAATATCTTCCCCATTGAAACATTCGTCCTCGAATGTCGCTAGTTAGATTGGGAACACAGGAAAAACAGAGTACACATAGCTAAAGAAAAATTGCTAAATGACTCAACATCTCTTTAAACTATTGAATACCTCAGAAATTGCAAGAACTCCTGCAAGAATAGATGCATAGCTAAACTTTAGATTAGACGGGCTGAATTAAGGAAGAATAATACCTTCATATTGATATGAACTCACGGTAAAGAGGTGCGGGTACTTAGCTCGCATGTATTCTTCTGCCTCCCAAGTAGCACCCTAAATAGACTGGTTCCGCCATAAAACTTTGACCAAGGGAACTTCTTTGTTCCTTAGTCTATGGATCTGAAAATCTAGGATCGCAATAGGGATCTCATCGAAGGAAAAATTGTTCTGAATATCGGCATTCTCTGAAGGATCTTCTACAACGGAATCACCAATATGCTTCTTAAGCATGGAGACATGAAAAATAGGATTAACAGATGACAACTTTGCGGGCAACTCAACCTCATAGGCCACCTTACCAACACGGCTCAAGACTCTATATGGGCCAACATAACGGGGACTAAGCTTTCCCTTTTTACCATACCTCTTCACCCCTTTCACCGGTGAAATCTTCAAGTACACCAAATCACCCACTTCAAACTTAAGATCTCTTCTCCTCATATCGGCATATGACTTTTGACGACTATGAGTTGTCTTTAACCTCTCTCTAATCAACTTAAATTTCTCCATAGTTTCAAATACTGCATCAAGCCCAATCACGACAGCTTCACCCACTTCAAACTAACCTATGGGTTATCTACATCTTCTACCATACAAGGCCTCAAATGGTTCTATCCCAATGCTAGCATGGTAACTATTATTATAGGCGAACTCCATCAATGGAAATTGCTCATCCCAAATACCTTTGAAATCAAGAGCACACGCCCTCAACATATCTTCTAAGGTCTAAATGGTCCTCTAACCATCTTTCTGTGGATAAAATGTGGAACTTAAAAAAACTTGGGTACCAAGACCCTGCTGAAACATCCTCCAAAACTAAGAAGTAAATTGAGTGCCCCTATCCGAAATTATGGACGAGAGAACTCCATGCAGCCTGACTAACTCCTTGATATACAATCTAGCATAATCCTCAGCTGTATAAGATATGAGCATGGGAAAGAAATGCACAAACTTAGTCAGCCTATCAACAACAACCTAAATAGAATCATGATGATGACGCGAAAGAGGTAACCCGGTCACGAAGTCCATATTCACTACCTTCTACTTCCAAATGGGTATACCAAAATCTTGCATCACACCACCAGATCTTTGGTGCTCTACCTTAACCTATTGGTACATTGCACACATCGCTACAAAACTAGCTATATCCTTCTTCATAGCATGCCACCAATAGATTTCCCGTAAGTAACGGTACATCTTGGTAGTGCCGGGATAAATAGAATACTGTGCACCATGTGCTTCAACCATAATCCTCTACCTTATATCATCAACATATAGAACACATAATTTACCCTGCAATCTCATCACATCATCTTCCCCTTGGGAGAAAACCTCTGCCTTTTGGTCCTTAACTACCTCATTCAGTCTAACCAAACTAGGATCTCTATCTTGTTTATCCTTCACTTTCGAAACTAAAGAGGATTCAGAACTACTTTACACCAAAGTACTTCCCTTAGCTGAATCAAGCTACCTAACTCCCAATCTAGCCAAATAATGCACATCCAGAGCTAACTCTTTCTTACCTTCCTCTATATAGGCAACACTACCCATATACAATCTGCTAAGGGCATCCACCACTACATTGGCCTTGCCCGAGTGATATAACACACTTATATCATAGTTGTTTAACAACTCTAATCACCTCTTCTACCTAAGATTCAACTCCCTATGAGTAAACACTTATTGCAGGCTCTTATGATCAGTAAACACATCAACATGAACACCATAAATATAGTGTCTCCAGATTTTCAAAGAAAAAACCACAATAGCTAACTCAAGATCATGGGTTGGGTAATTCTTCTCATACGGCTTTAACTGTCTAGATGCATAGGCTATAACCTTACCTCATTGCATCAACACACAACCCAAACCAATTCTAGAGGCATCACAATACACCATAAAACCATCTGTACCATCAAGCAACATCAACACAGGGGTTGAAGTAAGTTGAATTATCAAATACTAAAATCTCTTCTCATAAGAATCTGACCACTAGAAATTAACTTTCTTTTGGGTCAACCGGGTCATGGGAGACACAATAGAAGAGAAACCCTCAAGAAAATAGTGGTGTAGCCAACTAGACACAAGAAACTCCTAATGTCAGATAGGGAGATAGGTCTAGGCCAATTTTTCACAGCTTCTGTCTTTTGGGGATCAACTCAAATACCTTCAGCTGAAATGATATGACCTAGAAAGGCTATAGACCTTAGCCAAAATTCACACTTACTAAATTTGGTGAACAACTGGTGATCTCTGAGGGTTTGCAAAACAATTCTAAGGTGATCTGCATGATTATGCTCACTACAGGAGTACACAAGGATGTCATCTATGAACACTATGACAAATATATCAAGATATTGATTGAACACTCAATTCATGAGGTCCATAAAAGATGTTGGGGCATTGGTTAGACCAAAAGACATAACTAGAAACTCAAAGTGACCATAGCAGGTTTGAGAAGGTTGTCTTTGGAATATCATATTCCCTCACTTTAAGTTGATGATAGCCGGATCTAAGGTCTATCTTGGAGAACTAACTTGCACCTTGCAACTGATCAAACAGGTCATCAATTCTCGAAAGAGGATACTTATTTTTTAATGTGACCTTGTTAAGCTGATGATAGTCAATGCACATACGCAAAGAACCGTCTTTCTTTTGCATGAATAAGATAGGAGCTCCCCAAAGAGAAATACTGGGCCTAATGAAACCTTTGTCTAAAAGATCCTTGAGTTTTTCTTTCAACCCCTTAAGCTCTACAGGTGCCATATGGTATGGTGGAATAGAAATAGGCCGAGTATCGGGAAAAATGTCAATCCTAAATTCTACCTCTCTATCGGGAGGTAACCTTGGGAGATCTTTCGAAAAAACATCTAGAAACTCATTAACAATATCGACTGACTGAATAGTTGAAGCCTCAGACTTAGTATCTTTGACTCTAACTAGATGATAGATGCAACCTTTAGATATTAGCTTTCTAGCTTTCAGATAGGAGGTAAAATAACTCTTGGGAGATACCGAACACCTTGACCACTCAAAAACTGGTCCATCAGGAAACTGAAACTTGACCACACGGGTACGACAGTCTATATATGCATAGCAAGAATAAAGCCAATCCATACCCAGAATAAGGTCAAAATTCACCATGTCTAACTCTATCAAATCAACAAGCATGACTCTATGAATAAAAATAACAGGACAATCTCTATACACTTGTTTAGCAACAACTGATGCCCCTATGTATGTGGAGACTAGGAAAGGCTCAGGAATCTTTTTGGGAATCATTTTGAAATTCACAGCTACAAGTGGGGTCACATAAGAGAGACTTGACCTGGGGACCAATAACACATAAACATCAAAACAAAAGATGCGGAGCATACCAGTATCAACATTGGGAGAGTCCTCTTCCTCTTGACAGGATGGTAAGGCGTAGAATTTGTTCAGGTATTGGCCGCCAGCAGTGTTAGATGAAGCGCCCTGAGTAGAGGTGGGATGAGGTACAGGATCTGGTGCACTAATAGCTTATGCCTGAAGTCAAGCATCTCCGTTCCCCTGTATAGTGTGAGGACAATCTTTGAGTCTGTGGACCTACTTTCCACAACCAAAATAACCCCTCAAATCTATAAAACACTCACCAGAATGATCCCTACCACACTTTGCATAAGGAGGATAACAGGGCCTGTTACCAACACTGTTCTACGACCCTTTTGCTTCTACCAGCTTCTAGGCATGGGAGCACTAGCTGATAAAGGTGCTAGCATAGACAGACGCCTCTAAAACTAAGGGTGATTCCCTTCATGGAACCTAGACTGGCTATACTCATGCTGCTTAGATCTATCCCTCTTATTACCACTCACTCTGTCTCTCTCTCAAATCTTATCTGTCTCTATCTACTGGGCATACATCTTCAACCTAGCTAGATATATATCTCTATACAACATCACAGTCCTACACTCCTTCAGTACTAACCCAGAAACACCAGTCACGAACTTGCTCATACTAGCTCGGGTGTCAGAAATCAAATCAGGAGCATACTTGGCAAACTGGTTGAACTTCAAGTAGTACTCCTTAAAAGACATAGAGCCCTTCCTCAAGTTCATAAACACCTCAATCTTTGCTTTTCTTATCTCAAGCGAAAAAAATTTGTTCGAGAATGCATCTTGGAACACCTGCCAAGTCATAGGAGCAGCATCCTCTCCTCTACCCTTCATCCACAATACAACCTAGTCATAAGCTATGTCCTTCAACCTGTAAGATGCCAACTCAACACTTTATTCCTCAAAAACATGCATCACCTACGTGATCTTTCTCACCTCCTCAAGGTAAAATTGTGGGTCCTCACCTGTCTTGGACCCATAGAACTCTGGTGGATTCATCCGTATAAAATCACAAATTCTAGCCACAGCTATATCCCCTCCCTACTGATTAGCAACTGCGACCTGGTTATTGGCCCGAACATTGGCGATGACTACTTGGGATAACGCCTAAAAGGCCACCTAAAACTCAACATAAGACACCATCTCATTCAAAGGACCAACAGGTGAGGGTTGCTCATCATCATTTCTATGGGCATTCGCTCTTTGAAAAGACATATTCTAAAATAGAAGAGCATAAATTATTATATGAGAGGGACAATTGTAGGCACGATAGAATTCAAAAGAAAGAAATAACTTTTCCTAAAACATCTTGTAGCCTCTTGCTCATAGATGTGGCGTGATACACACCGATAGTCAAGACTCTACTCAACGCGGCTTGTCAAACTCCCTAGGACTCCTTAGAAACCTTAGGCTCTGATACCAAGTTTGTAACGATCCAAAATCACCTCCTGGGACGTCACACGGTGCTTAAGGCTACAAGTATCCCTAAGCTAACCCTTTGAGCCGGTTTCTACTAATAACACTCATTTCAAGATGAAATAATTCAAACACTAGAATAGTCATATCATATAAAAGGAACTAGAGAGAAAATAATCGATCTAAATGACCACAATACTGGAAACCTCAACACAACCACAATCTGATAACTAGTCTGACAAAGCCTCTACTAATCCATAATCTAGAGAGCCGTTAGGACAGGTCCACAACTGACTCCAAATGGATTGGAAATAATAACATAGTCTCTTAAAATATGAAAATGTCTGAATATAGGTCCTCGAACCATGAGGACTCATCACTGTAGGAATGTAGATAGAGATACTCGAAAATCACTGACGAAGTTGGGACTGAGCACCTAAACCTACATTATAAGAAAATGTAGCACTTAGTCCTCCATCCTTTCTCAGGTCTAAGTCAAGAATTCCTAGATCAGGTGCAGAAGGTTACAGATATAATGGGGTTTACTTCTAGTGAGAGTGCTGAGCTAGATGTATATCTCTGGATAGATGTTTCGCACACTTGGTTTAAACTGTGGAAGTTAGAAAGGCCAGATGCTGCAGTCTTGTTGAGTGGGAGGAGTTTACTTCTACTTCTCTTGATAGATCATTTCCCCTAGATCTTAGAGAAGCTAAGGTGTTAGAATTCATCAACCACAGGAAGATTAATATGATGGTGAAAGAGTATTCTCTTATGTTTACTCAATTAGCAAGATATGCCCCTCATGTGGTTGTAGATAGTAGGGGAAAGATGAGTAAGTTCATTTCAAGGTTGAATGATAGCGTGGTTAATGAGTGCAGATATACCATGTTAAATAGTGACATGACTTTATCCGTGCTCATGAATCATGCTCAGTAGATAGAGGAGCAGAAGATTAAGCAAATGGAGAAGCGAAATAAGAGAGCTAGGACAGATAGCTTTAATTTTAGTCAGCCTAAGTTAGAGAGGGAAAATCACTCTCAGATTCGTCTTAAGTCATCAGTTCCAGCTCCTTTATTAGCCAGTGCTCTATTTCCTAAGTTCAGAGATGTTAACAGAGATAGAGAGCCAGGCTCTAAGTCTCAGGTTACTCAAGTTATCATTTATGTCAGTTATCAGTATGTCATGTTATCTGTATTCAAATTCAGAAATCATGCTATCACGGTATTAGTGACAGCTATTATGTCTCAAAAATGTATTCTCACACTCATGATAGTTAGTATTATATTGTTATTATTGATGCATATGAACCCCATGCATTGAGCCTACCTCATATGCATACAGTAGAATCAAAGTACTAACGCATTTGCGCTATGGTGTCTTATACCATAGGTTCAAAGACACGAGCTCTAGAGCATCAGTAGATTCCAATCTCAGCTGTCAAAGTTAGCAGTGAGTCCTCATCTTTTGAGGACATGATCATCATTTTATTATCTCAGTAATTAGTTTATTAGTTGGAGTTAGTTGGGGACATGTCCCACCAAATCCTTATTCAGATAGTCACGTTTTAGAGGCTTTCTAGACTACAGTATGTTCAGATAATCTATTTCAGTTTTTTTGGGTATTTCATACCCCTCCCAGATATTACATTTTTATCAGATACTATGTCTTAGATTTAAACCTTTTGGCCTTTCAGTTTATATTTCTGCATTATAAAGTATTTTATATAGTATACAGGTACAGATATCAGTCATGGGTTAGCTTGTGGTCCTTCAGGGTCATGAGCACCGTGTAACATTCCTTGTATCAGATTTAGGCCATTACAAACTTGGTATCAGAGTCTAAGGTTCAATAGAGTCCTAGGAAGTCTAAAAGCCACATCTAGTAGAGTTTTGTTCATAAGTGTGTTGCGGACCACATTTATGTATAGGAGGCTATAAGATATTTTAGGAACAATTTCCCCTCTTTCAGTATTCACATCGTGCCAGTGAGCATAATCTTAAGTTAGTCTCTCAGTATAATCCATTTCTCCCTTTTTTCTACAGAATATGCCTCCTAAAAGAAGAAATGGGAATCAACCAGTCCCTCAGCCCAAAGAACCTTTGGGCAAACATATTTCTCATGCAGAGTTCCAAGCTGTATTTACTACTCTTGCTAACTTAGTTGCTGCTCAAAATGAATGACCAGTTGTCATTTCAGCCAATCCAGTGGCTAATTCACCTGCAGCCAGAATTTGGGACTTTACCCGAATGAATCCTCCATTCTTTCTCGGGTCTAATTCAGATGAGGACCCTCAGGAATTCCTAGATCAGGTGCAGAAGGTTACAATCATATGGGGTTACTTCTAGTGAGAGTGCTGAGCTAGCTGCATATTTTTTGCAAGATATTGCTCACACTTGGTTTAAATAGTGGAAGTTAAAAAGGGCATTTAAGGGTAGAGATCTCAGTCTTGTCAAGTTGAAAGAGTCAGTTCAGGATCAGAAAGTAGAGATTTTCTCCCAAGGGGGAGATGGTGTTTCGCGTTGTCAGGGTTATCTATATGTTCCAGGTATAGATTACTTAAGGTAGCGAATTCTTACAGAAGGGCATGGTGCACGCTACTCTATTCATCCAGGGGATTGCTGGGATGACCACTTGCTTTTGATTGAGTTTGCATACAATAGCTATCATTCCAGTATTTAGATGCTCCATTCAAAGATCTCAATGGTAGGATATGTATCTGTGGTATTATTAATATTTTTACTTTTTATCACGTGGAAAATTCAATAAGTTTCCATCGATATAAAATTTGCCTAAATCCGATAAACGAGTAAGAAGTTATGACTATTTCAAGTTCCTATCGTAAAACAGAGCCATAGTGGTTAGTGGTAGCAATTGTCCTTTTCTAGTGTCTCAGCCCGATTTCCTCCGTGTCGTACCAAAGTTTCAGGTCGTAAAAGAAGGGGCAACGTGATGGCTCCCCATCACGCCATCACTCAATTTTGTAATAGTCAAATTCTAGTGACACGGTGCGATAACGCCGCGTCGAGCTAGGGGTCAATTCAGGAAATTTTTACTGAAATTACAACACGTGTCCAGGGTTAAAATGATCAAATTACCACCAATATTTAAGCCCTTTAACACATGATTCAGCTATTTTTCACCCAAAATACACTCTCTTCTCTCAAAAACCTCTCAAGAACAACCTAGGGCTATTCATAGAATATTCAGAATCAAGAATTTCCTCCATCAATCTTTGTGTATTTATGAACCAAGATATGCATAGTATTCATTCATGGACTCCTTTCATCCATGAAGCCCAAGAATCCCTTTTCTAAATTCAAGTTTATAGATTTTCTTATGAATTTCATGATTGGGCTGCTCTTGTTCATGTGGATAATGAGAAATTGAATTTTAGTCCATGTTGGTTGATAAATTCTATGTGGGTTAAATTATTAAAGATATAGATTCATGCAAACCTATGACTAAAACCTTGAATGAAGAAATTAGAATTGAACCATGATATTTAATTATTGTACAATGATGTTTACATATACCATGCCTAGAATATGTTTTATTAAATGACTAGATGAAGGAAAAGGTCCTAACTAGCATGATACCATGAAATCCCCATGTATGTACAAGTTATGCCTATCACATGTTTTGATGAAATTCTTCTATAAATGTATTATGGATTATGATGTTAGTTATATGTTCAAGTAAGGTATGCTTGATCAGTTTCCTTCGATCGAGTCATGGGGGTACTCGTACCCCAAACATTAGTTGTGTGCCTAGAGTCATGTCATGTTTTCACGATACTCTCAGTCAAGCTATGAATCCTTAGACTTCAGACAGTTTTATGACTTAGGAAATCTCTATGATCTCATAGACTCAGTTAGTTATTAGTTATCAGTAGTATTCTGTCAATCAACGGAATTTAGTAACTCAGCTCATGATCAGTTCAGTAAATTATGTTCAAAGTCTATTCAGATGGGAGTAGGAATTAGCACCGAGTGAACCCAAAGATGGGAACACACACTATCAGATAAGGGTATCATTCTTAGAAGTCATCCTTGCATTCTAGAACTATGTAGCCAGCATAGGTTTAGACATCAACATTGTCTGATGAGAATTAATGAGGTAAATAAACACTGTCTGATAAGGACCCCACCATTTTTTTAGGGACACTGTCAGATTAGGGTCACCTATATCTTGTCCTTACCAGTGGCGCACTATTGACACCCTTCATGATTTAGAGCTATCGTGTTATCCCACTGGATTTTGAAAATTGGGACCGGGAACATCGATACAATACACCACTATCACGGTACCCTATAGAAATGCCATTTTGGACATCGACGCGACACACCAATATCGCATTGGTCTACTAGAATAGGATGATTGGGAAAATAGGCTTCTCTGTGATGCAGGGCTATCGCAGAGGGCCACTTGAAATTGACAATTGCAGATTTTACCTTCTCTGCGACTGCTAAGTGACCAGGTGGAACACTGCCAACTTAAAAATACCATAACTCCTTCACTGAGAGTCGGATTTTGCCGAATCTTATATCGATGGTGAGCTTATTCAATTTCCCACATAATAATAAGTCTAAATATAGAAAATACCTCATATAATAAATGTTATTCATTTTGGAAGCTATTCCTTAACATTCTAGGGACGAATATTAGCTCAAAAAGGTACGGGGTATTATAGTTTAATTGTGATGGATAGGAGTTAGAAAAAAATGTGATAGAATTTATAGTTGTTGTTGCACAATTTTTGTTATAATGAACCTATTTTGGCCCTGGTCCATTTGGGACAATGTGCACCTCAACCAAGGCAAATCACTTAGGTTGAAGGTGGCTACTATAGGGGTCTGTAGCAAGAAATGGGGTGTGAAGAAAACCTGTGAATTGAATTACGATGTAAAAAAAAAATACTCCTACCGTAGTGTTGTTAATGTGTTTAAAAAGATTGGGGTGAAACAATGGATATGTAAAGTTAATGAAGTGAAAAGCTGAATTGATAAAATATGATTTGATTGAAGATGGTTATGCATTAAAGTGCTTAGGGAGATTAGTCACTATTTCCTAAATAGTTCCTACCATCCCTTAGCCTACATTACAACCATGAAAGACATAATTGATCCTACATTACAACATCCGACTATTAGTGAAGTATTACACTAATAGAAAGATTATGGTTCATTATCTATTATATATGAATTCTTTATGAATAACGAGTGATTTAATTCTGATATTCCCTTCAGGATAAACTGTGAAAAATTATGAGTGATATGGGGAAAACTTTCTTGTTGTGAGGTTGTATGCGGATGAAAGTCCGGATTACTTATTGTGTTACTTGATTGTGTGCTTTTATTAAGTTTGCCAACAAATTGAATGTCACTTTTGGGATAATGAAGAGTGAAATAACATGTAATAACCCAACATTTCTTAACTAATTTCATTCCAAAAATGTCAAGTACAAGCTTCTAAATTGAATGATGTTTACTCCATGTGGTATTTTCAAGATTTTGACTTTTAGTCATGTGGGAAATTCAATTAGATTTCCATCGATATAAGATTTGCCTAAATCCGATAATCGGGTAAGAAGTTATGATTATTTCAAATTCCTGTCGTAAAACAGAGTCATATTAGTCAGTGGCGCATAGCGCCACGGAAGAAAATGGCAATTGTCAAATTCTAGTAGGGGTCCGCGATAGTCATGCGTAACACCAAACTTCTAGGTTGAAAATAAAGTTGAAATGTGATGGCTCCGCGTTGTGCCATCCCTCAATTTCCTAGTTGTCAAATTCTAGTGACACAGCGCGATAGCGCCGCGTCGCACCAGGGGCCAATTCGAGAAAATTTCACTAAAATTAAAAGACACATTAAGGGTTAAAAGGGTCAATTTATCACCCTTATTTAAGCCCTTTAATATGTGATTCACCTATTTGAAACCCAAAATATACTAGTTTCTCACAATTTTATCTCAAGAACAAGCTAGGGTTTCAATTGGGGATTCAATTTCAAGAAAGTCTTTCCGTCAATCTTTGCTAAATTAAGAACTAAGGTATGCATTGTGTTGATTTCTGGATTTCTTTCATCCATAAAGTTTAAGAACCCTATTTTAAATTATGAATCATGATATTTATGTTGTGTGTTGGTTGTAACCATGTTTATCTTGTTATATGATTCCCAAGTTGGAATATTTATGTGTTTTTCATGAAACTACATTAGCAAGTGAGTTAAATCCATAAATTAAATTATTTATAATGTGTCAATTTGATGATTAGGCCAATGCCCTAAGGGTGCATGCAAGGTGTTTGATAAAATGCCTAGGAGTATAGAAATTATGCAATATAGCTTAATTGTGATCCAAAATGACTTCCATGCTCTTCTTATGTATTGAAATTGTTTGTTGGATTGCTCATGAATTAGCCATATGAAATTATGCTATGAGTACATGCTATCTTATTCACGTACCAAGCTATGATAATCAAATGCCCATGAAATATCTTTAATTATTGTATTTTAGATTGTTGATGTTAGTTATGTATTCAAGAATGTCATGCCTTGTTAGTTTCCTTCCATCGAGTCCTGGGGTACTTGTACCCTAAAAATATGGCTGTGAGTAGAATTTGTTTCATGTTTTCATGATATGCTCTGTCAAGCCATGATCCATAGAACTTAGTCAGTTATATTACTTAGGAAATCTCAGTAATACAGTAATCTCAGTACTATTCTATCAATTAACAGAACTTAGTTAATTCAGTCCAGTTTAATTCATTAATCCATGATCAATGTCTATTCAGATAAGAGTAGGAATTAGCACCGAGTGAACTTAAGGATGATTACACAAACTGTCAGATAAGGGTGTAATTCTTAGAAGTCATCCTTGCATTCTAGAACTATGTAGCCAGTATCGGTTGAGACATCAACATTGTTAGATGAGGGTTGATGAGGAGGATAAGAACTATTAGATGAGTGCCCCACCATTCTCTTTTAGGGACACTGTCAGATGAGGGTCACTCACAACTTGTCCTTACCATTGGTACGGTATTGGCACCCTTCCAATTAGGATTACAGTCTGGACCCCAACATGGCCATAATAGCATATTAGGGGCATGTCGGTTAGATAACTACTTCCCACTATTTCAGTGAAAGAATTAGGACTGTTAGATACATTTATTCATTCTCAGTAATAGAACTCAGATAGTTCTATAGAATTTAGGACTGTTAGATACAATCAACTCAAAATAGTACAAAATTTAACTTGTTCCATCAGATTCAGGACTGTCAGATACAGTCACCCATGTCATCAATTATATCAGTCTTATTAGTTATCAGTAAATTTATGTTATTAAGATCTCAGATATAGTTATGACGTATTCAAGCATGTATTCTCACATTCATATTAGTCAGTTAGCTAGTATTGTTAATGCATATGAACACTATGCATTCATCCTACCTCACATGTATACCAGTACATTTAAATTACTGACGCATTTGCGCTGTCGTGTCTTATACCATAGGTTCAGAAGCACAAACTCCAGAGCATTAGTAGCATTCTAGTCTCAGCAGTCAGAGTTAGCAGTGAGTCCTTATCTCTCGAGGACATGATCATTTATTTATTATCTCATTAATTAATTTATTAGTTGGAGTTAGTTGGGGACATATACCATCAACTCCTCAATCAGATAGTTTAGTCAATTAAAGGCTTTCCAGACAATCATGTTTAGACTATCATGTTATTTCAGTTTTAATTTAGGTATTTCATACCCCATTCAGATGTTATATCTTTATCAGTTATGTTATAGTCTTGAACCTTATGTCCTTTCAGTTCATGTTTCTGCAATCATACAGTATATTATTCAATATATAGGTACAGATATTAGTCATGGGTTAGCTTGAGGTCCTTCAAGGTCATGAGCACCATGTAGCATTTTGGGTACCAGATATGGTCAAGTTCCCAATGCTAGAATGACTCTTAGGTTGTGATTAGAAAGTTTGGTGATTGTGTTGCTTGAAGTTGTTCGAGGACGAACATGATTTTAAGTGCGGGGTGATGATCTTGGATATATTTATATGTCCAAACACCTCTATTCACCCATATTTGGACTTGTTTTAAGAATAAAAATTGTGTTAATTATATTAAATTGTGAGATAAATTGTGTTTCATGGCTAACCGATGTGATTAGAGATAAAGGGTAAATTTCCAAGGGATTCGAACAAAAACTGGAAACCTATCATGAAGCAATTTCTTATTGAAGGTGTGGAAGTAACCATGTTTATAAGAAAGACCATGTTGATCAAGTGTAATAACATGTGTAAACGCATGAGGGAAATGATAAAAGAAAGTAATTGAGGATTTATGAGAGTTAAGTTATGATTTGATGTGAATTTCTAGTGACGCGATGCTAACTCGACATATTGCATCGACTGGTACATTCTGTGCCTTAGCCAAAATTTTAGAGGAAACATCAAGTGCATCAACGTAAAGTCAACGTGTTGCGTCGATGTGTGAGCTTGGGCACTTAGTCAAAATTTGAGAAGACAATTCCACTGACACCACACGATGTCGATGCGTTGCTTCATGTGTTTAAGAATTAGACTTAGTCAAAATTTTTAAGTCAAATTCCAGTTCATCAAGGCGAAGTTGACGCGATGATTGATTGAGCAACGCGATTTGCGATGCATTGCGTCAAGAGTGCAGATCTGGTGATATTTTCCCAAGTATAAAAAGAACACGTGAGCACAATTCCAAACACTTTTTCCAAGCATAGCAGCGGCAAAAAAATCATAGTATTATCTCTTTTAGGGTTCTTATTATTTCTTTTGAACTTCGTTACTTCTAGATTAGTTTTGGGTATGATTTATTACTTATTTTTATGTTTAATTCAAGCATGAGTGGCTAAATACCCTTGTTCTGGGGTTGAGGTCAAGAACATAATTACTCTTTGATATTCTTTATAGAAGATTCTTTTTAGATTATCATCTCGGTTGTTCTTAATTTCTTGAGCTTACTATTTTGATGAGTGGCAACAATTAGAATAAATCTACATTTCTATGTGAATCCGAGAGGAGAATCTTAGGATAGAACGAAGAAATTAAGGAGCAAGGTTCTTACCCTTTTATAAAATAAGAGGTTTGAATTAGCGTCTAGGACAGGGATATACCTAGAAGCCTTGTTTGGTTCAATTGTTAAAAGATTACTTTATGAATCTAGAAGAATTGTTGTATCTCTGCAGGAGTTGTAGCTGTAATATTAAATAGATAGAAGATTTGAGGTCGGGATACCAAAATCGTATCCTAAACTATGTGAACCAGCAACCCAATAACCAATTTGACTGTTATAAGAATAGATATTTGAATGATTGTTCCAAAAGTCTCAACCCTAGAATTCTTATCATTATTGTTTACAACTGTTGCTTGCTTTGCTCTAGTCATAAACTTTTATTTCTTATTTATTAATTTATATTTTTATTCTTAATTTAAAAATCATCTTGATACTTTACAACACTTAATACCCATTATCTAAAACTAAATGTTGGTTAAATTTCTAGTTCCTTAGTCCTCGTGGAAATGATATCTGATTGTCTAAATCACTATATTACTTATACGATCACGTGTACTTCCATATGCGTCTGAGTCACAACACATTTTCTTCTGGTTTGGTGTTGTTGACAATATGGATATTCAAGTGTAACTATTGCAAAATATCAAACAGATTTAGGCATATGTTGTTAAATTTAGGTCATCTGTTGGAAATTATCAAATAGGTTTTCCACTGTTGCAATAGATTACACTTAGATTAAATAGAAATAACATCGGCATAATACAACAGATGACCAAACTATTGCAATAGATAAACTACCTACCAGAATAGATAGAATATATTTTACAACACATTGACAATCTATTGCATTATAAAAAACTCAAATATCGTTCATCAAAAAAAAAATTATTGCCACTACATGTATATGTAATTTAAAGTACAGTGAAGTGTGACTTGAAATAAAAAATATTATTTTACAGGCTCTTCTATATACACAGGCTCCAAGCGTCCAGTTAGTACCCCATAAGCCCAGACCTCTTGCAGGTTTTCCACAGTATTGTCACATAGAAAGGTCGTTGGCTCAACCATTTTTGTGTTAGCCAACAAATATTTGATGTGTGCAAGAGTGTGCGAGCAGCTCGCATAACCGGTATCATTTTTTTGTAAGGGTGATGCCCTTGTTTCGACCTTTAAAATCTCATGATTTCCTCATCAACACTTTCTTTGTTATATGATTTAACAGGTTACCCTCCCTCAATAAGATGGGCAACAACTCCATCAGCATCTGTACAAGGAGAAAAATATCAACCACGCCGATGGCAGGTTCATTGCAGTCATAAACTTTGATCTTTCCCTCCTCGAGTAGTATCTCAATAGCCTAATAATGTATTTCATTTATGCTAATGACTACAAGAATCCTCTTTGCCTCGATCCAACTTTTTCCGTGTGGATTTGGCCTCTCTCCTCTAACATAGTTTATCATTTCCTCTTCCTCCAAGTCCAACGTAGAAACTAAGAAAACAAGTCCCACACCACAGGATGATGCTTTAGAATTTATTTTATCGTACTTATCCTTGAGCTTCTTTCAGAAGTCGAGGTCCATTATTCTATCGACAATGTCATAAGCTTTCGGGTATGCTAATTGCTTTTTTCTCATGAGGAAAAGAATTTTATCAACATGTTATGATATAAGAAGACAATTTTTAAATAGGTTAGTAATTGTAAATATGGTCCATCTGTTGCAAAGGGTTCTCTGAATCAATAATCCAATGCAACATATGCAACAGATGGATAGTAAGTTGGAACAGAACCACTACCAGTTGCAACAGAATACCCAGTTGTGGCTACATATTTCAAATCTATTGTATAGCTTCTTCTTCATGGGGTAGACTACATTAGAAGTCTTGGTTAGGAAAAGTAAATTTGCCTTTTCTTTGTACCACAAATGCATATCTATAACATTCTGGAAGTCTGATGGTGCGCCTGGCTTGGCATTCTTGGCCTGTCTTAGATCCCTCTTCTCTTTGGTGCAAAGTTCTGCATATATGTCCACATTCTTGAATGGCCCCTAAACTTTAACAACTTTTTGAGAGAAAGGAGTTATAATTATTTTTTATCCTCGACAGGAGAGCACATCTATTATTGCTCTTTTCTTCCTCCTAACCAACACTGTAGAAGTGTATGTGTAATACCCGTACCTTTTTCTAGCTTAAAATTATCTCAAAAAAATGGTAGGAGCTTTTGTTGAAAGATGAATCCAATTTCGTTCAATAAGCTTTTCATCGACATAAAATTTACCTAAGTCCAATAATTGGGTAAAACGTTATGAATATTTCAAGTTCTCATCGTAAAACAGCGCTATATTGGTTAGTGGTGCACCGATCCACAAGCTAAAATAGCAATTGTCCTTTTCCAGTGTCTCCATGCAATTTCCTCTGCGTCGTGCCAAAGTTATAGGTCACGAAAGAAGTGGAAATGCGATGGCTTCGCGTCGCGCCATCCCTCAGTTTTCTACTAGTCAAATTCCATTGACATGGCGCGATAGTGCGCCGTCGTGCCAGGGATCCAATTCGGAAAATTTTTACTGAAATTACAAGAAGCGTCCAGGGTTAAAAGGGTCTATTTCCCACCCCTATTTAAGCCCTTTAACATGTGATTCAACCATTTTTCACCCAAAATATGCTCTTTTCTATCAAATTCCTCTCAAGAACAACCTAGGGCTTTTCATAGAATATTCAGAATCAAGAATTTCCTCCATCAATCTTTATGTATTTATGAATCAAGTTATGCATAGTGTTCATTCATGGACTCCTTTTGTCCATGAAGCCCAAGTATGGATTTTCTTATGAATTTTATGATTGGGTTGCTCTTGCTCATGTGGATAATAAGAAACTAAATTCTACTCCATGTTTGGTTATAAATTCTATGTGGGTTAAATTATTAAAGATATAGATTCATGTAAACCTATGACTAAACCCTTGAATGAAGAAATTATAATTGAACCATGATGTTTAATTATTTTACAATGATGTTTACATGTACCATGCCTATAATATGTTGGATTAAATGCCTAGATGAAGGAAAAGTGCCTAACTAGCATGATACCATGAAATCCCCATGTATGTACAAGTTATGCCTATCATATGTTTTGATGAAATGATTCTATAAATGTATTATGGATTATGATATTAGTTATATCTTCAAGTAAGTTATCCTTGGTCATTTTCCTTCTATCGAGTCCTAGGGTAATTGTACCCGAAACATTAGCTGTGTGCCAAGAGCCATTTTATGTTTTCATGATACTCTCAGTCAAGATATGAATCCTTAGACTTCAGACAATCTTATCACTCAGAAAATCTCCATAATGTCATAAACTCAGTCAATTGTTAGATATCAGTAGTATTCCGTCAGTCAACAGTATTTAGTAACTCAGCCCATGTTCAGTTCAGTAAATCATGTTTAGTGTTTATTAATATGGGAGTCAGAATTAGCACCTAGTGAATCCAAAGATAGGAACACATACTATCAGATGAGGGTGTAATTATTAGAAGTCATCTTTGAGTTCCAGAACAATGTAGACAGCATAGGTTGAGACATCAACACTGTTCGATGAGGGTTGATAAGGTGTATATGAATTGTCAGATAAGGGCGCCACCATTTTCTTTTGGGGACACTATCAGATGAAGGTCACCCACAGCTGGTCCTTAGTAGTGGCGCGGTATTGATACCCTTCTAATTAGGGTTACAGATTGGATCTCAATTCAGCCATAATGACATATTAGGGGCATGTCAGTTAGATAACTACTTCCCACAGTTTCATGTTACACAATCAGGACTGTCAGACAAAGTCAATCAGTCTAAGTAATACAACTCAAATATTTCTTCATATTTCGGGACTGTCAGGTATATTTAACTCAGATACAGTACAGGACTCATCTAGTTCCATTATATTCAGGACTATCAGATACAGTTACTCATGTTATCGGTTATATCAGTTTTCAGTATGTCATGTTATCAGTATTCAGATTCAGTAATTATGTTATCACGATATCAGTGTCAGTTATTACGTCTCATGAATGTATTCTCACGCTCATGATAGTCAGTCTATTATTCTTATTGTTCATTCCTATGAACCCCATGTATTCATCCTACCTCACATGTATACCAGTAGATTCAAAGTACTGATGCATTTGTGCTATGGTGTCTTATACCATAGGTTCAGAGACACGAGCTCCAGAGCATCCGTAGATTCCAGTCTCAGCTATCAAAGTTAGCAGTGAATCCTCATCTTTTGAGGACATGATCATCATTTTATTATCTTAGTAATTAGTTTATTAGTTGTATTTAGTTGGGGACATGTCCCATCAACTCCTTATTCAGACAGTCACGTTATAGAGTCCTTCCATACTACGGTATGTTTAGATAATCTATTTCAATTTTGTTTTAGGCATTTTATACCCCTCCCAGATGTTACATTTTTATCAGATACTATGTATCAGATTTTAACCTTATGGCCTTTGAGTTTATGTTTCTGTATTATAAAGTATTTTATATAGTATACAGGTATAGATATAAGTCATGGGTTAGCTTGTGGTCCTTTGGGGTCATGAGCATCGTCTAGCATTCCTGGTATCAGATTCGGGGCATTATAATCATAGTATCAGATCCTAAGGTTCAATGGAGTCCTAGGAAGTCTAAAAGCCGCATCTAGTAGAGTTTTGTACATGAGTATGTTGCGCACCAAATTGATATACAAGAGGCTATAAGATGTTTTAGGAACAATTTCCCCTCTTTCAGTATTCATGTCATGCCAGTGAGTATAATCTTAAGTCAATCTTTCGGTCTAATCCATTTCTCCTTTTTTCTATAGAATATGCCCCATAAAAGAAGAAATGGGAATTAGCCAGTCCCTCATCCTAAAGAACCTTTGGGCAAACATGTTTCTCATACAGAGTTTCGAGCTACATTCACTAATCTTGCTAACTTAGTTTCTACTCAGAATAAACAACTAGCTATCATTTCGGCCAATCCAGTGGCTAATTTAGCTGCAGCCAGAATTTGAGACTTTACCCGAATAGATCCTCCATCCTTTCTCGAGTCTAATTCAGATGAGGTCCCTCAGGATTTCCTAGATTAGGTGCAGAAGGTTACAAACATAATGGGCGTTACTTCTAGTGAGAGTGCTGAGCTAGCTGCATATTTGTTGCAAGATGTTGCTCACACTTGGTTTAAATAGTGGAATTCAAAAAGCCAGATGATGCAGGGCCTGTTGAGTGGGAGGAGTTTGCTTCTGCTTTCCTTGATAGATTCTTTCCCCTAAAACTTAGAGAAGCTAAGGTGTTAGAATTCATCAACCTCAGGAAGAGCAATATGACGGTGAAAGAGTATTGTCTTAAGTTTACTTAATTAGCCAGATATACCCCTCATGTGGTTGTAGATAGAAGGGCCAAGATGAGTAAGTTTGTTTCAAGGGTGAATGATAGCATGGTTAATAAGTGTAGATCTGCCATGTTGAATAGTAAAATAACTTTAGACAGGCTCGTGACTCATGCTCAGTAGATAAAGGAGTAGAAGATTAAGAAGAGGGAGAAGCACAATAAGAGAGCTAGGACAGGTAGCTTTAATTTTAGTCACTCTAAGTCAGAGAGAGGAAATCACTCTGAAATTCTCCCTAAGTCATCACTTCCAGCTCTTTCATTAGCCAGTGCTCTAGTTCCTAAGTTCAAAGAGGGTAACAAAGATAGAGCGCCAGGCTCTAAGTCTTAGGGTAGTGTTAGTAGTGCCCGAACTTATCTTGTTTGTCAAACTTGTAGTAAGAACCACAAGGGTGTGTGCAAAGCTGGCAGCGATGTCTTTTTCGATTATGGAAAGCCAGGCCACATAGTCAGAGAATGCCCTCAGTTAGGTTATCAGAGTCATCTCTGCTCCTTAGCTCAGTCCGATTGCCTAAATCAGCAGAGTGCCACCTACAGTGCTATTAGTGGGCAATGCCCAAATTGTCATTATGGTCTCTAGTCCTGATAAGATCAGAAAAATTCTCCTGATGTGGTTACTGGTTCGTTACAGATCTTTCATGTGCCAGTTTACGCATCTAGGTGCTTCCTTGTCTTTTGTTACTCCCTATATAGCAGTTGATTTTTGAG